>JAEIFT010000082.1:0-502500 GCA_018904225.1 Lordiphosa mommai
AATTCGTTTGAAATCTATGCAAATTGTAATAATCTCTCTACAACCCTATTCCCATACGATTTTGCCTGTTTTGGGATTTGCAGAACACTTGGGAATATTTTTCGACAGTTTGTTAAATTGTCTATAATTTGATTAATTTTTTTAAAATTTGATTTTGCTTTTATCCATAGGTTTTCGTCATCAATACCTAATTTTCTACGTTAAAAGTGCAATTTATTGTTGAGCAAAAATCATTTAATTTCAAATCAAACCAAGTCTGCGATTCTCCAAAAATTTTAAAGAGGTTCGGTTCAGAACTCGCGATTCTATTCTGTTCTTTGTCTTCGGTTTTTGGAACCCTGGAACCCCAGGTTTTGGTTTCAACTCTGTTCACTTCGACGCTACGTTTATTTAGATTATGACGCTTCTCTCTTTTGAGTAGATTTACCATCACATTCAATACCAGAAATCGCAAAAAAAAAAAAACGAGAAGGCAAAGCTAACTTCGACTGTGCCGAAGTTTTAATACACTTGAAAAACTTTACGACGGCTTATTTAACCGGTAAAATATATAGAGGATATATATATATCAGATATTTAAATTTAAATCATTGATTATAAGAATTTAATACTCATAAAAAAACTTTTCTTA
Source organism: Lordiphosa mommai (assembly GCA_018904225.1). Classification (NCBI taxonomy): domain Eukaryota; kingdom Metazoa; phylum Arthropoda; class Insecta; order Diptera; family Drosophilidae; genus Lordiphosa; species Lordiphosa mommai. Next base: position 632 of record JAEIFT010000082.1, read on the forward strand.
GTAAAACACATTTTTTCGGGAAAAATCCGACACAAAAGAATCCCCCCCCCCCCCCCCCCCCCAAAATACCAAGATTGGCGGGATTTGCTACGTTTGAAAATAAAAAAGTTTTTTCCCACTAGAACTAGTTTTTGACGACCGTTTATATGGCAGCTATATGCTATATTCATCCGATTTTGATCAATTTTTCCACAAATATGTAAAATCATCTAAAACTAATATATACCAAGATTTATGACGCTACAATAGAAAAATAAAAGTTTTTCTCACTAAGACTTATTTTCCGACCGATCGTTCCTATGGTAGCTATTAGATATAACCGAGATCCGGCCGGTTCCGACATATTAGTTGTGTGCAGAAAAAAGAAGACTCAGTGCAAATATCAGCTCGATAGCTTTAAATTAGAGACTATTTGCGTAGAAACAGACAGACGGACAGACGGACAGACGGACAGATTGACAGACGGGACAGACGCACAGACAAGACAGACAGACAGATAGAAAGACGGATCGACGGACAAAAGCGGAAATGAACTCGGCGTCGTCCTGACTTGAATATATATAGTTTATGGGGGTCGGAAATGAATATTTCTATGCGTTACAAACTTCTTGGGCAAAATTAATATACACTTCTCAAGCGTATAAAAACTTAAATCTAACTTGTCTTAGAATTTCTCGGGACTAGAAAATTTGGGGAAAAATCCCATCGACTTACTTTTGACATCGGTGGGGATATCCTGGATTGACTCTATCTAAAAATATAAAATAAAAGTTTGTTTTTTTTAACTTTATGAAGTAATTAAGAATAAGCAAAAAATTACAAATTAAACAAGTAAGAAAGTCGGTCAAGCTCGACCGTAAAATACTCTGTACCTGTTTGAATATAACTGATAACTCTTACTATGTAAGTCACACAAACTGTGCAAGTGCTGTCCATCACGATTACGGGCAGTGCTGCCCAGCGTACTATTTGATTTGCTTATAACTCGAATGTCGTTCATCTGATCTGAAAACGGTGTATGGTGGATCGGTAAATAATGACGATTTAAATATATGCCTAAAAGGTTCAAACCACCTGTCTTTAAAATTGTGGAAGATATGATTTTTTCAAATTGTGGGGTGGCAACTCCACCATCGTTCATCTGATCGGAAAAACAATGTATAAGCCCGATAAGTAACGATGAGAAGAAAAGTGTATAGAAGGTTCGAACAGCCTAACTCCAAAATTGCGAAATATTTGAGGTGTTTTTCAAATTGCGGGTGGCAACTCTATTATCGTTCATCTGATCAAAAACGTTGTATGGGGGCTGGATAAGTAAACACGAGTAGAATATATGCCCAGCAGGTTCGAGCAACCTAACTCCAAAGCCTCCGGATATTTGAGGTGTTTTTCACACGCGGGTGGCAACTCTACTATTGTTCAACTGATCGAAAAACGATGTATGGGGGCTCGATAAGTAATGATGGATAGAATATATGTCTAAAAGGATCAAACAACCCATATGCAAAATTGTGAAAGATATGACATCCTTATCAATTTGCGGGGAGGCAGGGGGCGTGGCAAAAATCAAAATCAAGAATATATATAATTTATAGGGTCGGAGATGCTTCTTTCTGGTTGTTACATACATTTGCACAATATTACAAATTATTTTTTTCTAAACAAAGCAACCTTTACTTTTCAAATTTTTGAGTCAATTGTTTACTCGGTCAAGACTGCAAACCTTTTAGCTTCAGTCGCATTCGACTCCCAGCTACACTGAAGAGCCTTCTTACTAGTAACTTTTTTTATTTTTAATTTTACTTATCAATTTAGAATAGTTTTATCTTCCAGAATTTATCCAGCGACTGGAGCTTCGAAGGTTGTTTTTACTGAAGTGGAACACACATATTATATTTCTTTTTTTTTGTAAATACCTTGGATTTATATAATGACTTCCTCATCTTCATCCCATTGGTGTTAATTAAATAAATTAACTCATTAATAAAATTATTTCTAAATGGAATTAACCCGTGAAACCTCATGAATCAAAAATATTTGAGGTCTCAATACAACCAAATCCCAGTATCTCCATTTCCATTCGCAATTGCTACTAAAAAGATAGACTGATCCACCTTGTTATTACAAAACAGGTATATCCTCGTTTAATTGAGGCTCGGGAATTTTGCAATATTTTTTAAAAGTTTAGCAAAAGAAAAAGAATTAGCATAAAGTTATAAAATACGAAAAGAGAATGTACCATCAATTATGTTTATGCAATTTGAGAATCCCCTACACCAAATTAATTCTTTCTAGGATTTCATACTTTAATAAGCTCTTTAAAGCTGATATTTTCTTATTGAGACAATCCGTATGCCAACTTTATTTTAAATGGAAGTACTGATAGCTTGTTTAAAAGAAATTTATATTTTACAAAATGCGGAATCCTTGCGAATCGAAACAATTGATTAGATGTTGGGTCCTAATATGATTTTTATCCCATTTCTTTTTGTACATCTCTTTTAAGACGTTTTCCCCACATTTCTATCAGTGCATCTGGGGACCATTCTGTGATCGAAGGATTATAATTTTTCAAATGGCGGTAAATTAAGACAATATTGGGGGTACATATTTCCGCCCAATGGCAAAGTAGAAGATGGATTTGGCAGAAGTTGGTTCCTCTTCAAAAATCTGCTTTCGGATGCTTTCGCTCTCCACAAAAACTGTTGAGTCCAAACATGTCGCAGTTGGGGAAGAGCATTATAATGGCTGTTCTTCTTCCATTGGAAATGACTTTGTTGTTGCTCTTCTACATCGAGCTGCTTTTGCAAATTTCCGGCTGCCTGGGACCTCGAATCAATTTCAGCTCTTTCTGTTCCGCTCGAGTAACGTAGGACGGTCAATTCTGAGTGGTACACCACAATTTGTTTGCCTGAAATCTTTGGAGAAATTCGAAAACGAACAAGAGAAGACAGATCATTGTGCACCATGACAATGCGAGCTCTCACAAATCAGCGATTTTTTGACCGCCCAAAACGTCGAATTGATGGGTCATCCGCCGTACAGCCCCGACTTGGCACCCAATGACTTCTTTTTATTATCCCGCATCAAGGAAAAATGCGTGGTCAACGATTTTCGCCGCCAGAAGATGCTGTTGAAGAGTTCAAAACCATGTTTGGAGGTGTCTCCATCGGAGTGGAAAAAGTGCTCGACAATTGGTTTGAGCGCATGCAAAATAGTATAAATCTTGCTGGCGAATACTTTGAAAACAATAAAACCATTTTTGATCATAAATATTCGCGTTTTCATTATTAGGCCAGAAATATATAAAGCAAACTACGTAGGACTTTGAGTGGCAAACTGATATGGCAAAACACGAGACTCTTAAAACCAAACGAAAGCGATTTCCCGTAACTCTGTAAATGCTAAAAACTCTGTGACATAATAAAAAATTATAAATAATTTCAAAGGTATACAAAATCTGTTGTCCCAGTAGGCCTTGGCCCATTTCTCCATCAACTGTCAGTCCAGCTGGCCGATCAGTTCTATATAAATTTCATTCTCAAACCAAATTTCTCATAGTACAGTCGCAAAACTCTCATATACATATAAATAATCTAAATTAAAATACAAGTATTTGTTTTTTGTATATTAGATTTAAACAATGTCTGATTCAAGCCTTGAGAATTTATCCAGTAGATCCAGTTTACCAAGTTCGCTAGGAATGTCGGATGAGCAGCTAAATTTGTGGGAAGTGCGACAAATGCAAAATATTGTTAAACGTAGATCTAAATGGACAACAACTCGGATGATGTTCCCCTCCACATCAAAGCCTCGTTATAGAGATGGGAAACTCACCAATAAGGAAGACGGGAGATAATCGGAACGCCTTCAAAGGATAAAGCATGAACAATTATACAATGCACGAATGGGTCAATCTTTAACCAATCCACGTACACGTCATCAGCACTTACCGCAAAAAACTAACCGTGACAAAAAGAAGAAAGCCAGCTATAAAAAAGCGTGTTGTCAAAAAATCGCCACAGAAAAAAAGCCCAAAAAATTGGTACGCAAAGGCCGCCACTTGTTAAGCGTCGTGGAGCCCAGGAAAGCGGCGAGTGGCTCCAAGCAAAAAGCGTCTTCGCCCCAGACCAAAAATAAATGGGAAACGTGCTACCAAACTAAAGGCTACGAAGAACGCTAGGCCCAAGCGCAAGCCTATTTAAGTCAAAGTCGAAGAAAAACCTCAACATCCTACCGTAACAACGCCACCAAATACTGCTACGCCACCAATACTGCTACGCCGATGCCCATTGGTATTTTAAAAAAATAACAAAGGACTAGGCAGATATAAGGATACTATGATGACAACTGGAACTGAACTAAGGACACGATATCCAAATTATTTTGAAACATTCAAAGGTTACTTTGATTTAAACTATAGTTAAACATGAGAGATTTTTAAACATTACAAAATATATTTTCAGATTTAAAAATAGACAGACAATTCAACGAAGTACTGGTAACTCTGCTTTAAAAAGGAGATGATCCACAAAAAAAAAAAAAAATAAAAATAAAAAACCTCCGATTCGAATTCATCTCTCTCTCATTGTCAAGTTCCGACACGACGCTTTTCGAGCTGGGCTAAGAAGCATTACTTCCTGCAGCTTAAGGGGGTCTTCTACATTTGAAAACAAAATTTTAGTTTTTTTGTTTTGCATTTTTTATTATAGCTTGGACATTCCCTTTCATCCTCTTCAAACCATTTTCCAAAATTCGAAATAGTTTAGCAGATATAGACATTTTAGTGGAGCAATATTCTTGCTAAAAAAACACTGCCCTGCACTTGAATAGGGACAAACATTTTTATTTGCTTCGTTTTATTTTTTTCTTAATCTACTGTTGCTGTTTTTCTGACGAATAGAATAAGTGGGTTGCTATATATATTTCTGGCCTAATAACGACTACGCGAATATTTATGATCAAAAATGGCTCAAACCAATTGTCGAAGCATTTTTTCCACTCCGATTGAGACACCTCCAAAACATGGTTTTTTGAATTCATTAACAGCATCTTCTGGCAACGAAAATCGTTGACCACGCATTTTTCCCTTGATGTGCGGGAATTAAAAGAAGTTCATTGGGTGCCAAGTCAGGGCTGTACGGCGGATGAACCATCAATTCGACGTTTTGGGCGGTCAAAAAGGCGCTGGTTTGAGCTCGCATTGTCATGGTGCACAATGATCTGTCTTCTTTTCGTTTTTCGAATTCCCGAACCAATTGTTTACCACTCATTGACCGTCCTACGTTGCTCAACGGAACAGTCGCTTATAACCAGTTTTACCGCAGAAACAGGCGACCATTTGCTTCGAAGTCTTCTCCCGAATGTTGTTGGCTCGTTTCGAAGACCCGGTCGATTTTTTGTTTCGGCTCATATACCATGATTCGTCACCTGTGACGATCTTATAAACGTCTTTGAAACACCGCGATTATATTTTTCAAAATTTCTTTGCACCAATCGAATTGTGCGGGATCCAACGAGAACAAACCTTTTTACGCCCAGGTGTTCATGCAATATCGAATGTATGCTGGTCGAAAAATGCCCAAGGATGCCTCTATCTCACGGTATGTCACATGACGATCTTGCATTATCAGTTCACGCACGGCATCAATTGTTTTCTGGCACAACGACTGTTTTTGAACGACCTTCACGATTGAATTTATTAAACCAATTTTTCACAGTGCTATAGGATGGTGCTTCATCGCCATACAAAGATTTATGTTCATCGTTGCACTCTTGTCGTGATAATCCACGTCGAAAGTTGTGAAAAATGATTGCACGAAAATTCCATCACGAGTTAATTCCATTTTTCTGCCGAGGTAAGTTTTTGATTAATCGTTAATCGATATCAAACGTGATCACACATGAAAGAGTTGTATGGAGCTTTTATCGATAAAAGTCCAAACTTTTTTGGGAAAAGGCCAATTGGTTCTAAAATGGCTAGAAGTGACCTAGGCCAGAAACTTAAATAGCAACCCACGTATTACAAGTGAAATAGCTCATCATAGATTCTCTTTAGAGTAGTTTGACAAGCATCTTTTTAGAGATATATGATAAGTGTAAAGACCCCTTTACATGGCGTATGAGTATTTTAAGTTAAAACTGAATGACCTCGTTTTTGTTGCCTGCTTTTAGGCGTGCTTAAAAATATGTACACAGAGGGAAAAAACCTGTTCAGAATATAAGTTGCCGGCAACTCAAAACAATAACAGATTTTTCTCAAAATTTTTGAGAACAAATGTTCAGAATGTTCTTGAAATGAGCAAAATTCAACTCAATCGGAGTATAATTGCCTTTTTGACTGCCACATTGGCTTTGGGTTATGGTGTTTCGCAACTATACGGGGGTTGAAAAACAGAGAGAGCGAACAAGCTGAGTGCAACGCAAATTCGCTCTCTTGGCTTCTCTTTTGTCGTCTGGATCAAACGCTCTTGTATGACATTGGGTGCCTAGTCTGGCAAGCGCGGCGCGGTCGAGTGCGCTGAGACGCAGACCCGAGGTCCCGAGTTCGATTCCCAGACAAGGCAAGTTAAAGTAAGTTCTTATTAATTTATTTATATATGGTTTCTTCAAATTAAAGAAATCTTAAGTGAATCCAAATATACAATTATATTAATATATATGCAAATTTATAAGAAAAAAAAAATCTCTCGGGCGTTCTAAATTTTATGAACTTTTATCGGGCGACTATCCCGACATTATTGAGCCCGTTTGGCGTTGAGTTGAGCCCGAATGGCACAGTTTTTTTTCTGTGTGAGAACGAAATTACTTAAAATGAGTATTGTTTGTTCTCATATAAAGTAAAAAAGTTCCTGAAAACGGAACCAAAACAACTCAATTCAAGTTTTTGGTTCTCAAAAAAATGTTCTTGAAGTGAGAACATTCTACTACATATGAGATTTCCCGTTCTTACACTGTTTTTGTTAACGATTGTGCTCATCTTGAGTCCAATGTTCTCGGTTTTTTCCCTCTGTGTATGCGTCAAAAATTATTTGCTGCTTTAAATAAATATTTCTTGGAACCTAGTCTTAAAATACAGTTTACAATCTTTCTAAAAAGTATATATATGACCGGCGTATGATTTTTAAATTTGGCAACTTAAATTTTTTCAAAAGGCAGCTAGATTTGAAAACCGATTAGATGAGAAATCGTCCCTAAGTATTTCTTCCCGTACAATTTCGTTTTCAAAATTCCTGCTTAGTGAGCCTCTTAGCCACAAAATGCAGGTAAGAGCTGGGCGTTGATGATTTTTGTACAAATTAATTACAATTCAACACACCCTCTTCAGGGTCATGAATTTATCAAAAGTCGGAAAATGGTTATTCGCATAATTTAAAAAAAAAAAAAAAAACCAAAACATAAGCTCAGACAATTGCCTGGCCAAAACACTTGCTCACTTCATCCATAAACTTGCTGCTTCTGGTTTTGCTTTTGCATACTCAAGAGGGGGGTATGAACAATTCACTTGACGTTGTCAGCGTTTTGCATTTCATTGTTGTTCTTGTCCATGCGGTAAACAGTTTTATTGTTGGCCTCCATTTACGCTGTGGTCTAGCTCCCCCTCCCCCCCTTCTTGTCTCATCATTTCCGCATTTTCAGGCGACATTCGACGTGACCCAAAGTTAAGGATGAGAAGGTGGAAGAGGAAGATGAAGTAGCAGCAGCAGCAGCAGCAACAGCAACCAAAATTGTATTGCATAATATGCCTTGGCATCAGCACAAATACAGCACAGCCTGAGGGTGGGGTGGGGGATTCCCCTTTTGCTGACTGCTGCACTTCCGCTCTACGCTTTACACTTCAATTATCTTCAATTTGCAGCAAAATGTCTCAAGAACAATGGCTCTGCTGATTGGAATTCTTTAACTCGCTGCATGTGCTAGCTCCCGTCCGACTCATCCTTATGTGGCCTTTTGTCTTGGAAAGAGAAAGAGAAAACCTGCAAGACAGTTACAAATGCGACAACATTGTTGCCCTAAGCCTCGCTCTATGGCTCAAGTGCTGCAACAGCTGTCGATTGGTTAGGTTGGTGCAAGGGGAGGGATGGGGTGCCAGATTGGGAGGTAAATCGAACTGACGCAATGGCGTTTTGCTGATGGCATTCACTTTATTTTCGGTTTCGTTTATTTTGTTGCAATTGTGTGCGAATTTGTTGCAATTTGATTTTCTATTATCAAATAATTTGGGCAAATTTTTACCAAGCCAAGACAATGAAGTGAGCGCAGGAACATCATTGTTTTTAAGTAGATGATCAGACATATCTCGATTGTAATGGCATTTACAAATATTTGATTGAATCAATACTCACTCACAGAAGAAGAGGCAGAAGCTGGAATCGGTCTGAGCTATATATTGTGGAATATAACTTTTAGAATGCAAAACGTTGCTTAAAGCTTTAAATTCATAATCACTGGCAAAAATGTGCAGATTAAGGCATAATTAACAAATTTTGCCCAAACTTGCCCCGTTTTGCAAAAAATAACGTTTATTCGTTGTGTCGTTAAATGCATAAAAATTGGTGTAAATTTTCCAAATCAAACCAGATTCTGTAAGTCGGGATTTACACGATGAAGCAAACTTCATGATGTTTTCTAAAAAGCTCTTGCTTAAAGGAAAGAGGTGTAGAGGGGAAAGCTACCCCCACCACGCCTCTTTCCCACAAACAAAAGCTTTTTGAGAAACTTCATGAAGCTTGCTTCATCGTATAAATCCGGTCTAAGTCGTCTTAGGACCTAAAAAAAAGGGGCATGGTCAGGGTCTAGTCCATAAAAAACTTGTTAAGTTTAAGTTTTAGTTCCAAGCCGTTGTGTAATGATAATCCGCTTAAGGGGGTCTTTGAAAAAATTGTTTTCTTTTTTTTCTGCATTAGTATTATAGCTTAGACATTCCCCGGTCATCCCCTTTAAACTATTTTCAAATATTCAAAATAGTTTAGTAGATATTGCCATAATTAGTGGCGTAATATTCATGCTAAAAAGACCGCGTTTTTCTCGCGATTTTGTCCAAGTTTTAGTTTTACTTAACCGATTTTGATCGGCCATGTTGGAATCGACGCAGAATTGATGTAATTCTGCCCTGTACCTCAATCAAGAGGAAACAAATTTTTTACTATTTTTCTTTTACACTAAACTACAAAAAAGACCTGAAAAATCTAATTTTTTGTAAATGGCCGTCAATTTTTAAAAAAATATTGAAAAATATGATTGAGGTACGGGCCAGAATTACAGCAATTCTTATCATACCGTTTTTATTTCCGATTACCAGAAGTCCCGGAATCAGGGCTTTTTTTTTTTGAGACCTTAATTGGCAGGCCGATAACTTGTTGAATATTTATCGAATTCCAAACATAATTTTTTATTTTCTTATATAATTGAACCAAATTGAAAAAGTTGTCTTGGTATTCTCTCCAGAATTTAAAAAAAAAGCACTCATAAAACCCTGTTCAAAGGTAGAAAAAATCTTACAACTTGTTCAACAACTTCTTCCTCCTAATTGAATGTCATTCACTTACATTTGCTCTCACAATGCCCTTGGGGGCCCCAGAACACCAAAATACTCTTGAAATACCTTTACGTTCATAACAAAACCAAATATCAAAATCGAAATGCATAGAACTTGTTTCATTTCCATTTCTGACAGCAAATTGCATAGGCGTCGTTTGTGGTGGTGGGGAGAGAGAGAGGGTGGCGAGGGGAGTGAAGTGTAGTCAATGACTCGGAATGAACACCTTTAAGCCGCTTAGAAAATTGCATTGCCGAAAATCACAATGGAGCATTTTTCAGTAGGGACATGACGTTTGTAGCTCTTCCAAAAAGGATTTCCAAATCAATTTGATTTGCCGTACAAGCGAGTTGCGGGCCGTGCAGGTGGGAGGGCTGCTGTTCGCAATCAATATGCAATACTGTTGCCCATTGTCTCTCGCATTTGATTCGTTTGCTTTTGTCAATTTCCACGGACAGTCCTACTCCCGTTTTTTTTTTGCTGTTGTTGTTATTCCGTTTTGTTCAACTCTTTTTCTTGTTTTGTTTGCTGCTGAGATTTGCCTGGCACAATGGGTGGATCGGTCGGCGGTTGGTCTGTTTGTTTGTTTGTTTGTCCCAGGGACATGTCCGATTCCAAATCACATTTGACTTGGCATTTTAATGACGTTGACAAACTGGATTTCGCTCCTAACATCCGCATGTAAGCAACAGCAAGCTGCATTAACAGTGTTGGAAAATAAGGCAAATTGGCCATGATTAACTGCTGATTAACTGGACAGAGAAGTTTTTGGTTTGAAACTTAACTAAATAAATTCGGACAGTGTTGCAAAATGCAAGAATTATTACAGAATTGCTGAGGTAAGCTGCATTAACAGTGTTGGAAAATAAGGCAAATTGGCCATGATTAACTGCTGATTAACTGGAAAGAGACGTTTTTGGTTTGAAACCTATCTAAATAGATCGGAGTGTGTTGCAAAATGCAAGAATTATTACAGAATTGCTAAGATAAACGCCAATTCGTTGTCATCATCTACACAGAATAAAAATGGAGAGCTAAGTCCAAGTTTTAAAATTTGATTTGATACCCGACCTTCGGATTGAAGTTTTAATTGCAAAAGTCTTGTAAAATCCCCGAATTCTGGTATCAATCCGAAAAAGCTCTTATCACAATTTTATGCTATTTAAAAATCAAATCTAATTGGAAAATTCACACTCAAGTCTATCCTTTTGTAATTGGTTTTGAGACAATCAGGGCTCGACCTGCTTTAGACATTGTTTAGGATTGATTTTTCTTGCAATATTTCTAGATTTTTTGCGGGATATTTGAGGTGTTTTCAAATTGCCGTGGTGGCAACTCTACTATCGCTCATCTGATCGGAAAACAATGTATGGGGGCTCGATAAGTAATGATGAGTAGAAAATATTTCTAATAGGTTCAAACAACCTAACTCCAAAATTACGGGATATTTGAGGTGTTTTTCAAATTGCCGGGGTGGCAACTCTACTATCATTCATCTGATCGGAAAACGAAGTATGGTGGCTAGATAAGTAATGATGAGTAGAATATATGTCTGGAAGGTTCGAACAACCTAACTAAAAAATTGCGGGATATTTGGGGTTTTTTTCAAATTGCCGGGGTGGCAACTCTACTATCGTTCATCTGATCGGAAAACGATGTATGGGGGCTCGATAAGTAATGATGAGTAGAATATATGTCTGGAAGGTTCGAACAACCTATATCCAAAATTTCGGGATATTTGAGGTGTTTTTAAAATTGCGGGAGTGGCAACTCTACTATCGTTCATCTGATTAAATAGGAGCTCTTACTTCTCTACTCTTATTCTTTTCCTTCTATTCTATGACTAGTTTCTGTACCCCGCATATTGTTTTAACTTACCTCCAATCTATGCGAATTTATTTGCCGGAGCCAGCGAGTGCATCGTCATCTGCTTGAGTGTGGGCATATATCCTTTATTGGTGCTGGCCCCATTGTCTTTGATTTTATTTATTGTTTGGCTATTAAGGCCAATGCGAAACGTCTAAAGTATGTGGACGTAACGCAGCTGTTACAGCTGGCCAACCAGCCAGGCGTATGTGTAATATTTCACTTAAAATTTGCTTGTAAATGCAAAACGAATTAACTCAAGTCATGTGAAATGCACTCCAAAAGTGATTGACAAAGTACAACTAGGATAAAAGATTTAATTTTAATGAATTTACAAATTCAGAGAATTTAATTAAAGCAAAAAACAATATTGCATTAACGGTTACGACAATCCACGACAATCCAGCAAACTTTTACTCCAAGAAACAGAATTAGCTTAAGGTTAAGCTCGCCTATAACAACACACAACAAAAACACATAAATTAAAGGACAAATCACTTATATACAACAAATCCAATGAAATTTTATTAAACATACCTTGAACATTATTTTCCATATTTTACTTCAATTGTTTAAATCAACTTTCGTTGATGTTATAGCTGTCATAGGAACGATCAGTCAAAAAACTAGTTCTAGTGGGAACAACTTTTTTGTTTTCCATCGTAACGACAACAATCTTGGTATATATTAGTTTTATATGTTTTCACATAATTCTGAAAAAATTTATCAAAATCGGATGACTATAGCTTATAGCTGCCATAGAAACGGTGGGTCAAAAAACTAGTTCTAATGAGATAAACTTTTTTTTATTCTCATCGTAGGCGTCATTAATCTTGGTATATATTAGTTTTATATGCTTCCACATAATTCTGGTAAAATTGATTAAAATCGGATGACTATAGCATATAGCTGCCATTGGAACGATCGGTCTAAAAACTAGTTCTATTGGGAAAAACTTTTTTGTTTTCCATCGCAACGTCCCCAATCGTGGTATATATTAGTTTTATATGCTTCCACATAATTCTGAAAAAATTTATCAAAATCGGATGACTATAGCTTATAGCTGCCATAGAAACGGTCGGTCAAAAAACTAGTTCTAGTGAGAAAAACTTTTTTATTCTCATCGTAGGCGTCATTAATCTTGGATATATTAGTTTTATATGCTTCCACATAATTCTGGTAAAATTGATTAAAATCGGATGACTATAGCATATAGCTGCCATAGGAACGATCGATCGAAAAACTAGTTCTAGTGGGAAAAACTTTTTTGTTTTCCATCGTAACGTCCCCAATCGTGGTGTATATTAGTTTTATATGTTTTCACACAATTCCGCAAAAATTGATCAAAATCGGATGACTATAGCTTATAGCTGCCATAGAAACGATGGGTCAAAAAACTAGTTCTAGTGAGAAAAACTTTTTTGATTTCCATCGTAGCATCACCAATCTTGGCATATATTAGTTTTTTATGCTTCCACATAATTTCGGAGAAATTGATCAAAATCGGATCACTATAGCATATAGCATATAAAACTTGAAACGACTTAGTTCATTTAATAAAAAATACAACTGAATTTTTTCCTCCCTTTACTTGGGTAATTGAGCACTCTAATTTTTGTTCTTCTACACAGAAAAAAAAATGCCGGTATATTTTAAAGCCGAAAAAGCTTGATTTAGTCCCGACGGAAGGATTGAAATTTTAAGCCCGTTTAGGATTGATTATCCGTAATTCATCCCGTTTGGGATTGTTTTTAATCCGATTCGGGCTTAAATGTCGAGTGAGAGAGCGAACAAGCTGAGAGCAACAGCAAATTCGCTCTCTTGGCTTCTCTCTTTTGTCGTCTGGAGCAAACGCACTTGTATGTCATTGGGTGCCTAGTCTGGCAAGCGCGGCGCGGTCGAGTGCGCTGAGACGCAGACGTTCTTCAGTCCCGAGGTCCGAGTTCGATTCCCAGACAAGGCAAGTTAAAGTAAGTTCTTATTAATTAATTCATTTATATATATGTTTCTTCAAATTAAAAAAGTCTTAAGTGAATCCAAAATATACAATTATTAATATATATGCAAATTTTTAAGAAAAAAAAAATCTCTCTCGGGCGTTCTAAATTTTTTGAACTTTTATCGGGCGACTATCCCGACTAGGGCTCAGTTTAAGCCATTCCGGGATCAACCCATTATTGAGCCCGTTTGGTGTTGAGTTGAGCCCGAATGGCACAGTTTTTTTTTTCTGTGTACAGTTTTACTGAAATGGCTTTGGCTTTGGCCGATTGTCACTATATCCCTATGTCCATTTGATGCTTCCGCTCATGCTATATACCACAACAGGCTGCCTGGCGGTTGTATAAACGTTTTCCCCCCCATAAATAAACTACCAGGCATAAAATATGCATATGAATGCTTGCCACACACAAACTCATACACATACAAACAGTCACTCACACCAGCGTGTTAAGTAAAATTGATTTAGCACACAAGAACAGAATTCCTGAGCAATCACTGCCGCCTGCCAGCATGGGTAAAAAGCCCACAAAAATGCAATTTATCAGGTTTCTCTCTCAATTGCAATGAATCTGTTCAAAAAGAAGAGAGACGAGACTAAATCGGAACCTGTTTTGATCTATAATAAACCACGCATTGAAGGCAGCGATAAATATTGCTTCTTGCATCTCTCTCTCTCTCTCTCTACATTTATCAGTTTCATCAAATTATTGCATTTCCGAAATTGTATACACCTGCCTGAATGAATGCCTTTTGATGTCTGAAACGCAGCTGCGCAGCTGTCACATATTTTGGATATTTTGTGGCACAAAATGTGGAAATGCGATTTAAATTATTCGATTTCCTTTTTGGCCAGTCCCCCACCCTCCTCCCTTTATGCCACTTTGGCGACATTTCGCATTTTGTTTGTGGGGGAAATTTTGCTCGTTTAGTTTTTCCTTTTTAATGATGACCACTTCAGTGTTTCCGGTTGACAGCAGCATCCATTTTTTCTGTAGCGGGGGCGGGGGCGTGGCTGGCGTGAATGTAGCTCGTAAATTTGTTAGTTTATTAGCGCAATTTCCGTTGCTAATTAATTTCCAGGCCACACACAGAGAGAGAGAGAGAGAGAGAGAGCAAGCGAAGAGATATTAGTGACATGCAGCTTGCAGTTCTTAAAATGCCGGAAAACGTTGGCAAAGGCCAAATGGCAAGGAGCAGGCGACTCCTGTTTTTGCCAGCCAATTTTCCCTGCTGCCATATGCATAGAAAGGACTAAGTAGATGATGTATATATTTTCAATTTCCGGCGCCAAGAAAAATAATTAATAATCAACATAATGAAACAAGACATACCAGGGCACAAATCAAAAAAAAAAAAAGGAAAAGGAAAAGGGAAAAGTTCAAGGAAACCGAAGGCTTAATGCACTAGGGCATACATAAATCTTTGGAAATGGTGATTCAAAATACATTGCATTACAGTTGACTTACTTAAAATTTCCTTTTCTAGCTAAAAATTTAACAAAATTTGATGTAATATAAATTAGCCCAATTCTGTCAAAAAAAAAACAAGGCAGCAGCTGCTCAGCAGCATACGTGTTGATGCCGCTTTCTTTCATAAGAATCTTGTGCACTGCTGCTTTTAGTTTGTATGAACTTTTATATATATTTATTTGTGAAGATTCAACGAATGAGTTGGTATTATGAGACGATCAGCGAACGGTCACACTGGTGCCAAGTGATTGAGGGAACTGTATTGTGTGAAAAGACTATATTATAATAAATAAAGTTTATGTTTAAAATGTTAATAAACCTGGAACGAGAATAGCTTTTTTTTTTTTTTTTTTGTTAGTTTAGTTTTTATTTGAGTTTAATCCTTGAGTTTTTATAACCCTTGTTCAATGAGGTTTGGTACACCATACAGCTGCAAGTTAAAGCAACAAATTGATGATTTATCATGATAAATGCCCTTAAAAGTATGCACACTTTATTTGCTTATATAATAATCTATATGAACGAGTCGGTTATGGAAGCACATTTGTTCATATTCATGGAGCAGATATAGATATACAAAGTAAATCAGAGATACAAAAAGAAAAATGTTCCTTGATTATTTCTTATTAAGGACATTGCATACTTTGAAGGGCTTTTATCATGATACATTTTTTGTGTTTAAACGAGGTATCTGTTTAGTTAGATTTCAGAGGAATGGCCTCACCAAAACCCCAGTTCTATAAGATTATTGCCCAGCTAGAAGATCTAATTGGTGTTAAGTTCCTTCCGTTTGATAAAAAAAGCTCTACACTCAGAGAAAAATTTGTGAATTTGCTACTTGGATAAAGAATTTTCATTCTGACTTTTGACAAGGAAAAATTTGGATCCAAATATGAAATTTTACATTTTTTTCTACAAATCAGTGATCAAAAATTCATACTAGGATCAAGAAATTCGCTCTTGAGTGAAGAATTTTCATTTGTAAAAAAAAACAAGCAGAATTAATAATTCCTTCACCCTTTACATTGTGCCCATACGGTGCTGAGAAGTACTGTTGCACTTAACAGCACATGAATGGAACCTATGTTAATAGACTGTGGAAATCATCTTACTTCGAACAGCTGAAGAAACATTGTTAAAAATTTAATGTGTATAGCTGAACCATTATCGGAGTTCCATGATGTTACACATAAAACACGTCGGGTTCACCAAAAACTGCAACTTGCTTTTTTCTTTGAAAAAACCGCATACCTCTAAAAGTTAACAATTATTCGCTCTTACATTGTCTCTTCTTGAAAAAAACGTCAATAATTGTGCACTTTTGTGTAAATTGGCACAGAAAAAATAAAACACGTCGGGGTCACCAAAACTGCAACTTGCTTTTTTCTTTGAAAAAAAAAACCGCATCTTTCTAAAATTTAACAATTATTCGCTCTCACATTGTCTCTTCCTCATACTTTTCAACTTATTTTAGGCTGGAAGCAATTTGAACTGGGAATCTGTGCTGCTGCTGCTGTTGTCAGGGGTTGTCCAACTGCAGCATGTTGTACCTATAGTTTTGAATGTCAAATGACAAGCTATTCACATTATAAGGGCCTACTAGATTGTCATGTCTCAGGCGTCAAACAATGTGATCTCAGCCTAAGTAAGATGGGAACTCTGTATACCTTATTTCAATATAATTACTACATCAAAACTCGAGTTCCTTGAGCATACTGAATAGCAAATGTGTTGTACCTCTACGCTGAGGGTATTTGCCATAGAAAAAATTAGACTTAAAGCAGCCACCACAGTGACAAGCCATAAATTATAATTTTCAAGACATACAAGTATATTCACCATCATCACAGTGAGCAAAGGGGGGGAGGCACATACACATATATATATACATACATATATATATATTTATGTATATGCATGACTTTGACAAGTTTTGATGATGTGTGCCGCCCAAGTAGGCTGCATATAGGCAACATTTTTCAATTAACAAACGAACGAAAAATGTATGACACACACATGAGAAACGGTGCCACACACTCATACACTCACTCACCCATACTGAAGCACATATCATTTTTCATAGGCGTCCTCCTCCATCGCAACGAATCAAAGCGCCAAAACGGCCTGTCAAAAGAGTAGACGTACATGGAGAGGGGGACAGGGGCGAGCGTTATGGAAGGCAGCTGGATCAGAGGGTAACTAACTAACTAACTAACTAACAACAACAACAACAAGATTCAGGCAAGGACCTGGGGTATGATATACTTGTGTCATTCGTTTCCTGGCAAAATGACAAGCGAAATGTTTTTCTTCCCCCCCTCTCACTCTCTCTCTCTCTCTTGCCACAAAATTTCATTTAGAAAAAGGTTTATTAATAATATCACAAAAAAAAAAATAGAATCTAGCAGAAAGAAGGGGGAGTGAGGGTTGGGGTTGTGGGGCGTTTTGTGGCGCGCTAAACACCTGCTATTTTATGATTTTATTAGGCACTCAACACGCCACATAGCACAAAGGCTTGTCAGGGCAGCTACGTGAGTGTGGTGTGAGGTGTGGTAAGGGGGTGGGTAGAACTACCATGACATGTGGAAAAACGGAACGGAAATGTTCGTGTTGGGCAAACATTATTAGGTGAAAGAAATATGGAAAAGACAGAAGTGTCATATAAAAACAAAAAAATACCCAAAAATAACATAAAATGTAATAAATACCAACTTATCAGAAAAATATACCAAGAATTCCAGAAATAACCAAAGAAGAAAAATCTACCAAAAAGCTATCTAAAAGCTGCCACCAACTGATTTAAACAATAGAATATATATATACAGCTGCGAAAAAAATAATAGGACCACCCTCACAAGAACATTTTTCAAAGACGTCATAACTACATTTGTAAGTTTTAGAATCCTCTTGAATACGTTTTTAGAAAGATACGTGGGTTACTATGTAAGTTTCTGGCCTAGGTCAATTCTAGCCATTTTAGGACCAATTGGCCTTTTCCCAAAAAATGTTTGGACTTTTATCGATAAAAAGCTCCATACAACTCTTTCATGTGTGACCACGTTTGATATCGATTAACGATTAATCAAAAACTTACCTCGGCAGAAAAATGCAATTAACTGGTGAAAATTTTCGTGCAATCATTTTTCACAATTTTCGACGTGGATTATCACGACAAGAGTGCAACGATGAACTTAAATCTTTGTATGGCGATGAAGCACCATCCATCATAGCACTGTGAAAAATTGGTTTAATGAATTCAATCGCGGGCAACGCTCGCTCGAAGATGAACGTCGTCAAAAACAGTCGTTGTGCCAGAAAACATCGATGCCGTGCGTGAACTGATAATGCAAGATCGTCATGTGACATACCGTGAGATAGAGGCATCCTTGGGCATTTTTTCGACCAGCATACATTCGATATTGCATGAACACCTGGGCGTAAAAAAGGTTTGTTCTCGTTGGATCCCGCACAATTCGATTGGTGCAAAGAAATTTTGAAAAATATAATCGCGGTGTTTCAAAGGACGTTTATAAGATCGTCACAGGTGACGAATCATGGATCTATGCTAATGAGCCCGAAACAAAACAGCAATCGACCGTGTGGGTCTTCGAAAACGAGCCAAATCCAACGAAAGTCATTCCTGGAAGAAGCACTTCGAAGCAAATGGTCGCCTGTTTCTGCGGTAAAACTGGTTATATAGCGACTGTTCCGCTTGAGCAACGTGGGACGGTCAATTCTGAGTGGTACACCACAATTTGTTTGCCTGAAGTCTTCGGAGAAATTCGAAAAACGAACAAGAAAAGACAGATCATTGTGCACCATGACAATGCGAGCTCTCACACATCAGCTCACACCAGCGCCTTTTTGACCGCCCAAAACGTCGAATTGATGGGTCATCCGCCGTACAGCCCTGACTTGGCACCCCAATGACTTCTTTTTATTCCCGCACATCAAGGGAAAAATGCGTGGTCAACGATTTTCGTTGCCAGAAGATGCTGTTAATGAATTCAAAAACCATGTTTTGGAGGTGTCTCAATCGGAGTGAAAAAAGTGCTTCGACAATTGGTTTGAGCCATTTTTGATCATAAATATTCGCGTTGTCATTATTAGGCCAGAAATATATATAGCAACCCACGTATTCTATTCGTCAGAAAACAGCAACAGTAGATTAAGAAAAAAATAAAACGAAGCAAATAATAATGTTTGTCCCTATTCAAGTGCAGGGCAGTGTTTTTTTTAGCAAGAATATTGCTCCACTAAAATGTCTATATCTGCTAAACTATTTCGAATTTTGGAAAATGGTTTGAAGAGGATGAAAGGGGAATGTCCAAGCTATAATAAAAATGCAAAACAAAAAATCTAAAAATTTTGTTTCAAATGTAGAAGACCCCCTTAAGCTGCGGGTCAAGTAATGCTTCTTTAGCCCAGCTCGAAAAGCGTCGTGTCGGAACTTGACAATGAGAGAGAGATGATTCGAATCCGAGGTTTTTTATTTTTATTTATTTTTTTTTTTTGTGGATCATCTCCTTTAAAGCAGTACTTCGTTGAATTGTCTGTCTATTTTTTAAATCTGAAAATATATTTTGTAATGTTTAAAAAATCTCTCATGTTTAACTATAGTTTAAATCAAAGTAACCTTTGAATGTTTCAAATAATTTGATATCGTAGTCCTTAGTTCAGTTCCAGTTGTCATCATAGTATCCTTATATCTGCCTAGTCCTTTGTTGTTTTCTTTAAAATACCAATGGGCATCGGCGTAGCAGTATTTGGTGGCGTAGCAGTATTTGGTGGCGTTGTTACGGTAGGATGTTGAGGTTTTTCTTCCGACTCTTGACTTAAAATAGGCTTGCGCTTGGGCCTAGCGTTCTTCGTAGCCTTTAGTTTGGTAGCACGTTTCCCATTTATTTTTGGTCTGGGGCGAAGACGCTTTTTGCTTGGAGCCACTCGCCGCTTTCCTGGCGCTCCACGACGCTTAACAAGTGGCGGCCTTTTGCGTACCAATTTTTTGGGCTTTTTTTTCTGTGGCGATTTTTTGACAACACGTTTTTTTATAGCTGGCTTTCTTCTTTTTGTCACGGTAAGTTTTTGCGGTAAGTGCTGATGACGTGGACGTGGATTGGTTAAAGATTGACCCATTCGTGCATTGTATAATTGTTCATGCTTTATCCTTTGAAGACGTTCGATTATCTCCCGTCTTCCCTTATTGGTGAGTTTCCCATCTCTATAACGAGGCTTTGATGTGGAGGGAACATCATCCGAGTTGTTGTCCATTTTAGATCTACGTTTAACAATATTTTGCATTTGTCGCACTTCCCACAAATTTAGCTGCTCATCCGACATTCCTAGCGAACTTGATAAACTGGATCTACTGGATAAATTCTCAAGGCTTGAATCAGACATTGTTTAAATCTAATATACAAAAAACAAATACTTGTATTTTAATTTAGATTATTTATATGTATATGAGAGTTTTGCGACTGTACTGTGAGAAATTTGGTTTGAGAATGAAATTTATATAGAACTGACCGGCCAGCTGGACTGACAGTTGATGGAGAAATGGGCCAAGGCCTACTGGGACAACAGATTTTGTATACCTTTGAAATTATTTATAATTTTTATTATGTCACAGAGTTTTAGCATTTACAGAGTTACGGAAATCGCTTTCGTTTGGTTTTAAGAGTCTCGTGTTTTGCCATATCAATTTGCCACTCAAAGTCCTACGTAGTTTGCTTTATATATTTCTGGCCTAATAATGAAAACGCGAATATTTATGATCAAAAATGGTTTTATTGTTTTTCAAAGTATTCGCCAGCAAGATTTATACACTTTTGCATGCGCTCAAACCAATTGTCGAAGCACTTTTTCCACTCCGATTGAGACACCTCCAAAACATGGTTTTTGAACTCTTCAACAGCATCTTCTGGCGACGAAAATCGTTGACCACGCATTTTTCCCTTGCATGTGCGGGATAATAAAAAGAAGTCATTGGGTGCCAAGTCAGGGCTGTACGGCGGATGACCCATCAATTCGACGTTTTGGGCGGTCAAAAATTCGCTGTGAGAGCTCGCATTGTCATGGTGCACAATGATCTGTCTTCTCTTGTTCGTTTTTCGAATTTCTCCAAAGATTTCAGGCAAACAAATTGTGGTGTACCACTCAGAATTGACCGTCCTACGTTGCTCGAGCGGAACAGAAAGAGCTAAAATTGATTCGAGGTCCCAGGCAGCCGGAAATTTGCAAAAAAGCAGCTCGATGTAGAAGAGCAACAACAAAGTCATTTTCCAATGGAAGAAGAACAGCCATTACAATGCTCTTCCCCCAACTGCGACATGTTTGGACTCAACAGTTTTTGTGGAGAGCGAAGAAAGCATCCGAAAGCAGATTTTTCGAAGAGGAACCAGCTTCTGCCAAATCCATCTTCTACTTTGCCATTGGGCGGAAATATGTACCCCCCCAATATTGTCTTAATTTACCGCCATTTGAAAAATTATAATCCTTCGATCACAGAATGGTCCCCAGATGCACTGATAGAAATGTGGGAAAACGTCTTAAAAAGAGATGTACAAAAAGAAATGGGATAAAAATCATATTAGATGACCCAACATCTAATCAATTGTTTTTCGATTCGCAAGGATTCCGCATTTTGTAAAATATAAATTTCTTTTAAACAAACATCAGTACTTCCATTTGAAATAAAGTTGGCATACTGGATTGTCTCAATAGAGAAAAATATCAGCTTTTATGAGCTTATTAGAAGTATGAAATCCTAGAAAGAATTAATTTAAATTGTGGGGATTCTCAAATTGCATAGAAGCAATTGATGGTACATTCTCTTTTCGTATTTTGTAAACTTTATGCTAATTCTTTTTCTTTTGCTAAACTTTTTAAGCAAAATATTGCAAAATTCGAGCCCTCAATTAAAGCAGGATATTATACCTATTTTAATAACAAAGGTGGATCAGTCTATCGTTTCAATGGCAATCGCGGATGCAAATGGAGATACTGGGATTTGATTGTATTAGGACCTCAAATATGCGATTTTTAGAATCATGAGGTTTCCCGGATTAATTCCATTTAAAAACAATTTTATTAATTGAATTAATTTATTTAAATTACACCAATGGGATGAAGATGAGGAAGTCATTATAAAGATCCAAGGTTTTTACAAAAAAAAAAAGAAATATAAATGTGTGTTCCACTTCAGTAAAAGCAGCAGCAGAAGCTCCAGTCGCTGGATAAATTTTTGGAAGATAAAACTATTGCAAATTTATAAATAAAATCAAAAATAAAAAAAGATACTAAGAAGAGAAAGCTCTGCAGTGTAGCACGAGTCGAATGCGACTGAAGCTAAAAGGTTTGAAGTCTTGACCGAGTAAACAATTGACTCAAAAATTTGAAAGCAAAGGTTGCTTTGTTTAGAAAAAATAATTTGTATTTTTGTGCAAATGTATGTAACAGCCAGAAGGAAGCAACTCCGTCCCTATAAAGTATATATATTCTTGATTTTAATTTTTGCCACGCCCCCTGCCTCCCCCGCATATTGAAAAATACCTCATATCTTCCACAATTTTGGATATAGGTTGTTCGATCCTTTATGACATATATTCTACTCATCATTACGTATCGAGCCCCTATACATCGTTTTCCGATCAGATGAACGATGGTAGAGTTGCCACCCCCGCAATTTGAAAAAAAAACCTCAAATATCCCGAAATTTTGGAGTTAGGTTGTTCGATCCTTTTAGACATATATTTTACTCATCATTACTTATTAAGTCCCCATACATCCCTTTCCGATCAGGTGAATGATAGTAGAGTTGCCACTCCGGCAATTTGAAAAACACCTCAAATATTCCGCAATTTTTGAGTTAGGTTGTTTGCACCTTTTAGACATATATTCTACTCATCATTACTTATCGAGCCCCCATACTTCGTTTTCCGATCAGGTGAACAATGGTAGAGTTGCCACTCCGGCAAAAACACCTCAAATATCCCGCAATTTTGAAGTTAGGTTGTTTGATCCTTTTAGACATATATTTTACTCATCATTACTTATCGAACCCCTGTACATTGTTTTCCGATCAGATGAATGATAGTAGAGTTGCCACCCCCGCAATTTGAAAAACACCTCAAATATCCCGAAATTTTGGAGTTAGGTTGCTCGAACCTTCTAGACATATATTCTACTCATCATTACTTATCCAGCCCCCATACATCGTTTTCTGATCAGATGAACGATAATAGAGTTGCCACCCCCGCAATTTGAAAAGCACCTCAAATATTTCGCAATTTTGGAGTTAGGTTGTTCGAACCTTCTATACACACATTCTACTCATCATTACTTATCGAGCCCCCATAAATTGTTTTCCGATCAGATAAACGATGGTAGAGTTGCCACCCCCCCAATTTGAAAAAATCGAATATCTTCCACAATTTTAAAGACAGATTGTTTGAACCTTTTAGGCATATATTTCGTCATTACTTACCGATCCACCATACACCGTTTTCAGATCAGATGAACGACATTCGAGTTATAAGCAAATCAAATAATTACGCTGGGCAGCACTGCCCGTAATCGTGATGGGCAGCACTTGCACAGTTTGTGTGACCGCACATATTAAAGTTATCAGTTATATTCAAACAGGTACAGAGTATTTTACAGTCGAGCTTGACCGACTTTCTTACTTGTTTAACTTATATCTTTGAATCCTCTGGGTCTATTTTTGTAATTTTTGCTTATTCTTAATTACTTCATAAAGTTAAAAAACAAACTTTTATTTTATATTTTTAGATAGAGTCAATCCAAGATATCCCCACCGATGTCAAAAGTAAGTCGATGCCGGATTTTTTAAATTTTCTAGTCCCGAAATTCTAAGGCTTATTTCAAAAATACAAGTTAGATTTAAGCTCTTCTTTTTTTTTTTTTTGCGATTTCTGGTATTGAATGTGATGGTAAATCTACTCAAAAGAGAGAAGTTTAAATAAAACGTCCAAGTGGCCAGAGGTTGGAACCAAAACCTGGAGTTCAGGGTTTCCAAAAACCAAACACAAAGAACAGTTTCCTCTTAAAGTTTTCGAATCTTGATCTGAAATTCAACCTTCTTTAAAATTGTTGGAGAAGACAATTTAACAAAGTGTCAGAAAAATACTCCCAGGTGTTCTACAAATCGCTTTCGACCCCAAAAACGAGCCAAATCGTCTGGAAATAGGATGGAAGAGAGATTATTACAATTATGCATAGAGTTCAAACGAATTTTATTACTAACTAAAATTTCCATATCAAGTAGCCTTTGTTTATATTTTTGTAACCCCAATATCTGAGTAGGCCCTGTAAACCTTTCGACCAAATGTCAATTCATATTCATTTGTTTTGCTACCTGAAAAGTTAGTTTTACTCGGGATTTTAAACGGAACGGACCACAATTTCTCCATTATCAAGTACAACAAAATTATTGTAAAAATATTATAAGTATTTGATTTTTTTTCTGTAAATTTCTCGAATCAAAAATCGTTAAAAATGGCACCCAAATATAAATCAACCATGAAAAACACTCGCAAGACTAAGAAGTCGACGGTATTTGCACCTAAATGTAAATCAACTATGAATAACACTCGCAAGACTAAGAAGTCGAAGGTATTGGTAGCAAAATCGAAGAAATCACTTATCGCTGACGAGATACAATTAAAAGAGATGTTACCAGCGTTCATTTATGCGTTGGTTCTGCTGGAGGCTGAAGAATCATGGGCTGACGTAGCATGGGCGGACAGGGAGCAGAATCGTATGGAGGTCAGGCCACGTCCAAGCGTGGTTGTAAGTCGTCGGGCTCCAATCCGGCGGAAGTCTCGTGCAAGCGTACACTCTCGCAAGCGAAACAATCTAAAAGCAAAAAACACACAAATCAATCTAAAAGTTAAAAAAACCAAAAACAATCTAAAAGTAACAAAAACACAAAACAATCTTAAATCACAAAAAAGCAAAACCAATCTTCGTAAAAGCTAACTCGGAGACTACAGATAACAAGGAATGGGAGGAGCAGTATTAGTTGAACCAGATAACGCGGTATGGAGGAGCAGAATTGGGAGAACCAGATGAAAAGGAATGAAGAAGCAGATTTAGAAGAACCAGATAAATAGAATGTTATTGAACGATATAATGAATTAGGAGAGCCAGATGACTAGAATATTAATGAAAGAAACGAGAGAGCCAAATGATATAAAGAATGAGAATGGAGGACTTGGACTTGATGACTTGGAATGGAGGACTAATTTTATTCTGGACTTGATGAATTGCACTCAAATTTGAGAAGCGTCAGAATTAATGCGTAGCTGCTACTATAAAACACTAGAATTGCAAACATATTTTTACTATTTTGGTCTTGACAAATTGCTGTCGTTAAAATTTTAGAAGCATCAAAATTTAATGTGAAGAACTGTACAAGACACTGAGAGTTGGAATGAAATACTTGTATCTTAAACCAAGAAATATCTTTGAAATTTTAAACCATTTTGGCAGTTTTTAACTTGTAAAATAAATTCAATTGGTTTAAGAAAATTATTGTAAAGTTTCTTTCGACTAAATAGAGCCGAGTGGGATCTGTGGAAGTAATTGTTGATTTTGTTATCATACCCTGTACCGAAGGGAACAATGAAGGAAGCTTTACCATATTTATGATTGGAGGATCGAAGCCAAAACCTGTAGTGAGCCAACCACGAAGACACCTAGCGTTAGGGCAGTTAACAATTATGAGTCACTGTATATAAGGGTGGGAACACTGCTGGTAGGAACAATTAAGCTAGGCTATTATTGCCCGCTAGATGGCGTTATTTAGTTGAGTTAAAATGTTTGAATTTTCCCATTTGTCTGTTAGGTATTTGAATTGAAATTTTTGGTTGATATAATCAAACAATTTTCCAAATCGCAATGCCTCCTAAACTGTAAACTGATGACTTAAACCAGAGTTCAACCGCCGTAGCCCCCAGGGGGCCGAACACACGAGCCGAATACCTACCGAGTCATTTGCAAAGAGAGTGAAAAAATACGCAAAGATCAATCAGTGGCTGCCTAGCCTTTAAGGAGATAGGCTTGCTCTTCTTGGCGAACCCTGTCTAGTCATAGTTATACTCTGTACCGTAGGTACAAAGAGTATACTGGGTTTGTGCAAATGTATGTAACAGCCAGTAGGAAGCATCTCCGACCCTATAAAGTATATATATTCTTGATCAGCATCAACAGCCGAGTCGATATAGACATGTCCGTCTGTCCGTATGAACGCTGAGATCTCAGAGATGGTAAGAGATAGAGGCTTGAAGTGCATGGAACATATATTTCTTATACTTGCAGGCAGATCAAGTTTAGTTTTGATTTTTGCCACGCCCCCTGCCTCCCCCGCAAATTGAAAAAAACTTCATATCTTCCACAAATTTGGAGTTAGGTTGTTCAAACCTTCTAGACATAAATTCTACTCATCATTACTTATCGAACCCCCATACATTGTATTCCGATCAGATGAACGATGGTAGAGTTGCCACCCCCACAATTTGAAAAACACCTCAAATATCCCGCAATTTAGAAGTTAGGTTGTTCGAACCTTCTAGACATAAATTCTACTCATCATTACTTATCGAGATCCCATACATCGTTTTCCGATCAGATGAACGATGGTAGAGTTGCCACTCCCGCAATTTGAAAAACACCTCAAATATTCCGCAATTTTTAGTTAGGTTGTTTGCACCTTTTAGACATATATTCTACTCATCATTATTTATCGAGCCCCCATACTTCGTTTTCCGATCAGGTGAACAATGGTAGAGTTGCCACTCCGGCAATTTGAAAAACACCTCAAATATCCCGCAATTTTGAAGTTAGGTTGTTTGATCGTTTTAGACATATATTTTACTCATCATTACTTATCGAACCCCTGTACATTGTTTTCCGATCAGATGAATGATAGTAGAGTTGCCACCCCCGCAATTTGAAAAACACCTCAAATATCCCGCAATTTTGGAGTTAGGTTGTTTGCACCTTTTAGACATATATTCTACTCATCATTACTTATAGAACCCCCATACATTGTTTTCCGATCAGATGAACAATGGTAGAGTTGCCACCCCGGCAATTTGAAAAACACCTCAAATATCCCGCAATTTTGGAGTTAGGTTGTTTGAACCTTTACTTGTTATAAAATGAAGACACATATTTTATAAAAGTGTAGTGTATGCAAACTTTGGCATTGTTGAAGTTAATTTTTGTGAATGTTTGTGGTGTTTCTCTGTCTGTTTGAAGAACTCTCCACGCGGTTTGCCTGTCAGCGAGGTCAAAAACTCAACAGAGGCGGTGGCGCCTGCGCCTGTTGACAGCTGCTGAAAAAGTCATGGATTGGCATGGCATATGCAGTTGATGCCCCAAGTACTCCCACTACTCCCCCCCCCCTCCAACAGAGCAAACATTTTCAATTGAAATCGCTGGCTGGCACAGTGGTTTTTAGGCGCTTTACAAGTGGGGGAAAATATATGCTAGTCCAAGTAGAAAATCGTAATAAATCAGGTCTTATTTCTATATATTTTTTTTATGTCAATGTATTTAATTGATAAAGTTAGAGTATCCAAGAGATTTCTATTCTACTTTTGAGCTTTTCGCTTTGGCATTTTCAGCAACGTTCACTTATATCAGCGCAAAAGTGTGTGCTTACCAATGTGCGTGAATTCTATTGTTTGCGTTCGCCTGACTGCCTTTTTGCCTGGCACACGCCTCCCGGTCAGTCAGACCTTTTGGGCTGTCCTAACATGGCTCTCGTCGTTGCCTGGTGTGGCCAGCCATGAAATGTGTCTACATTTTTCATGCAATCATTGAATGGCTCGCCCTGGCCACGCCTACTGGCTGCTGGCTGCTGGCTGCTGCTCATCTGCATGGACAAATGCAATTTCACATGCATAGTGGAATTTCATTTCTGTCAGGTTTTCCTTTCGATTTGCTTTAAGTAAAAAATTTTCACAGAATCTGGTTCAAAAATTTGTCGAATTTATTTTCTTGTTTTTTTTTTTTTTTCGCCCCCCCCAAGGCCATCGGTGGGCCACCTGCTCCTCTCCATATTATCAAGTAAACATCCCAATCGTTTATACAACTGTTGCCAATCTCTGCTTGGCCCAGAGCACCTCACCACACCCTCGCGTTGCCAATGACATTTCCGCCCTGAGCCAAATGTTGCCTGCCTCTGCCCCCCCCACCCTCTCCTAACGTGGCTGCTGAAATCACAGGCGGCGGCAGCAGCAAAGCAATTTTTTATGCTTCATCGCTGTGCGTTTTGATTTGTTTTCGTTTTCGTTTACATTTCGATGTTATGTTTGTTGTTGTTTACGACGCTTCAAGCGGCGCCAAGTGGCAGAGTAACATTAATTTTTGTTATGCTTTTCACATGCAGCAGCCGAGGAAATCAATCCCACCCAGAAATGCTGATGGTTTTGACTCTCGCTCTCTCTCTGTCTGTCTGTCTGTCTGTCTCTTTCTGATTCTAAATGGCAAAACTGTAAAGGCAATTTGTAGGTAAATTCTTTCAGGGCAAATGGCAAATAAAATTGTAAACAAAATTGGGAAATTCATTGGGGAAATTTGTAGACAAGCTTTTGGTAGACTGTCGGCTGTGAGAAATGGGGCACCCATCTGGCCCTAGTTTGCATTCTTGACTGCCAAGTGTGAGACAATACGGCATCCATCTAGCAGCTGGTTTGAGAATTGTCACTGTAAGGAACCGGGGCACCCATCTAGCAGTTTGTCCCTAGTTTGCGAGCCCAAAACGAAATACAGGCTTGTAGTTGTACTTAGCTGACATTCCAGACAGGCAACTGAAAGTAAATAAGGCACCCATCTTTAAATTTCCCACTCTATCTCTAAATTGTATGCTTTAAAGCGAACAAATACGTGGGTTGCTATTTAAGTTTCTGGCCTAGGTCACTTCTAGCCATTTTAGGACCAATTGGCCTTTTCCCAAAAAGTTTGGACTTTTATCGATAAAAGCTCCATACAACTCTTTCATGTGTGACCACGTTTGATATCGATTAACGATTAATCAAAAAATTACCTCGGCAGAAAAATGTAATTAACTCATGAAAATTATCGTGCAATAATTTTTCACAACTTTCGACGTGGATTATCACGACAAGAGTGCAACGATGAACTTAAATCTTTGTATAACGATGAAACACCATCCTATAGCACTTTGAAAAATTGGTTTAATGACGCTCGCTCGAAGACGAAGGTCGTGATGGTCGTCCAAAAACAGTCGTTGTGCCAGAGAACATTGATGCCGTGCGTGAACTGATAATGCAAGATCGTCATGTGACATACCGTGAGATAGAGGCATCCTTGGGCATTTCTTCCACCAGCATACATTGGGCGTCGAAAAAGGTTTGTTCTCGTTGGATCCCGCACAATTTGACAATCGCTCGAAAAAAGGCTCGAGTGGATTGGTGCAAAAAAATTTTGGAAAACATATAATCGCGGTGTTTCAAAAGACGTTTATAAGATCGTCACAGGTGACGAATCATGGATCTATGCTTATGAGCCCGAAGCAAAACAGCAATCGACCGTACGGGTCTTCGAAGACGAGCCAAATCCAACGAAAGTCGTTCGTGGAAGAAGCACTTCAAAGCAAATGGTCGCCTGTTTCTGCGGTAAAACTGGTCATGTGACGACTGTTCCGCTTGAGCAACGTAGGACGGTCAATTCTGAGTGGTACACCACAATTTGATTGCCTGAAGTCTTCGGAGAAATTCCAAAACCGAACAAGAAAAGACAGATCATTGTGCACCATGACAATGCGAGCTCTCACACATCAGCTCACACCAGCGCCTTTTTGACCGCCCAAAACGTCGAATTGTTGGGTCCTCCGCCGTACAGCCCTGACTTGGCACCCCAATGACTTCTTTTTATTCCCGCACATCAAGGGAAAAATGCGTGGTGAAGAAGATGCTGTTGAAGAGTTCAAAAACCATGTTTTGGAGGTGTCTCAATCGAAGTGGAAAAAGTGCTTCGACAATTGGTTTGAGCGCATGCAAAAGTGTATAAATCTTGCTGGAGAATACTTTTAAAAAACAATAAAACCATTTTTGATCATAAATATTCGCGTTTTCATTATTAGGCCTGAAATATATATAGCAACCTACGTACAGACTTGTAGTTGTACCTAGCTGACATTGCAGACAGGCAACTAAAAGTAAATGAGGCACCCATCTTTGAATTTCTGTTGGTTCAATTGACTATGAGCAGGTGAGGCACCCATCTAACAGTCAGTTCATCAACAGCGTGTCTTTCTTCTTGTGGTCCTAAATACAGAAAAAGGCACCATTTAACAGTTTAAAAGCATTTAGTGAGGAAACTGTAAGAAACTGCGGCACCCATTTAGAATAAAGGCTGATCCCTTGAGGTACATTATCACTTATATTATAGCACAGATGTGAACAAAAATCCTTTCGCAACCCATCGAGATTTTTGTAAAAGAATTTGTTTTTGCCAGTTCCGCTGGTAAACATGCACACATCATCTCTTCCGCTCTTCCGTTCCTCCTCTATTCTTAGCATTTTCTTCACTGATTTGGTCACATTCTCCTTGTTGTTGTTGTTGTTGTTGTCATCATCAGGTCGAGTGGCAGCATTTAATGAGGTGCAAATGAGCTTGTCCTGGCAACAGCAAACGAAGACAAGCATGTGGATTTGTATGTGTGTACGTGTACGTGGGAGGCGGGAAGAGTCGCAACACTTTAAAAAGAAATTAGCTGGCAGGAGTAGGCCAAGTGGCAGGCATCAGGATGAGTGGCAAATGTTGTTGCTAATTTCTTCAGTTGCTTTTTCTACAACTCTCGTCGTCTCCAGTGTCGCCGCTGTCTCACAGACCGTCTGTAAATTTTACATATTTTGCTTGGCAAATTACCATAGACACCATAGACAACGCCATCACCTCCATTCCATCCGCCATCCACCACTGTCACCCACTCGAATGCCAGGCACGTCCTTAGTCGTGAGGGGGTGCACCCACTTAACATGATAAGCGACAAGACACCTAACATGTTCAACACGACACCTTCACGACACAGTCAGCTGGGTAAGGCAGAGAAGGGATTAAAGGGTATGGAGGGCGGCATATTTAGCCTTTTTGGTGGCTAAAACTGCTAACTATTGATTATTCACTAACTTTTTGGAAAAAAACCTTGTCATTCAAGGTTTCTTTTGCCCTCCAAAACCGAATATAGAAAAAAAGTAGTGTGTATCGTGGGACACAAGTAGAGTCTCAGATCCCAGATCCCAGATCCCTGATCCCAGATTCATGATC
The DNA here is from genome assembly GCA_018904225.1 of Lordiphosa mommai. NCBI lineage: Eukaryota > Metazoa > Arthropoda > Insecta > Diptera > Drosophilidae > Lordiphosa > Lordiphosa mommai. Next base: position 31,826 of record JAEIFT010000082.1, read on the forward strand.
CCAGATCCCAGATCCGAGATCCTATATCCCTGATCTCAGATCACTGATCCCAGATCCGAGATCCTATATCCCAGATCACTGATCCCCATTCCCAGATCCCTGATCCGAGATCCATTTCAGATCCCTGATCCCAGATAGCTGATCCCAGATCACTGATCCCCGATCCCTGATCTTAGATCCTTGATCCCTAATACCAGATTCCAGATCGCTGATCCCAAATCCCTGATCCCTTATCCCAGATCCATTATCCATTGGGCGGAAATATGTACCCCCAATATTGTCTTAATTTATCGCCATTTAATAAAATTAGAATCCTTCGATCACAGAATGGTCCCCAGATGCACTGGTAGAAATGTGGGAAAACGTCTTAAAAAGAGATGTACAAAAAGAAATGGGATAAAAATCATATTAGAGAACCCAACATCTAATCAATTGTTTTCGATTCACGAGGATTCTGCATTTTGTAAATCCCTTGGAACAAAAGAAAAATATATAACTTTCTTTAAACAAACAGCAGTACTTCCATTTGAAATAAAGCTGGCATACTGGATCGTCTCAAGCTTTTATGAGCTTATTAGAAATCCTAGAAAGAATTAATTTAAATTGTGGAGTTTCTCAAATTGCATAAAAGCAATTGATGGTACATTCTCATTTCGTATTTGGTAAACTTTATGCTAATTCTTTTTCTTTTGCTAAACTTTTAAGCAAAACATTGCAAAATTCGAGTCCTCAATAAAGCAGGATATACCTATTTTAATTACAAAGGTGGATCAGTCTATCGTTTTAATGGCAATTGCGGATGCAAATGGAGATACTGGAATTTGGAAGCCATTTAAATACAATTTTATTAATTGAATTAATTTATTTAATTAACACCAATGGGATCAAGATGAGGAAGTAATTATAAAGATCCAAGGATTTTACAAAAAAAAAAAGAAGAAATATAAATGTGTTCCACTTCCGTAAAAGCAGCAGCCGAAGCTACAGTCGCTGGATAAATTTCTGGAAGATAAAACTACTGCAAGTTTATAAATAAAATTTTAAAAAAAAAGCTACTAAGGAGAGAAAGCTCTTCAGTGTAGCACGAGTCGAAAGCGACTGAAGATAAAAGGTTTGAAGTCTTGACCGAGTAAAAAATTGACTCAAAAATTTAAAAGCAAAGGTTGCTTTGTTTAGAAATTTTTTTTTTTGGAATTTTGTACAAAGGTATGTAACAGCCAGAAGGAAGAATTAGACATATATTCTACTCATCATTACTTATCGAGCCCCCATACATCATTTTCCGATCAGATGATCGATAGTTGAGCAAAAAGAGCAAGCAACTGAGAAAAAGAAATGAAGTATACTTTGCCATGGTTAGTTATCTACATTTGGTCCATAAAGTTATAACAAAATTAATTCTCTATGTATCAAAAAAGTGAGGGTGCCACAAATTCTGTTAGCTTGATCTTCTAGTATTTAGCCTCAAAATCTTAAGTGGTTTAAAGGGCAACACTGGAATTGGTTTCAAAGAAGTCGGTTGCGTTCTTGCATGCTGTGCCTGCTGCTGACTTGCGGCTGTGCGTGTTGAGCAGCTCACTGTCCTGTCCTGTCCTAGCCAGTGCCTTTGCCTGAATCTGCCTGCGGCCTGTCTGTCTTTGTCGTTTTTGGTTTTTGTGGCTGCTCCTCAATGCTACGCAAAACCAACTCTGGGGTTTCTCTGCATATCTGCCGCAATATTAAGCAAGTGCGTGTACGTGTGTGGCATGAGTTGCCGCAACATTTACACTCAATTTCGACAGGGCCCCCCACCCCCCACTTGACTGAAGCTTCCATTTGCATTTGCCAAAAGTATGCAAAAACCAGGTAAAAACATTTTCTTCTAATTAGTTGGCATTTCTTTTATAATGAAATGTGTTTTTCATTTATAATTGTGTTAAGCTGCTTAGAAATTATGCTCGCACTTGATTGAGGCTGCCACAGAAGTCTTTGAAAATAAATGCAAAGAAATTTACACCTGGATTCAAACTCTTTAAAATAAAAAATACAATATGCGAGGAATTAGTCAAGAGATTTCTGCTACTTCCAATTGCGTTTGCACTTCTTTCCATACTCGATTGGATATTCCGGTCGTGGCATCATCCAAGTCATCAGTAAGTTACTGATTAACGCTGATGTCGAGCTCAGCAAATTGATGCAAATAGTTGTTCTCGGGGTTGTGGATGGGGGAGGGGCGAAGGGATTGCCATCAGCATGATTGACTGGGCCTGGCCCTGCATCCTGTCAGGGATGTGCAAGGCAAAAGGCGTAAGGGTTAAAGCCTCACCCCAACCCACTCCCCCGCTCCAGACAGTTGACAGTTGCAATTAATGCGCCATGCAATCGAGTTTTTGCTGCACTTGCCAAAGATGATGCCGAGAGGCGGATCCATGTCGTTGTGCGTGGCGATGCCTCCTGCTAATTGGCATGCATCAATGCATCGATGACATTTATTAGCAGTACTCAGACACACTTACCGGGTTGGAGCGGCGGGACAGTTGGGATTGGGGATTACACTCTCTGATGACGGTATTGTGTGCGCAATGCGGCAAATTAGCTTAATTTGATTTAATGGGCAACGCGAGAAGAGAAACTGTACTACGCTATATGCATATAGATTGCGGTTAACGGGATTGAATAATGCTCTGACAAAAATTGAGAAAAGCCGAGCTACGAATCTAGTGCGAATTTGAATTGAATGGAGCTGACTGAAAGTCACAAAATTAAAAAATTCATGATTTTTGCCCCACCAAGTATGCTATGTTTTTGTATATAAATTATTAAGTTAAATATTTACTTTTTTAGCAGCCTTAACACTAATTATTTTTTGTCTACCGTTAACTGGTCCAACAATCTGCTACCATAACTGACTAAAAATTATCTAGAAGAAAGTTTGCATACCTTGTGGTACGTGGATTGCTATTTAAGTTTCTGGCCTAGGTCACTTCTAGCCATTTTAGGACCAATTGGCCTTTTCCCACAAAAAAGTTTGGACTTTTATCGATAAAAGCTCCATACAACTCTTTCATGTGTGACCACGTTTGATATCGATTAACGATTAATCAAAAACTTACCTCGGCAAAAAATTGGAATTAACTCGAGAACATTTTCGTGCAATCATTTTTCACAACTTTCGACGTGGATTATCACGACAAGAGTGCAACGATGAACTTAAATTTTTGTATGGCGATGAAGCACCATCCTATAGCACTGTGAAAAATTGGTTTAATGAATTCAATCGAGGTTCAATGAAGGTCGTCCAAAAACCGTCGTTGTGCCAGAAAAATTAATGCCGTGCGTGAACTGATAATACAAGATCCGTGAGATACCGTGAGATAGAGGAATCCTTGGGCATTTCTTCCACCAGCATACATTGGGCCTAAAAAAGGTTTGTTCTCGTTGGATCCCGCACAATTTGACAATCGCTCAAAAAAAAGGCTCGTGTGGATTGGTGCAAAGAAATTTTGAAAAAATATAATCGCGCTGTTTCAAAAGACGTTTATAAGATCGTCACAGGTGACGAATCATGGATCTATGCTTATGAGCCCGAAACAAAACAGCAATCGACCGTGTGGGTCTTCGAAGACGAGCCAAATCCAACGAAAGTCGTTCGTGGAAGAAGCACTTCGAAGCAAATGGTCGCCTGTTACTTCGGTAAAACTGGTCATGTGGCGACGTAGAACGGTCAATTCTGAGTGGTACACCACAATTTGTTTGCCTGAAGTCTTCGGAGAAATTCGAAAAACGAACCAGAGAAGACAGATCATTGTGCACCATGACAATGCGAGCTCTCACACATCAGCTCACACCAGCGCCTTTTTGACCGCCCAAAACGTCGAATTGATGGGTCATCCGCCGTACAGCCCTGACTTGACACCCCAATGACTTCTTTTTGTTCCAGCACATCAAGGGAAAAATGCGTAGTCAACGATTTTCTTCGCCAGAAGATGCTGTTGAAGAGTTCAAAAACCATGTTTTGGAGGTATTTCAATTAGAGTGAAAAAAGTGCTTCGACAATTGGTTTGAGCGCATGCAAAAGTGTATAAATCTGGCTGGAGAATACTTTGAAAAACAATAAAACCATTTTTGATCATAAATATTCGCGTTTTCATTATTAGCCCAAAAATATATATAGCAACCTACGTAACACTAATTATTTTTGTCTACCGTTAACTAGTCCGACAATCTGCTATCATAGTCGGTTATAAATTATCTATAAATAAAGTTTGCATACTTTGTGGGGCAAAAACATGATTGTTTTAAAAGAATCAACGTAGTATGTGTAAATTATTTTTAGGACTTTCCTTGATTTCATGGAATACCAAGCAATTCTGCAATTTTTTCCCTCCACCAACAAATGAAATCAAATCATTGACCATCATCAAAGAGTTATTGTCCAGTTGAACTTTGAAGTGTGCTTTAAGTGTTTTCTCAGTCAAAGTAAAAGAAAAGCAAAAAAAAAAAAAAAGCAAGAAACTTTTCAAAAAGCAAATTTCCCCGAGGATGCGCTGCTCCGGCGCAGCTCCTGCTGCTGCTGCTGTCGACTATAAACGTCATCGGAATTCCCCAAAGCCATTAAGCGCAAATGTATGCAACATCCAGTCAAAAAATGAGAAGAAAAAAATAATATAAATAACTGAGAAGTGTGAGACTTGGCAACACTTCATTAGCAAACGCTGAGAGCGCTTCACGTACCAACGACTTGCCAGCTGGGAAGTTGGCTCACAATAATTTCATTTTGCAGCACTATTGGCGCCTTCAACTAAAAAGTAATTTCATTGATTACCAGGCGAGTAACCAGTTCCTACTTTTCGCGTAAAAGGATAACAAGAGCCAGCAGCAGGAGCAGCAGCAGCAGCAGGAGCAGCAGCAGCAGCAGAAGGCAACGAAGCGAGCAACGACACCAACCACCAGGGAGCTGCGCCGTGGAGTGGAGTAAGTGGTAAAGTAGCACTTTCATAAGCAAACAGCGGGAGTAAATTTAAATCGTAAAAATCTTTCATTTCAATTTCTTAAGTAAATCACAAATAAATACAAATCTTTGGGAGCACTTAATTTTTGGTTAATGTCTTGGCCAAAATGAATGATTGGATCAATGATGAGGATAAGTGACTTGGCTGATTCGAAACGATTTGCCTCTTTCACCCACATACAGACACACACGCACACTGGGCACACTGGGCCAGCGAAGCGAAATTTAGGGCAAAATTTCCACCAGTTGTTTTATTCTGCTTCAACGTACGAAGGCATAGATAGTGGTCTTTGCCTTGAGTCCAGTTGACTGACATTTAAGTTCAGGTGGCTTGCATATTAGCTTTCCTTACGCAGGATACTAAGATTCCAGCTGTAATCCACAAATCACCTGATGAGGAGAGAAGTACGAGTGGTTAGTGGTTTACGCCTTGAGTCTATTTGTCTGACTTTTGAGTTCAGGTTGCTTGCATACTGGCTTTCCCCCCCGATTCCAGTTGCAATTCACAAATTCTTACCATTTGGCCAATTCAGTAAAGCGTCACACAGATGGGGAAGGAAGTAAGAAGGCATAGCTAGTGTTTTGCGCCTTGAGTCTATTTGACTGACTTTTGAGTTCATGTTGCTTGCATACAGGCTTTCCCCTGATTCCAGTTGTAATTCACAAATTCTTACCTTTTGGCCTCTTGACTTAAAGGTCACATCAGCTGAAGAGAGAAGTAAGAGAAAATGGTGTCTGGTTTTCGCCTTGAGTCTATTTGACTGACTTTTGAGTTCAGGTTGGTTGCATATTGGCTTTTCTTACGCAAATTCCAGTTTTTATTCACATAACCTTACCACTTTACCTCTTGACTTCAGGGTTACACCAGCTGGAGAAAGAAGTACGAAGGCCTAGCTAGTGGTTTTTGCCTTGAGTCTATTACAATGAATTTTAAGTTCAGGTGGCTTGCCTGAAGCTGCATATTGCGCATTTTTAAGTTTAGCTATTGATTTGGAAAAGGTTTTTAAATTAATCTAAGCTAAAGTTTCATTTGTTTCACTTACTAACAAAAAAGTTTAAAAATCGTAGTCCTTAGTTCAGTTCCAGTTGTCATCATAGTATCCATACATCTGCCTAGTCCTGGGTTGGTTTTTTTAAGATACCAATGGGCATCGGCGAGGGCTTGCTTTGTGGAGTTGTTGGTGGAGGAAGTTGAGGTTTTGACACCGGCTCTTGGCTCATTACAGGCTTTATCACCTTAACCTTACGTTTAAGGCGCGGCGTAGGCTTTAGTTTGGCAGTACGCCTGGCCTGCCTCGAATTACGTGGACGCTTTTTGCTTGGAGCCACTCGCCGCTTTCCTGGAGCTCCTCGACGTTTAACAAGTGGCGGCCTTTTGCGTACCAATTTTTTGGGCTTCTTTTTTTGTGGCGATTTTTTGACAACACGTTTTTTTATAGCTGGCTTTCTTCTTTTTGTCACGGTAAGTTTTTGCGGTAAGTGCTGATGACGTGGACGTGGATTGGTTAAAGATTGACCCATTCGTGCATTGTATAATTGTTCATGCTTTATCCTTTGAAGACGTTCGATTATCTCCCGTCTTCCCTTATTGGTGAGTTTCCCATCTCTATAACGAGGCTTTGATGTGGAGGGAACATCATCCGAGTTGTTGTCCATTTTAGATCTACGTTTAACCATATTTTGCATTTGTCGCACTTCCCACAAATTTAGCTGCTCATCCGACATTCCTAGCGAACTTGATAAACTGGATCTACTAGATAAATTCTCGAGGCTTGAATCAGACATTGTTTAAATCTAATATACAAAAAACAAATACTTGTATTTTAATTTAGATTATTTATATGTATATGAGAGTTTTGCGACTGTACTGTGAGAAATTTGGTTTGAGAATGAAATTTATATAGAACTGACCGGCCAGCTGGACTGACAGTTGATGGAGAAATGGGCCAAGGCCTACTGGGACAACAGATTTTGTATACCTTTGAAATTATTTATAATTTTTATTATGCTACACAGTTTTAGCATTTACAGAGTTACGGAAATCGCTACTACGTAGGTTGCTGTATATATTTCTGGCCTAATAATGAAAACGCGAATATTTATGATCAAAAATGGTTTTATTATTTTTTAAAGTATTCTCCAGCAAGATTTATACACTTTTGCATGCGCTCAAATCAATTGTCGTAGCACTTTTTTCACTCTGATTGAGACACCTCCAAAACATGGTTTTTGAACTCTTCAACAGCATCTTCTGGCGAAGAAAACCGTTGACCACGCATTTTTCCCTTGATATGCGGGATAATAAAAAGAAGTCATTGGGTGCCAAGTCAGGGCTGTACGGCGAATGACCCATCAATTCGACGTTTTGGGCGCTCAAAAAGGCGCTGGTGTGAGCTGATGTATAAGAGCTCGCATTGTCATGGTGCACAATGATCTGTCTTCTCTTGTTCCACTCAGAATTGACCGTCCTACGTTGCTCAAGCGGAACAGTCGCCACATGACCAGTTTTACCGAAGAAACAGGCGACCATTTGCTTCAAAGTGCTTCTTCCAGGAAAGACTTTCGTTGGATTTGGCTCGTCTTCGAAGACCCACACGGTCGATTGCTGTTTTGTTTCGGGCTCAGAAGCATAGATCCATGATTCGTCACCTGTGACGATCTTATAAACGTCTTTTGAAACAGCGCGATTATATTTTTTCAAAATTTCTTCGCACCAATCCACACGAGCCTTTTTTTGAGCGATTGTCAAATTGTGCGGGATCCAATGAGAACAAACCTTTTTTACGCCCAATGTATGCTGGTGAAAGAAATGCCCAGGGATGCCTCTATCTCACGGTATGTCACATGACGATCTTGTATTATCAGTTCATGCACGGCATCAATGTTTTCTGGCACAACGACTGTTTTTGGACGACCATCACGACCTTCGTCTTCGAGCGAGCGTCGCCCGCGATTGAATTCATTAAACCAATTTTTCACAGTGCTATAGGATGGTGCTTCATCGCCATACAAAGATTTAAGTTCATCGTTGCACTCTTGTCGTGATAATCCACGTCGAAAGTTGTGAAAAATTATTGCACGAAAAAGTTCACGAGTTAATTCCATTTTTCTGTCGGGGTAAGTTTTTGATTAATCGTTAATCGATATCAAACGGGGTCACACATGAAAGAGTTGTATGGAGCTTTTATCGATAAAAGTCCAAACTTTTTTTTGGGAAAAGGCCAGTTGGTTCTAAAATGACTAGAAGTGACTTAAATAGCAACCCACGTATTGTGGTAGTGCTTAGGGTTGCCAAGTTAAACTACCTAAATGATTTCATAATTTTGCATTTTATATTTGAATTTAAATTAAAAAACCTTTAAAAGCATTCAACAAATTTCTATTAAACCCCAAATTTACACTTAACCAAAGAAAGGGAAATTTTTTATTATCCTAGACACAAACCTTTTAACTAGATATTCAAATAAAACGGGACTGACACGATGAAGCAAACTTCATGAAGTTTTCTTAGTAGGCCTGAGATTTAAATGTTCTTCTATACTTTTCGTTTAAAAGGTCTGAAAAAATTCCCTGAATTTCACGCCTACTAAGAAAACTTCATGAAGTTTGCTTCATCGTGTAAATCCCGACTAAGAAATAAAAATCTCTCAAGAATCTGTGACATTTTCTCAAAAATCTTTTGGGATTTTCAGAACAAAAAAAATATCAAGAATTTCGTTCTTTGTTTTTTTTTTTCTAGAGGTGAAAGTTACTTTTCTTGGGTTATTCGGACCTAGTAAACACGAATCCGTTGTCAAAAAAAATCGATCTATAATAGTTTAGCCAGATGAGACTGTTCTCACCCCTGGCAATTTGAAATTATTTAAAATATTCATGGAACTTTTTGTTCCATCTTTCAATAAAATCTTGTTGAATTTTTAGAGTTTTTTCGCCCACTGTGCTCCGTCTCACACACACAAAGCATTTTAATGGCTTTGTTGCCGTGGGAAATGCCTTTAATGAGTGTTCCCATTCCTCGACAGCTGCTCTACACAGTGTTAGACAGGCGCTAAAGGCGAAAATTAACTTATCAAACATACATTACAGGGCCCAAAGTTAACATTAACAGCATTAACATTAACACTCCGATTCGGTGGAGACTTGAGGGATAAAGAGGAGTTCCCCTTCTACCAATCAGCACTTCTAGCTAATGGCACAAAACGTTCACTCAAATTCCCCGAACAATTGAAAGTTCAGTGTGTGTGTGTGTGTGTGTAAAACTATGGTGGGTACAGCCCCCAGGGGCCACTGGCTGATTGAGTTGCTGGTCCTCCTCCCTACACCCACACACACACACACACTCTGATTCATTCCTCAACTTTTTGCCACTGCATGTGTTGATATGCCAATGCCCCAAACAATAAGTTCGCCATCTCCATCATTCTGAACCTCCTTCTGCTAAGCAGAAATTATTGGAAAATTCATTAATAACGCGAAAATTTGCACAAAACCCACAAACAGCAGCAGCAGCAGCAGCGACCAAACGAGACAAGTTTTGCGTTTAATTGCACCCACACATGGACACATGGGATTCACACTGAGGCCATTTCTACTCCTGTCCTGGCTGCTGCATGAATAATTGCCAAAACTGGTTTTGTTGGCCGTAACCAGACGCTAGGCTGATCCCCGCCGGATTGCCGAAAGTCGAAACGGCACTTAAATCATCGATGAATAAGCGAATGAATTCAGGATTTTGGGTCATGAATATGCATTCCAGGCAAATGAATGATGTGGCATTTGAATGCACTGCCAAATGAATTACCAAAACGAAAATGAGGCACCAGCCAACTGAATGCTAAATGGCTCAGTTAAATAAAGGTTTAAAAAAAAACACACACAGCTTTTTCCTGCTGCAGTGAATAAGAGTAAGAATTTGAGTAAGACAGAAAAGCAGGAAACGTACAAAAGCGACAGATTTTGGAACAGCCATACCCGTGTCTCTTTTATTGAGACCGCTTCGAGTGGAAGAAGGTGTATAATTCGAGAAACTGGCCTTCAGTCATTCTTTCAAACTCCCTGATCACAGTAGAGCCTCCTAGGCAAAAATCCTCGTAATCCAGAAAGTCCAACAATTTATATTTTCTCTAAGAGTTGACAGCGCAGTCTGACATCCCCACCATTTGGATCCCAGGTAATAGGGATGCGATAGGGAGATTGAAGGTATGCCTATGGCCGCGTGCAGCTTAATTTAAGGATCATAACTGAGCACTGGCTGCCTGATCTTACAATGACTTCTGGAGAAGTTGTCGGTATGAGAAGGAAGAGGAGTTTTTTTTGAAAGGAGATCAAAATATCTTAGCTTTTACTTTCTAATAGAAGACTCTGCCATGTGGGTTGCTATTTAAGTTTCTGGCCTAGGTCACTTCTAGCCATTTTAGGACCAATTGGCCTTTACCCAAGAAAAGTTTGGACTTTTGTCGATAAAAGCTACATACAACTCTTTCATGTGTGACCACGTTTGATATCGATTAACGATTAATGAAAAACTTACCTCGGCAGAAAAATGGAATTAACTCGTGAACATTTTCGTGCAATCATTTTTCACAACTTTCGACGTGGATTATCACGACAAGAGTGCATCGATGAACTTAAATCTTTGTATGGCGATGAAGCACCATCCTATAGCACTGTGAAAAATTGGTTTAATGAATTCAATCGCGGGCGACGCTCGCTCGTAGACGAAGGTCGTGAAGGTCGTCCAAAAACAGTCGTTGTGCCAGAAAACATTGATGTCGTGCGGGAACTGATAATGCAAGATCGTCATGTGACATACCGTGAGATAGAGACATCCTTGGGCACTTCTTCCACCAGCATACATTGGGCGTAAAAAAGGTTTGTTCTCGTTGGATCCCGCACAATTTGACAATCGCTCAAAAAAAGGCTCGTGTGGATTGGTGAAAAGAAATTTTGAAAAAATATAATCGCGCTGTTTCAAAAGACGTTTATAAGATCGTCACAGGTGTCGAATCATGGATCTATGCTTATGAGCCCGAAACAAAACAGCAATCGACCGTGTGGGTATTCGAACACGAGCCAAATCCAACGAAAGTCGTTCGTAGAAGAAGCACTTCGAAGCAAATGATCGCCTGTTTCTTCGGTAAAACTGGTCATGTGGCGACTATTCCGCTTGAGCAACGTAGGACGGACAATTCTGAGTGGTACACCACAATGCTTTGTTTGCCTGAAGTCTTCGGAGAAATTCGAAAAACGAACAAGAAAAGACAGATCATTGTGCACCATGACAATGCGAGCACTCACATATCAGCTCACACCGGCGCCTTTTTGACCGCCCAAAACGTCGAATTGATGGGTCATCCGCCGTACAGCCCTGACTTGGCACCCAATGACTTCTTTTTATTATCCCGCATATCAAGGGAAAAATGCGTGGTCAACGATTTTCGTCGCCAGAAGATGCTGTTGAAGAGTTCAAAAACCATGTTTTGGAGGTGTGTCTCAATCGGAGTGGAAAAAGTGCTTTGACAATTGGTTTGAGCGCATGCAAAAGTGTATAAATCTTGCTGGAGAATACTTTGAATAACAATAAAACCATTTTTGATCAGAAATATTCGCGTTTTCATTATTAGGCCAGAAATATATATAGCAACCTACGTAATGTATCATTATTCATTAGCCACCCAATATTTATAAGTGTTCATATTTTTGGTATATTTCAGAAATGCCCATTCTTAATACCAACTGTGAGTAAATGGGGCACCCAACTTAACTCTTCTTTAAATATTCAATTTTGAGACATAAAACCATAAAATTCTTCAAATTGATGTAGGTGGCAGAAATGTGGTCAGCAATCTGGCTAAAGAATTTCAACTCTTTGAAAATTACATAAATTGAATCAACACACACATATGACTGTTAAATTTAAAGGTTAATTTTGCAGTTTAAGGAATTTAGTATTTGAATGTTTACCCCCCCCCCCCCCCCCCCCACTCTCTGTGCCACTAAGTAGTGTGCCGTGTCTTTCCTTAATCTCTAACCCCAGGCCACTTGACTCTGTCTGTCGGCCTGCACCTGGTTCCAGTTTAGTCCAGTTCAGAGTGAAAGTTTTCAATTTGTTAGTGTGGGGGGGGGAGGGGGTAAAGGTCACGCGACCACAAAGTATCGAACTAAAAGTGAAGGGGGGTGAATCAAAACGAAAAGTTATGCCTGCTTCTACGTGCTCGCTTGTATTTTATTTGGCTTTATTGATTTTAGATACAACAAAAGGGGCACAAGTATCTGAAGGGAGTTAAAACTAAAGTTGAAGAGGCAGTTTTGGCTTTTAATTTCAATTTGACAAGCAAAACTGTTGGCACTCAGACTCGAGTACAGAATACCGAACATCGAATACCAAACACCGCACACCGTACACGAGGCACGATTGGGCATTTTACAATAACTCACGGCATTTGATGACGACTTTTGGGTTTTTGGAATGGAGTTTTCTTTTGCCAGGAAGCAACATCATGTACGTGCGCTTAAATCTTCGATAACTTTTCTGTCTCGTACGTGACTAAAATGCAATGTGTCCTACCAAGTAGAGAGACATGACAGCAGCAGCAGCAGCAGGGTAAGGGGGTGTGGAGGATGAGTTTAAAATTTACTGAACAGAGCAAACCAAAAGATGAACAAGACTAAGGTGAACTGAAGTTGGGGGCGGTTACCTTTTGTTACCAATTTCTGCCAACTGACTGATGGTTGTTGGCCTTAAAGCTGGTTAAATTAAGTGCCAAAAGCCGCATCATCAAACATTGATTTTATTTATTTTTATTATTTTATTTTATTTTTTTGCCCACTTAAGTAGGCAACAGTTTTTAGCATTCGGCCATTTAACTGCATCTTGTGCCAAACTATTGAAAATATCCTGCAGCTACACTCTGGTGTTGACATGTGTGCGTTGCAGCTGTAGCCTTTGGGCCAAAAATGCCTTGACAAATAGGCGACAAAACGAAATGAGAAATATGCAGTAGGAAGAAAATCAAGAAAATGAAGTGGACGGGGCGGATTAGAAAAGCATTTGCTGAAATCAAAAAGCCAGAGAGAGAGAGATAGGAACAAAAAAAAAACCAACTAAGGGACTACAAAGGCCGCCGCCAGAAAATGTGAGAAGACAAAGTGCCCAGGCACGTGAATGTGGTTCGTCGGTTGGGCGGGTTGGTTGGTTAGTTTGGTAGAAGTGTAGGAATGGGGCAAGTTTCAATTAGTGCTGCAAACTTAATTAAGCTTCTGCTTCTTTTTCGTTTTTTTTTTTTTCAAAGCATAAATAACACAAAATAACAACAAGAACCAGTAGACAGAGAGACAGGCAAATGAAGAAAACGCAATACGAACGTACAAATGGCCAAGTGCCAAAGCAACAAACAGTAACAATGTGTGACAAACACTAGGAAAGACTACAAAAATTAACACATCTTCTAGCAGGAGAGAGACGAAGTGCCTATACACTTTTTTAAAGGAAATAAAACATAATCTAGGCAAAATTCTAGGCTAAATTCCTACTAAGAGAAAAGTAGAACGAAAAAGATTTATTCTTTCTAGAATTTTTTAGAATTTTGTTCTTGAAATCTAGAATTTTTCATTGCCGGCAGTTTCTTGCATATATTTAAGAATGGAAACTTTTTGAATTTGAGTACGTTCAGCTCTAAATTCAAGAATGAGCTATTCTTGGATTTGAGCATTTTCGGCACTTAATTCAAGAATGGAAAATTTTTGAATATGAGTATACTTGGCTCTTAATTCAAGAGTGGGAGACTCTTGAACTTGAGCATGTACAGCTCTTAACTCAAGAATGGAATGTACCGCCATTGATTCAAGAATGAAAGAATCTAGTTCTTAAGTCTGTCGCGCTATTGATTTAGAAATTTTCTACTTAAAATAAGTATTTTTCATACTTACAGTTTAAGAATGAAAAATTCTTAAATTAAAGTACGTTTAGCTCTTAATTCAAGATTAAGAAATTCTTGGATTGAATCATTTGCGGCTCTCAATTCAAGAATGGGAGACTCTTGGTTTTAAGAATGGAAAATTCTTGGATTTAAGTTTATTAAATAAGAAAGAATTGGATTTGAGCATGTTCAGCTCTTAATTCAAGAATGGGAAATTTTTGGATTTGAGTATACTCGGCTCTTAATTCGAGAGTGGAAGACTCTTGAACTTGAGAATGTACAGCTCTTAATTCAAGAATGGAATGTACCGCCATTGATTCAAGAATGAGAGAATCTTGTTTTTAAGTCTGTCGCGCTATTGATTTAAGAATTTTCTACTTAAAATAAGTATTTTTCATACTTACAGTTCAAGAATGAAAAATTCTTAAATTAAAGTACGTTTAGCTCTAAATTCAAGAATAAGAGATTCTTGGATTGGATTATTTTCGGCTCTCAATTCAAGAATGGGAGACTCTTGGTTTTAAGAATGGAAAATTCTTGGATTTAAGTTTATTAAATAAGAAAGAATTGGATTTGAGCATGTTTAGCTCTTAATTCAAGAATGGGAAATTTTTGGATTTGAGTATACTCGGCTCTTAATTCGAGAGTGGAAGACTCTTGAACTTGAGAATGTACAGCTCTTAATTCAAGAATGGAATGTACCGCCATTGATTCAAGAATGAGAGAATCTTGTTTTTAAGTCTGTCGCGCTATTGATTTAAGAATTTTCTACTTAAAATAAGTATTTTTCATACTTACAGTTCAAGAATGAAAAATTCTTAAATTAAAGTACGTTTAGCTCTAAATTCAAGAATAAGAGATTCTTGGATTGGATTATTTTCGGCTCTTAATTCAAGAATGGGAGATTCTTGGTTTTAAGAATGGAAAATTCTTGGATTTAAGTTTATTAAATAAGAAATTCTTGGACTTGAGCATGTTTAGCTCTTAATTCAAGAATGGGAAATTCTTGAATTTGAGTTTACTCGGCTCTTAATTAAAGAATGGCAGAGTCTTGGTTTGAAGAATGTTCCGCTTTTGATTCAAGAATGAGATAATCTTAGTTTTAAGAAAGAAAAATTTTTGGATACAAGTACGTTCAGTTCTAAATTCATAAATATGAAATTCTTCAACTTGAGCATGTTTAGCTCTTAATTCAAGAATGGGAAATTCTTAAATTCGAGTATACTCGGCTCTAAATTAAAGAATGGCATAGTCTTGGTTTGAAGAATGTTCCGCTTATGATTCAAGAATGAGATAATCCTGGTTTTGAGCCTGCCAAGCTATTTTTGACATGAAATAAAAACTGTTTATAATTGAATCAAGTATGAAATTCTTGTTTCAAGAAATTCGTACTTATGAATTTATTCTTGGATCAAGAATTTTCACTCTAACCGTATCATTGTGCTCGAATGCTCTTGATCCAAGTTCTTCTCCAAATTCTCAGAGGTCTTTGCTTCACCTCTATATAAAAGAGATTGTTTTCAGCTACTCAGAGTCTAAACGGTTAGAAAAAACCAAGCTGCAACTTTGACAGTAATATTTCTTTACAAATGTCTGGAAAAGTTTGTACAGAAAAATATGTTTGATGTGAAATATTTTTAATTTCGGTACGGAAGATTTTTTCAACTTCTTTATCGGCCCTTTATACAGTGAACTGTAGTAAATCTTACAGCTGCCGCGAAGTTTGCTGTGCTGAGCAGGCATAGGTCCAATGAGCGTTTGGCGCTGTCCTGCAGGAACTAACTAACTGCCATTTTTGAGTAGCTTTCTTCTGGTATAAATCTATTATGATGAGCCTGCACGTAGCCATGGGCATACCTACAGTTTCCTTCCTTTCTTTTGCATTTGCCCTCTATGTCCCAGTATCCTAGGACCCAAATGAGGCTCATGTCAGATTGTTTTGGCATCTCTTGGAGATATTTGCCACAATCATTTACCGATACCAAATTGGTGAATACTGAGCCAAGGGCTTTAATGGTGGCTTGGCTGTCAGAGTAAATGCTTATTGTACTCAGCGTCTGAGTTGAGTACATATTAGAGCTTCCTTGATCGCTAGGATTTTAGGCTAAAAGAGACTATAATGATCTGTTGGTCTGAAAAGATGACTGATGCCGAGTTCGTCGAAGTATACACCGCCATCCACTCTTTTATCGAGTTTCGAGGCACTAGTGTCAATTTTTATATATTCCACTCATCTCTAAAAGAGGTATTCTGTAGGAAGGTGGGTGTCAGCCATTGATTTTGCATAGATCCAACGAATTCGCATTAGGAAAGTAAGTAGCTTTCTGCTCTTATAAATCTGCACGTAGCCATGGGCATACCTTCACTTTCCTTATCGGAAAGGAAGGTGGTAGTGCCTTGTCTCACGAGTCTCTCTCTTATCAGTGACTGTAGGAAGTAGGGTATTTCCCCGAAGGATGCTAGAGTAAGTTGGTTGTGCGCCATTGTTTCCATTCTCTTAAACGTAAAGCGGAAAGGGTAGCTAATCTATATCCCATCATTTAGAATAGCGTCGAGAGCATCGGGATCGGCACTTAACAGCGCTATATGTAAAAGTTGTGTGTTATATACAAACTTTGGCTGGTACAGAGTATATTAAAGTTAGGCTTGATCGACTTTCTTACTACCTAAAGCAAATATTGTAGATCGACTGCTGATGTCTTAGAAAGTCGACATACCCTGCCCCACAACTGGACAAGCGACTTAGATTGATATGTAAATATTTTCACTGAATGAGTGACTGACTAAGTGGTACCAAGGCGTCAACTTCTCATCCGCATCTATGTAAGTCCTTGTCGTTGTCGTCGCCTCTATTGTTAAATGCATGAAAAATTGCTGACACGGCCGCTCATCAACAGGCAAGTCCACTGCGGACAAGATGGAAAGGCTTGCCTCGAAGGGCTGCTGCTGCTGCTGCTGCTGCTGCTGCTGCTATGGCTTCGACCAGGTGCGTGTGCAACGCATAACTCATACGCCGCGTTGCTTAGCGATTTATGGCGACCGACTGCAAATGAACAAAGAGAACCCCCCATACCCCCAACTCCGGATAAGACTTTTGACAAATTGCATTGCCGCCTGTTTATTGAATTACGAGCAGGGGCGTTGTGGGCGAACGGGGGTGCTTGGATGTGGACCTGGACGTGAACAAGCTTGTGGCCAAAATGCAGCGCTATGGCTACGTTGGCAAGGCGAAGCGCTTTTAATTAACTACCCAGCGAGTTGAGTTGCCCAACACTTGGCCCTAATGAATTAATTAGCTGTAATGTGCATCTACACTAAGCGAAATCAATGGTCACATTTTACGTGAAATTTAAAATCAATTTGTCAATTAAGGTCGCAAAGTCACCTACACATGAAACAATTATGTGTGATTTTTGAAGGGGTCGACATGAACTACATTATGTTATATGGCTCTGCAGAAACTTGAACAAAAAACCTTGACGATGCAGTTGCAACGCTGAAAGCATTTTTTTCTTCCATAACTTCCGTGTTTTTTACCGATCCTTTTAAGCGCTTCAGTCTACATAGTTACGTGGGTTGCTATTTAAGTTTCTGGCCTAGGTCACTTCTAGCCATTTTAGGACCAATTGGCCTTTTCCCTAAAAAAAGGTGGGTCATTTATCGATAAAAGCTCCATACAACTCTTTCATGTGTGACCACGTTTGATATCGATTAACGATTAATCAAAAACTTTCCTCGGCAGAAAAATGGAATTAACTCGTGAAAAATTTTTTTTTTTTTTTTTGGGCATTTCTTCCACCAGCATACATTGGGCGTAAAAAAGTTTGTTCTCGTTGGATCCCGCTTAATTTGACAATCGCTCAAAAAAAGGCTCGTGTGGATTGGTGCAAAGAAATTTTGAAAAAATATAATGGCGGTGTATCAAAAGACGTTTATAAGATCGTCACAGGTGACGAATCATGGATCTATGCTTATGAGCCCGAAACAAAACAGCAATCGACCGTGTGGGTCTTCGAAGACGAGCCAAATCCAACGAAAGTCGTTCGTGGAAGAAGCACTTTGAAGCAAATATTCGCCTGTTTCTTCGGTAAAACTGGTCATGTGGCGACTGTTCCGCTTGAGCAACGTAGGACGGTCAATTCTGAGTGGAACAAGAGAAGACAGATCATTGTGCACCATGACAATGCGAGCTCTCATACATCAGCTCACACCAGCGCCTTTTTGAGCGCCCAAAACGTCGAATTGATGGGCCCTGACTTGGCACCCAATGACTTCTTTTTATTCCCGCACATCAAGGGAAAAATGCGTGGTCAACGATTTTCGTCGCCAGAAGATGATGGTTGAAGAGTTCAAAACCCACGTTTTGGAGGTGTCTCAATCGGAGTGGAAAAAGTGCTTCGACAATTGGTTTGAGCGCATGCAAAAGTGTATAAATCTTGCTGAAGAATACTTTGGAAAACAATAAAACCATTTTTGATCATAAATATTCGTGTTTCCATTATATATAGCAACCTAGTATATGTTACTATGTTTTCGCGACTAAACCTTGGCTCTGCAGAAACTTGAACAAAAAACCTTGACGATGAAGTTGCGACGCTGAAAGCCTTTTTTTCCCATAACTTCCGTGTTTTTTTACCGTTCTTATTAAGCGTTTCAGTATATACAGTTATAACTTCTCAGTTTATTTAAGGTATTAACTTCAACAATGCGGATCTGACAGTTTTTTTTGCGGTTTTATGGTGCAAAAATCTGAACAATCACGTTATAAGTATGGTATACACTCGCCTTTTGAAGCTAATCAAAAATATATACACTTTTTTTCGCTACACTCGCGAGCAGTTCAAAGCACTGCTCTATGTAACAGTAACCACTTAACAGCCCCTTTATGTAGAAACCTGGTATGGCTCCTGTGTAAAAGTGATTTTAGTTCACCCTATGAGTGATCACTGATCAATTGTCTCCCCTAAACATTTTCTCTCTCTGCACTAACTCTGCTCATTCCAGTACAAATCAATTTGCTGGCCAAATGCGCGCCCAAGTGCCTAACATGCTGTGAACTGTTGCGATTTGCGTTTAATTAGCAAAATGCCATCCCCATTCCCCTACAAACTTCACCTCGTTACACGTCAGCAGCTGTCCAGTAAGCTGGAGAGAGAGTAAGAGAGAGATTTCCAGTGCAGAGTGAGTTTTCAGCAACAGGAGCAAAGTTGCCTTAGGTGCGACAAGCACAATTTGCATTTAATGCGCCACATTTGTTCATGTTTTGTTCGCTTGGCCAGCCAGGATAAGGAGCAGCTGCAGCAGCTGATAAAAACTACAGGAGCTGATAAAATATCATCATATGCCAGATTTTTTACACAAACAAATTTTGACACAATAAAGATTGTTTGAGTTATTGAATTTAAGCAGAAGAAGTTTTCGACTTTTTCTAGATTGTGTGACAGAAAATACGATCGAAAGTTATCATTATTTCATTAAGTAAAATTATGCCCTTTGTTGAATGCCAATTTCCCTAAGTACTCACAACTTAAAGTCAATTTATTTAGTCTTAGCTTAAGTGTGGGTAGTTTCTAACATAAACTACAAATATTTCATACACGCAAACAAAAAAAAAACAAAACAAATCCAAACAAAAACGATTGCCTACTTTTGTGCGCCATTTTATTTGTTAACGCTTTCACTCAGGTGTGGGGGGGGGGCAGTTTGGGAGGTGAAAGGTGGATGATGGTGGTTGGTAGATTGAGTGTAAACCTATTAGAGAAATTGCCAACTAAATGAACCTGAGCCCACGCACCTGTAACATGGTAGACGAGAGGCCAATCCGCAGGTCAATTCAATTACTATATGCGGGGATTTCGACGGATGGCGAATGCCCACATACCACACACGTAGGCGAGGGTGGTTTAAGGAAATCAGACAGAAGATGAAATTAAAACATTGAAAAAGATGCTTCAAATTTTGTTTAAAAAATTTAGATTTTTTTAGCTTAGCAAAAATTCAAAATAGTTTACAAAATATAGCTCTTAAAGAGGAGCAATGTTTTTGCTATGAGGAGTATTATATACATTGCTCAAAACTTTAAGCGCGTTTTTCTCGAAAACACGTTTTTTGTACTGGTTTTTGTACGATTTTGATCAGCCATGTGGCAATCGACGCATAATTGATGTAATTCTGGCCCCTAGCTCAATCAAGAGGAAAAATATTTTTTTACAATTTTTGTTTAATATTTGAAAAATCGATTTTTTTTCCTTAAATGGCCGACAATTTTTCAAAAAAGTATTTAAAACAAGTAAAAAAGTCCGTCACGCCCGACTGTAATATACTCTGTATATAACTATGTATATATATATTGTATATATAATAATAAAAACTGTGCAAGTGCTGCCCATCACGTTTACGGGCAGTGCTGCCCTGTGTAATTATTTGATTTGCTTACAACTCGAATATCGTTCATCTGATCTGGAAACGGTGTATGGTGAATCGATAAGTAATGACGATTAAAATATATGCCTAAAAGGTTAAAACAATCTGTCTTTAAAATTGTGGAAGATATTAGATTTTTTTCAAATTGAGGGGGTGGCAACTCTACCATCGTTCATCTGATCGGAAAACGATGTATAGGTGCTCGATAAGTAATGATGAGTAGAATATATGTCTAGAAGGTTTAAAAAACATTACTTCAAAATTGTGGAAGATTTGAGGTGTTTTTCAAATTATGGGGGTGGCAACTCTACTATCGTTCATTTGATCGAAAAACGATGTATGGGGGCTCGATAAGTAATGATGGGTTGAATATATGTCTAGAAGGTTCGAACAACCTAACTCCAAAATTGCGGGATATTTGAGGTGTTTTTCAGTTGCGGGGGTGGCAACTCTACTATTGTTCATCTAATCGAAAAACGATGTATAGGGGCTCGTTAAGTAATGATGAGTAGAATATATGTCTAGAAGGTTCGAATAACCTAACTTCAAAACTGCGGGATATTTGAGTTGTTTTTCAAATTGCGGGGGTGGCAACTCTACTATTGTTCATCTGATCAGAAAACGATGTATGGGGGCTCGATAAGTAATGATGAGTAGAATATATGTCTAGAAGGTTTAAAAAACATTACTTCAAAATTGTGGAAGATTTGAGGTGTTTTTCAAATTATGGGGGTGGCAACTCTACTATCGTTCATTTGATCGAAAAACGATGTATGGGGGCTCGATAAGTAATGATGAGAAGAATATATGTCTAGAAGGTTTGAACAACCTAACTCCAAAATTGCGGGATATTTGAGGTGTTTTTCAAATTGTGGGGGTGGCAACTCTAGCATCGTTCATCTAATCGGAAAACGATGTATGGGGGCTCGATAAGTAATGATAAGTAGAATATATGTCTAGAAGGTTCGAATAACCTAACTTCAAAATTGTGGAAGAAATTAATTATTAATATTTTTTCAATTTGCGGGGGAGGCAGGGGGCGTGGCAAAAATCAAAACTAAACTTGATCTGCCTGCAAGTATAAGAAATATATGTTCTATACACTTCAAACCTCTAACTCTTACCATCCCTGAGATATCAGCGTTCATACGGACATGTCTATATCGACTCGGCTGTTGAGGCTGATCAAGAATATATATACTTTATAGGGTCGAAGATGCTTCTTTCCGGCTGTTACATCCATTTGCACAAACCCAATATACTATTCAATATACCCAATATACTCAATCTACCTTTGGTACAGAGTATAAAAATATGATTTAGGTACGGGCCAGAATTACATCTATTCTGATCATAAACTGATCCACCGTTTTCAATTCCGATAACCTGGAGTCCCGGAATCATGGCCATAATTAATTAATAACACAAAACAAAAAACCAAATTGGAAAAGCTCTTATGGTTTTCTCTCCAGAATTTAAAAAAAACACTCATTATATATGAAATTTTATTATTATGTTTTTTTTTAACGAACAGTATGTTTTGAGGCTTCTGTCATTGCCTGTCCTATTGTTTTCACATTATATAGTCTGATTTCCAAGTGAGCACAACTCGAACTCCAAGTCCACATAAATATTTAAATATATATATATTTTTTGTATTGCAACATTCAACTCAATTCAAAAATATGTCCAATTATCGCATACCAAACTGTGACGGGGCCATTATAACATTTGCATTGAAACAATTGAATCGCCCATCAACGGCTGAAGAATTGATTGAATATCTGACTGATAATGTACAAGTTCCATATAGCAATATAAGATTATTGGTTGAAACAACCTTGCGCATAAGTATACAATATGGATTCGCTGCACAAATGGGCGATCGATATTATATACCGAGTTTTGCCGAAGCACTGGCCCTACCAGGGGCACTGGAATATTTGCGCAATCCGTATTTAACACTTCTGGAGGAGGCATTATCGCCCACTATGCCGATACGTCGTCGTCGTACTCGTTATAGTCGCCGTAGTAGACCATTCTAATATTTACACCCCAAATATGATAAAATCAAAATTATTTGTGTGAAGATATTTTATATATGTTGGCCCAAAAACTAAAGGTAAGCGAGTTGTTTTGGGTAACCATTAATTATATCAAATGAACTTAATTATTTGTTTTGATAATAATATATTATCAATTCACCAATAGAGGTTGATACTAAAGGTGTCAGGGTGTATCACGGCTCGTCACGACGAGATCGTAAGAAAAGACAGACTTTCGTGCGTGTGGATTCGTGCGTGTCAAAGTTAAACATCGTGTAAATATGTCGTGCAGTATTCACGAAATTTTGTTTCTATTCAATTTTTCATGAATAACATTAATCTCATAACTGATTTGCAAAAGGCGCAGATAGAAATAAGGTCTCTCCACTTTAAATCGTGCGTGATCATTCGTGATCTTTGCTTTAATCGTGCAAGAATCGTGCGTGACGCAAAACGCTCAAAAAGTTGTGTGCGTGAATCGTGTGTCAAGAGATTTTTATTTTGTGAACCGTGCATTAAGTGAAGGTAAAATCGCTCACGCGCGCTACTCTAGTTGATACTCTATTATATGTTATCCATGATTAGGTACAGTTTTCTCATCTTCATGTTTTTCAAATTCAGATGCTTTTTGGATAAAATTGAGGTGCCTACTTTTAGGCCGCTTTTAAATGGCTCTGTTTGTATCTAATACGTCCGGATGCGATTTTAAACGCGGCCTAAAAGTAGACAACAAAGATTTTATCAAAAAGCATCTAGTTTAAAAAAACATGAAGATGAGAAAACGGCCCTAAGTGTTTTACCCTTTCTTAAAAAGAATTGACGTTTCAGTGACATGCTTCTCAAATTTTTTTATTATTATATATTAATGGATTAATTGATTAAACTGATAAAATACAACGAGACAGCGTTACAATTTTCCTTGCAAGTGCCTCAACTATTGAAACCCGCCTCGCATCTCACTCTCTCTCGTCCTTTTTTTTATATGACTTTGCTTTGACTGTAATTTAAGACATATTTTCCTTTTGTGGCTGTAAATATTTAATGAATTCTCTTGGCTTGCCCGCCGCCCCACGGCAAACGCGACGTAGGCCTGAAATAGCGTTATTATTGTTATTAAATTTTACTACCTCTAACTGTTGCTGGGGCAAGACAAATTAGAGCCTGTTCTGAGTTCTTGTACCCTCGACCAGTTTACGCACAACGTTTTAATGTTGTGTTTGTATGCTCATCAATATTTATTGCGGTTCGACTACGTGAGCCGCCTCGCTTTTACTTTTCTCTCTTCTTGTCCTTGCAAATATTTTTATTATGCTTGATCCTAGGGTAGCCGCAGGGGTAGATAAATTCGAGGGATGGACTTATCAAAGCCCAGACTCTGTTACATGGTAAATACATCTTAGGCTCTGTCACTTTCCTTGTGAAAATTGTGCCTGAAATGCTGCTGTACTGCTGCTGTCTTGTTAAGGTAATACACTAGGGTAGAGCAAGTCTCAAGCAAAAACAACCAGACAAGTCTGCATGGCCCAAATCCTAAAACAAATGTATTCCCAAGGAGTTGGCGACCGTGCTTTTTTTTCTTTCAAAGTACAGTTTTCTGCTGAGTAATGAATATCGATATTTTCATTCTCCATTTTGTCTGTCTGGTTACTTTGCTCTTCGTTTATCGTTGATTTTTCGAGACAGCAGAAAGACTTACCAACAAAGTTTTAAGTATTAACAAAAAATTATTTACCAAACAGCGAACAAATTCGGGGTCCTGATTTTGTAATTCATATGAATAGAAGCACTTTCCAACTGCTTTGAAAGCTGAATGCCTTTAAAAAGCTGCCTTTAAAGTAGAAGTTTGGTTCAGTAAGTCCCAATTCGGTTCGTTTCAGCACTGATTTTTATGCATTAAAAACTTTTCCAGGTACAGGGTATGTAACAGTCGTGCTTGGCCGACTTTCTTGCTTATTTTATGTGGGTTATTGTTGTGGCTGACCCAGGGCATATACCGCACCCCAAAACATGTACAGTCCAGAGTTCGGCTTGATATATGGCAGAAGGAGTAGAAGGGGGGGCGGATGGTGGGTAGGCCAACCGAGGTTATTTACTATTCAAAAACTTCAATTACCGCAAAGTAGTCGCCGGGGCGTTAATCGCCAGTAGGCAATTGTGTGCCTGCCTTTGGCCAGCTTTTATGACGATTTAACGGTTTATTTACAAATAAATAAAACAAAAGTTTATTGGTTATTAAGTCATTTCAGGAAGGGAAGAAGGATATTTAAGCGCCAATTAGTCAAAGCCGAATTAGGCGAGGCGGAATTGATTTAAGTTAAACCAGTTTCAACTTCATATGCTTTCACTTTGACCAAATCCTTAAGCTAAGAATGAATTTCTTGGCTCAGGATAAAAGTTGAGTGGTTGAAAGAAGAGTAGAAAGACGTGTTAGCCAAAGCTGCTTTTGGCTGGCCACGTTTACTATCTATTCTTTTTTTTTTGTCCTTCTTCTTTAACCTGGCAAAACATTTCAACGCTCTTGGCATGCGTGTCCTTGCCGCAGGAGTGGGCTGTGTGTGTGTGTGTGTTGTCCTCGCTGCAGGATTCTTGGTTCTGATTACAAAGTAAGCCGTTTAGAGTGTAGTTTTTCGCTTTATACAATCAACTTGGCGAGCCTTGAAGCAGGACACAACTGATTGCTGTGGCGGGGTGGGGGCCGGATGAAGGACTTGTGTGTACTTTTGCATAAATTGAAACGATTAATTGAAGTATATTTCCAGCCGAAAAGTATGCTGCGATTATTGAACTAGAATTTTCAAATATTTCATTGCCTACTTTTCAGCGGCCGGAAGTGAACTTAAAGCCATCCCAGCAGCTTCTTTGCCTTGCCATAAAAAACAGAAAAGCGGCAATGGAAATTGCCAAGTCGCATTATTTATCGTATTCGCGATGGGTGGCCCCACCCGGCAAAACAAAATGGCGCTGCAGTCATAATGGCGGTGGCTGCTCTTCCTGCTCGTTGTCGCAGCGGATGCTTGGCATTTATTACAGGCGACAATATTTTTGCCGGGATCGGGCAACGTGAATCGCGATTCCACGGGATCCATACCACAAGAGTGCATCCTGTATGTGCATCCTGCTTGCCTGCTTGGCCATAATGGCAAGTCATGTCATTGTCAGGCAAAAGCAACCAAAGCAGCAGCAGGCAAGGCAAGGCAGACAGACAGACAAGCAGCAGCAGTCAGGAAATGCCATAATTCATGAAGCAGAAAGGCAGAAACTAAAGTAATTTTAGAAATTATCAAATAAGTTAAATATTGTTATCAAACTGTAGAGGTTTGAAAACTATTGAGAGTTGACTCCCAAACTGTGTAACTAAAGTAATTTTAGAAATTATTAAATAAGTTAAATATGATTATCAAACTGTAGAGGTTTGAGAACTATTGAGAGTTGACTCCCAAACTGTGTAACTAAAGTAATTTTAGAAATTATCAAATAAGTTAAATATGATTATCAAACTGTAGAGGTTTGAGAACTATTGAGAGTTGACTCCCCAAACTGTGTAACTAAAGTAATTTTAGAAATTATTAAATAAGTTAAATATGATTATCAAACTGTAGAGGTTTGAGAACTATTGAGAGTTGACTCCCAAACTGTGTAACTAAAGTAATTTTAGAAATTATTAAATAAGTTAAATATGATTATCAAACTGTAGAGGTTTGAGAACTATTGAGAGTTGACTCCCAAACTGTGTAACTAAAGTAATTTTAGAAATTATCAAATAAGTTAAATATGATTATCAAACTGTAGAGGTTTGAGAACTATTGAGAATTGACTCCCAAACTGTGTAACTAAAGTAATTTTAGAAATTATCAAATAAGTTAAATATGATTATCAAACTGTAGAGGTTTGAGAACTATTGAGAGTTGACTCCCAAACTGTGTAACTAAAGTAATTTTAGAAATTATCAAATAAGTTAAATATGATTATCAAACTGTAGAGGTTTGAGAACTATTGAGAGTTGACTAAACTGTACTTATCTTAAACTGTGTAGCCAAAATAAAATTTTTTTCAAATTATCAAATAAGTTAAATATGATTATCAAACTGTAGAGGTTTGAGAACAATTGAGAGTTGACTCCCAAACTGTGTTACCGTTTTAAATCGGTCAGTTTTACCTTCTAAAATCAGCAAAATTATTTTCAAGCAGATAATATTTACGTTTAACAAGCATAAAAACAAGTTTTTCTTACTAAGACCAATTTTCAGACCGAAACTTTTGAATTTTGAATTGCCCCAAAATTACTTTTGATATTCCCATGTGTTCTACAAATCGCTTTCGTACAGGGACCGTAACAGTTATAAGTTTTATCAAAAAAGTCATTATTTAACAGTTATATTTTGCGTTTTATAATAAAACTTGGCAAATAACAATTATTTTTGGATTTTTATTTTAAAACTCCGGAAATACCAATTATTTTATGATTTTAATTTTATTACTCTGTTCATAACAGTTATTTTTGACTTTTATAAAAAAATTTCTTGATAACAGTTATTGATGACTTTTATAAATAAAAGTCATCAATAAAAATTATTCAAAGACTTTTATTTTAAAAGTCATAGCATAAAAGTCATTTGCATATATCGCAATGATAGAGCCATTGAGGACCAAATCGTAAACATATACTTGATCAACTCGGCAAGAGTAAACGACCCACTTCGTATTTGTTTTTAAGCCAATTGACATAGACATCGACTTAATAAAATATTGGGAAGAAAA
This sequence comes from Lordiphosa mommai, assembly GCA_018904225.1. Lineage (NCBI taxonomy): Eukaryota > Metazoa > Arthropoda > Insecta > Diptera > Drosophilidae > Lordiphosa > Lordiphosa mommai. Next base: position 58,960 of record JAEIFT010000082.1, read on the forward strand.
AAATTTGCTCTTTCCCATTTGTATCAACTGACAAAGGTTGTCAACAGCGTGCCCGCTACTCAAGTAAGTGTAGAGAGAGGATTTTGTGCACTAAAATTGGTATTGACACACTTGAGATATAATTTGTCTTCCGAATCCTTGCAAAAGATTTTACTAATAAAATTAAATAATAAATAAAATTTTAATTTGATGTTACTCAAACTAGTCAAGCTGATTAAGATTATGTTTACAAGTTTTTCCTCAATGGCTTTATTATTGCGATATATGCAAATGACTTTTATGCTTTGACTTTAAAAATAAAAGTCTTTGAATAATTTTTATTGATGACTTTTATTTAAAAAAAGTCATCAATAACTGTTATCATGTAAAAAAATTTATAAAAATCAAAAATAACTATTATGATCAGAGTAATAAAATAAAAATCATAAAATAATTGGTATTATCGAAATTTGTAAAATAAAAATCGAAGAATAATTCTTAATATAAAACTTTTATATAAAAATTGCAATATAACTGTTAATTTCTATTTTAACTGTTACCAGTAACTGTTATATCCGGTCCCTGCTTTCGTATGAAAATTGGGTTTTATTTGGGTCTAAGGTGATTTGTGGATTTATTTGTTCATACTATAGTTTTCGTTAGTTATTTGATCAGCTGTTGCCTATTTGTTGCTTTCGTTTTATTGCCGAGAAAATCAAATAATTTATATTTTTCTGGTAGTGACCGCAAAATACCATTGAAATTGTTCTCAACCCACCGACCCACCCCACCTGGCTTTCACTCTGGCAACATGCCTTAAAGGCTTTAAAAGCAATTTGTATAAATTTTTTGTCAAAATAAAAACACACAAATTTGTTTTTCTCGCTGATGCCATTTTTAGTTTTTGGCGCGTGCGAATTCAATCAAAAGTCAAAAAACACAAAAAAAAAAAAAAGAAACCTGCGAGTAGAGACCCTCCGGTTGGTTGGTTGGCTCACTCACTCTCATTTTGTGCGTGTGCTGACCCACATGCGAGTAAAGACAAACAACAACTACAGCCCACTACTGGGCAGGAGGAGGACACACAAAAAGACTCATCAAAAACTCATAAATTTGCAATTTTCGACACATGACAAAATAAATTGTAAACAAAAGCCAAGCGCACATCAAGCAACGCATAAAAGTAACAGCAACTACAACAGAGGCCCGCAGATAAATAAATTTGAAATTTCAAAATTTTTGAAAAAATTTAAAATGTTTATAAAATTGACCAAGTTACTGTCAAACTGTACAGATTTGAAAACTGGATTTTGAAGGGATTTGAATATACTCGTATATATTTGATGTTGAATTGTTAGCTCCTCCTTTTTGACTTTCATATTTCTACTAGGACTGCTACTAAACTGTGGAAGTGCTGCCCAGCGTAATTATTTGATTTGCTTATAACTCGAATATCGTTCATCTGATCTGGAAACGGTGTATGGTGGATCGATAAGTAATGATGAGTAAAATATATGACTAAAAGGTTCAAACAATCTGTCTTTAAAATTGTGGAAGATATTCGAGTTTTTTAAAATTGTGGGGGTGGCAACTCTACTATCGTTCATCTGATCGGAAAACGATGTATAGGGGCTCGATAAGAAATGATGAGTAGAATATATGTCTAGAGGGTTCGAACAACCTAACTCCAAAATTTTGGAAGATATGAGGTTTTTTTCAATTTTCGGGGGAGACAGGGGGTGTGGCAAAAATCAAAACTAAACTTGATCTGCCTGCAAGTATAAGAAATGTATGTTCCATACACCTCAAACCTCTATCTCTTACCATCTCTGAGATCTCAGCGGACAGACGGACATGTCTATATCGACTCCGCTGTTGATGCTGATCAAGAATATTTATACTTTATAGGGTCGGAGATGCTTCCTTCTGGCTGTTACATACATTTGCACAAACCCAATACACTCTGTGTACCTTCGGTACAGAGTATAAAAAACGTAAGGTTTCCAACTCTGCTTTTGCAGTTAGTAAACTTTATCGTGAAAACTTTTATAAATTTAATAAATAATAATATAAACCTTAAAAACAAATCAACTTCATTCGATTACTCCTTCATATAGGTATAGGTATATTTTGGTACCAAAAAATTTCAATTTCTTTCAGTTAAATTATTTAAAGATACAAAAAAAATGTGCATAAATCAAGTAATGCAAAATTCAAGTATTTATTAAAAATGTACAAGCTTAGCTACAAGTTTTAGTTGTATGTATAACAAAGTCCATTATGGATGCTATGAATGTTATCTCATTCTTTCTAGAAATTCTGAAGAATTTATGAATCCCGCTCTTTGTGTTTATTTACTTAATACCTTTGCAGCAGCATTGTCAGCTTACTACTAATTTTAAGCCCCTATTTGGCAGGGAATTTTTTATTACAGTGAGTTCTTTTTATTATATAAATATGTATGTGCCATTCAATAACCCAAGTGTTCAGTTTCAATAAGCATGCATCATTGATGATTAATCAAAATTCATTTGCGAATCACTTAAAGCTGAGAAAAAGAGAGAGGGCATGAAGAGAGAGAGAGAGAGAAACTTTAGCGTCAGGTGGAAGCATGTGAAGCATTAAAAGAAATTTTAATTTTTTTTATTTTTCACAAAATTTTGACTTTAAAAATCATGCTGATTTTCTTCTTTGATTGTAGTACTTTCGTAATTAGGCGTCAAACAAGCTATTGTAAGTCCAAATCTGTAGATAAATTTAGAAAGGTCACTAAATATCAACTTTTTGATATATGGCCAAGTTATACAAAAAAAAAATAAAATAAATTTAAATTTTTTTTGTTTGTCACAAAATTTTGACTTTAAAAATCATGAAAATTTGAAAAAAGTTGCTAATTTTCTTTTTCGATTATAGTAATATATCAATTAGGCGTCAAACAAGCTATTGTGAGTCCAAATCGAGAAATAAATGGCCTAGTTATACGCAGCTGTTCATTAAAAGAAATTTTTATTTTATTATTTTTCACAAAATTTTGACTTTAAAAAATCATGAAAATTTTAAAAAATAAAAAGTTGCTAATTTTCTTTTTTTTAGGGTAGTAATATATCAATTAGGCGTCAATCAAGCTAATGTGAGTTCAACTAGATAAATAAATGGTTAAGTTATACGCAGCTGTTCATTAAAAGAAATTTTAATTTTTATACCCTTGCAGAGGGTATATTAAAATTGTCACGATGTTTGTAACGCATAGAAGGAAGCATCTCCGACCCCATAAACTATATATATTCTTGATCAGCATGACGAGCTGAGTCTATATAGCCATGTCCGTCTGTCCGTCCGTCTGTTTCTATGCTATCTCCTCCCTCAGTTTTAGAGCTATCTTGACCAAACTTTGCAAAAAGTCTTTAAATACACATAGGCTGCACATTTGTCGAAATCGGCCGGATCGGATGACTATATCATATAGCTGCCATAGGAACGATCGGTCCATAAACTAGTTCTAGTGAGAAAAACTTTTTTGTTTTCTATTGAATCGTCACCAAACTTGGTATATATTAGTTTTATACCCCTTCACACAATTCTGGAAAAATTGATCAAAATCGGATGACTATAGCATATAGCTGCCATATAAACGGTCTGTCAAAAAACTAGTTCTAGTGAGAAAAACTTGTTTGTTTTCCATCGAAGCGTCACCAATCTTGGTATATATTAGTTTTATACCCCTTCCCACAATTCTGGAAAAATTTATCAAAATCGGATGACTATTGCATATAGCTGCCATATAAACGGTCGGTCAAAAAACTAGTTGTAGTGAGAAAAACTTTTTTGTTATCAATGGTAGTGACTTTCAAAAACTGCAAGGGTATTTAAAACATCGGCGTAGCCGATGTTAGCCTTCTATTTTTTTTTTTAATTTTTAAATAATCATGAAAATTCGAAAAAATAAAAAGTTGCTAACTTTCCTTTTTGATTATAGTAATATATCATTTAGTCTTCAATCAAGCTATTGCAAGTTAAAATCTGTAGATAAATGGTCAAGTTATACGCAGCTGTTCAACAAAAAAAATTTGTATGTTTTGTATTTTTCACAAAATTTCGACTTTAAAAAATCATGAAAATTTTAAAAAATAAAAAGATGCCAATTTTCTTTTTTTATTGTAGTAATATATCAATAAGGCTTCAATAAAGCTTTTGGGAGTCCGAATCGACAAATAAATGGCCTAGTTATACGCAGCTGTTCATTAAAAGAAATTTTGATTTTTTATTTTTCACAAAATTTTGATTTTAAAAAATCATGAAAATTCGAAAAAATAAAAAGTTGATCATTTTCTTCTTTGATGGTAGTAATATATCAATTAGGCTTAAATCAAGCAATTGCAAGTTGAAATCTGTAGAAAAATGGCCAAGTTATACGCAGGTGTTCAACAAAAGAAATTTTAATTTTTTTATTTTTCACAAAATTTTGACTTTAAAAAATCATGAAAATTTAAAAAATAAAAAGATGCCAATTTTCTTTTTTTTATTGTAGTAATATATCAATAAGGCTTCAATCAAGCTATTATTAGTCCAAATCGAGAAATAAATGGCCTAGTTATACGCAACTGTTTATGAAAAGAAATGTTTATTTTTCCCAAAATTTTGACTTTAAAAAATCATGAAAATTCGTAAAAATAAAAAGTTGATAATTCATTATCATAATCAATTAGGCTTCAATCAAACTATTGTTAGTTCAAATCTGTAGATAAATGGTCAAGTTATACACGCAGGTGTTCAACAAAAGAAATTGATATATTGTTGTTGTTTTGAAATACTTAGCAGAATATCATAAATAAGAATGCTAATGTACATTTTTCACGTAAACTCGTTAAAAAATAGCGATTGTACAACAATTTGGTGTGTGACAGCAAAAAGTTTGCTGACAATAGGATCGGGAGGACCCTTGTAACAGTATGTTAAAAATTTTTGTGGTTTTTTATTGATTTTTAAATTATAATCTGCCTTGAAAATTAAAAGCTTAAGCCATTATAGAAAAAAAGAAAATGTAAGCCAAGCTTCTCTTGTGTTTCTTTTCATTTGCGCTCAAGTGAAAGGGACCCACAGTTTAACGACGAATCCGAAAGGCAAAGTTTTTTAGAGAAGCTTTTTTATGGCTACATTTGTGTCTTCTCAAATGGTCGCCAACATTTGTAAAGGTGACCTTATGTATAAAAGTTTTAAAGAAAAAACCTCCCACAACCTCCCGCACAGTTGGGACACACGCTACCCACTGAGCCACACAAGGCCACAAATTAAACTAGTTACGGCATTATTTGATAATTAATTTATTGGCAGTGATTGAAAAAGTATTAAGAAAATTTTTTTTATTACCAAGAAAAATGATTTAAATCCGGCTCGAGGGACCAATAAATAAAACACAAATACTTTTGTACTGACGAAGCTGCAATCAAGAAATACCTTCTTATAAAATTTATAATTTCAAAATCCTGCTTAATCATCCCTCTCAATGTTTTAATTTTGACTCTTTTCTTTCATTTCAGAAAATTTCGTTTATGTGACCTTTATTTTTAGTTGATTAATCTGCCATCTTTTAATCCCAACGAATTTAATCTGAAATATACAAGAAGTATCAGACTTACGGGAGTAAAAGTATGGTGGTTGTCATTTTTTTTGTTTGTTGCGGCTATTATTGTTATTGACATTGGAGAATGCCAGATACTGAAATGGTTATGATTATACAACAAACCAATCGTTGTGTTGCTGACCCCTGGAAAGAAATGGATAAGGGGAGAAATGCGAAATGACGCTGACATCGGCGGCGCAAGCAACCGCAAAGAGAAACCCAGAACAACAATAACGACAAGTAAGTATATTCAGCGGGGTAAGGGGCGACCAGTGAAATACCTGGTAATTGAGTGAGCTCAATGGGTTGGAATTTTGAAGTTGGTTTTTTGTTGAAACGTTTTTAATTTTTTTTACTTACTAACAAATATCGGACTAATAGAAATTACATGATGAACTAAACTTCAACTCTGGTGAGGCATTGCCAGGAGGTAGTACGAGACGGGAGAACAATTCGCATTTTAATCTGGATATTTGATTACTGTTTAAATTTTCGTTGAGATTTCAAAATTCCTGTTACAACTTCAATACAAGAACTTTGGGTAAGATCTCATGTTTCTAAATTTTTCCCTTTTATACAAATTTTCAAAATGTTCTCCTTTCAGGTTACCCTTTACAAATATGTGGACTACAAAATAGATGGAATATAAAATACCACTAGGTTGCCCAAGAGATCATAATTCAAAATTAAAGAAAAAAAAAAACAATAAATAAATTTAGAACTCCATTTGATGGGCATATACTTTGGGCTCTCCTTCAACAGACTCCAAGAATGAACAATGGCTTCGCACGTGCTTTGGGGGTGGTTAATAGCCTTATTTTGATTTTATCTTTTTTAGAGACCAGAGACGCCATACAGCCTCTAGGAATGGACTTGAAATTATTTTTAACTCCAGCGGCAGCAATTTCGAAGCCAGGAACAAAATTCAGAGATCTTCGTTCTGCTGCTTTCATAGGCATTGGCTTTCGAAGCGTCGGAAAGTCTATTTTGGTCTAAGAAAAAATCTGGCCGCACCGATCCCTAGTTAGCTGAATCCTTCTCCCTAAAAAAAAAGCACGGTCGCCAACTCCTTGGGAATACATTTGTTTTAGGATTTGGGCCATGCAGACTTGGCTGTTTGGTTTTGCTTGAGACAGCAGCAGTACAGCAGCATTTCAAGCACAATTCTCATGGAAGTGAGAGAGCCTGCTGCCCATAAAATGCTGCTTAGCTGCTGCTGCCTCATTTGGGTAGTGCATAATAGTGTTAGAAAACAATGGATAAATATATAGTCAGGGATGCAAACAGATTCTAAGCCGAATTAAATATTTAACTGAACTTGCTCCCTGATCAATAATATATTTCTTTCTATTTATGTAGGCTAATTTTCTTCTTTTATTTAATATAATATTTACAAGAAACTTTTCCAAATGACAATTTAAAAGTATGCTTAATAAAAAGCAGGGCTGCAAACCGGTCCGGAACCGAACCCCTAAAAACCAGTTCGGTTCGGGGTTTTTGTGTTTCCCGAACCGGACCATGAACCGAACCTCTTTCATTTTTGACCCCTCGAACCTGAACCCGAACCGGACCATTTCTTCCAAAAATACGGTTCGGTTCACAATAATATGTAATTTTAAAAACGAAAAAAAATCTTAATAAAAATCTTGAAGAGTAGTGACTCTGATTGTGAGGAAGGAAAAAATGTTAATAATTTTATAGACTCCTTCGAAGATTGCAAATCATTTGGAAAAGATCTAAAAACGAAGAACTGCAAATAATGCGCTAACTTAGTTCACGTATAGATGAACTTCTCCAGGAAGAAGAAGAAAAAGCCCGAGATATTTGGACTAATATCAATCCCAATCAATGTCAAGTATGAGAGGATAACCTTGTGTACGGATTTCCCAATCCCATTCACTACCGAATACTATTTTCTGCTCAATTATTTTTTTCGTATTTTATGTATTTTATTTTTATAAAATAAAAAAAATGGATTTATATACCAGAACGAACCCCCCTCGCCAGTGGATCCTATCTCCCATTCTTACGATCATGAAAGCGAGCTGCCAACTCGTCGCAATCTTTGCTTTGCTTCTTCTATCAATTATTGTGGAATGCAGCAAAATGTTGTGTATTATTTTTTCCCATTTTCAAAGTCGAAAAATGGTGGGTGATTTTCCAAAATTTTTGAATTAAGGTACGTTAGAAAATGTCAGAAAATGTCAAAAATCAGCAGAGGAACAACGAAAATTTTATAATTGGTAACGCCGTTTCTTAATTTTAACATATATTTTAGAAATTTACTACGCGTTATCGGATCGCACGTTTTTGAAACAATAGTTTCTGTATAAAGAAAACGGATTACGTTGCAAATTCTTATTCATTTAATATCATATCTTTACTCTTTGTGACATAAAATGAGTACTTAAAGGCGTTAAGTCGAGAGATCATGGTAATATTAAATGTTGGCGACCGTGACTTTCCATTTCTGACTTAAAAGCAATAACATACCAGCAATTTTAAGACGGCTCGAGGGTTATGTAAATTAAAATTTGTTGATAACGGAAAAGCGTTAAAAAAAGTAGGTATTTTGAGGAATGTATGGACTCTTAAAATCTAGTAATTTATGTAGTAGTATTTCAATCTAAATACAAGTTGGACAACCCGTTCGAACCCAAACCTTATGTAAGTTTTGGTAATTTGCAGACTTGATCAGAATTTATGAGTGTTTCAAATATGTTTCAAAAATATAAAAAAAAAACCCTTAGAAAACTTAAAAAGACAACGGGTTCAGTAAAATTATTAAAAAAAAGGGAAATATTGTTTTTGAAACTTTAATTTAAGGGCTTGATGGAAGCCAACATACCCTATTTGGATTGGCCGTGTGTAAATGTATCTCTCCCCTAAAAACAAGTAGCATGTGCCATTTGTGTAGTAAGCGGTACGTATACCGACCGACGGGGGTATTATGCCAACAAAACGAGCAAACTCAAGTATGCCGACTGCGAGAGCAATAGAAAAAAGTTCAACTAATTAGCGCAAGTGACTTTTGGAACTAAGCAAACGTCTCGTTCTTGTTGTTGTTGTTATTGTTGTCTCTGGCTTTGGCTTTGGCTTTTCTGCCTTGCAATTGAATAGCGTCGACTAGTAGTAGAAATATTTATATGCATAAAGAACAACAACAAGAACGGCAATTAACACATTTTTCATAGACCGGTTGAGCGTACTCCCAATTTCGGGGCAAAAAAAAAAAATAATAAAAATAAAATATGTAGATCAAAAGTGTAACTAACTAAAAAAAAAAATCATAATTCTTTAAATCTTCCTCCAGCTCGCTCTCACACACACTCTCTCTGTATGTCTGTATGTATATAAAGGCATGAGTGTGTGTGTGTGGCTTTAATCTTTTTGAATTGAAAGAAATCTCAGTATGGAATTTTAGTTCTGAGACGACCGGCAAACAAGTAACAACAAAAGAATTGCATAAAATGCTTTAAGTGAAATATGTACAATATGTTTAAAAAAAAATCCAAACAAAATTTTGATACAATTTTTTTTACAAGTGAAATAATTTGCGAGAGTGAAAAAGAGTACACTGAAGGGCAGACACAAATAATTTCGATAAGCAAGTTTTGCACCCACCTGATAAGCTTTTGATAACACACCAAAAGTTTGAGAGAGAGAGAGTGTAAAAGTAAGAGATAAAGATAGTGAAAGAGAGCAAGCAGGAACACGCACAGTTTGTAAACAGCTGTTAAGCAGGTTTCACTCCAACAAACCGAACAAAAGCCCAACAACTTTTAAAACAATTACTAAAAATAAATACAACAATGGCCAGAGATCGTCTCCCCGAGCTTTTACAGGTAAACATTTATACTTTCCAAACAAATCAACTCACTCTCTGAAAGTCATTTGCTTTATATATTTGTGTGTGTGTGTGTGTGAGAGAAAATGTTGCTGTAAAATGCAAGCTAACATATAGATTTAATCATTACTGCCCTAGCATAACAAATAACAGAAAAATGTGATTGTGTTGGTGAGTGCTGCAGTCATCAATTCACACAGCTAAGACTTCGGCTTGGATCTGCGCTCGGCTACTGGTAGCTATGGCTTGGCCAGGGTTTATCTATACACACAGAGAAAAAAATCGAGAACATTGAGCACAAACTGTGTCAAAAACAGTGTGAGAAGAGCTTTTCTTATATGGAAGTTGCATGTTCTTATTTTAAACCAAGTCTGCAACCCGGGCCGGAACCGTACCCCTCAGAAACGGTTCGATTCTTTTTTTTTTTTTTGCATTGCGAACCAAACCATTAACTGAATCTTTACGTGGGTTGCTATTTAAGTTTCTGGCCTAGGTCACTTCTGGCCATTTTAAGACCAATTGGCCTTTTTCCAAAAAAAAATCTTTGGACTTTTATCGATAAAAGCTCCATACAACTCTTTCATGTGTGACCACGTTTGATATCGATTAACGATTAATCAAAAACTTACCTCGGCAGAAAAATGGAATTAACTCGTGAACATTTTCGTGCAATCATTTTTCACAACTTTCGACGTGGATTCTCACGACAAGAGTGCAACGATGAACTTAAATCTTTGTACGGCGATGAAGCACCATCCTATAGCACTGTGAAAAATTGGTTTAATGACGCTCGCTCGAAGACGAAGGTCGTGAAGGTCGTCCAAAAACAGTCGTTGTGCCAGAAAACATTGATGCCGTGCGTGAACTGATAATGCAAGATCGTCATGTGACATACCGTGAGATAGAGGCATCCTTGGGCATTTCTTCCACCAGCATACATTCGATATTGCATAAACACCTGGGCTTAAAAAAAGTTTGTTCTCATTGGATCTCGCACAATTTGACAATCGCTAAAAAAAAAGGCTCGTGTGGATTGGTGCAAAGAAATTTTAAAAAAATTATAATCGCGGTGTTTCAAAAGACGTTTATAAGATCGTCATAGGATCGAATCATGGATCTATGCTTATGAGCCCGAAACAAAACAGCAATCGACCGTGTGGGTCTTCGAAGACGAGCCAAATCCAACGAAAGTCGTTCGTGGAAGAAGCACTTCGAAGCAAATGGTCGCCTGTTTCTTCGGTAAAACTGGTCATGTGGCGACTGTTCCGCTTGATCAACGTAGGACGGTCAATCCTAAGTGGTACACCACAATTTGTTTGCCTGAAGTCTTCGGAGAAATTCGAAAAACAAACAAGAAAAGACAGATCACACATCAGCTCACACCAGCGCCTTTTTGACCGCCCAAAACGTCGAATTGATGGGTCATCCGCCGTACAGCCTTGACTTGGCACCCAATGACTTCTTTTTATTTCCGCACATCAAGGGAAAAATGCGTGGTCAACGATTTTCGTCGCCAGAAGATGCTGTTGAAGAGTTCAAAAACCATGTGTTAGAGGTATCTCAATTGAAGTGGAAAAAGTGCTTCGACAATTGGTTTGAGCGCATGCAAAATTGTATAAATCTTGCTGGAGAATACTTGAAAAAACAATAAAACCATTTTTGATCATAAATATTCGCGTTTTCATTATAAGGCCAGAAATATATATAGCAACCTACGTATACTCTTAATTCAAATAATGATAGAATCACAAAAATTTTTAATTATAAGCAAAGAGAATAAATTGAATTGAATTGAAAAAATAAAATTAAAAGTCCCATAGAAAATTTTCGGCTCATTTCCGGATTTTCCGAAATCGAAAAAACACGTGTCCAATTATTTCGCTTACTTTACTTATAAACCAAATTTGAAGTCGTCAATCGTATAAAAACAAAATTTTCCCCATTGGGTTGGAATTTTCTAAAACCCCGACTTAATGCCCACTTTCAACTCAAATAAAAACTTCTGTTCTCTTACCGTTTAGGCTCTGCGTAGATGGCCAATGAATCAGTAAGGACAAACTATTTTCTATTTAGAGAGAAAGAGATTATAATATAATTAGGGCTGCAAACCCAAATCATTTGTTTTGGAGGTCCAAAATTTACCAATGGTTAAGATTCAGAAATTTAAGGTTCAAGATTTTTGTGAACCTTGGTTCGTCCCAAGTTTTTTTGAAATTTGTATAGAAGAGTAATTAATTTATTAAAAATATAAAAAAGTTTAGAGATTTTCTGAATTTTTATTTACTTGAGCATTTTCGATATAAAATTGTAAGTATTATTTCTTTGAGCAATTTTGCGTCTCTGCCTCTTCTTTAATCGATAAAATGTCCGCTTAACTAAGAGTTGCAAAATTTTTTTAACCAAACCGAAAGTTTTGGTTTGGAACAGGTTCGGGTTCAGCTATTTTTTTCAAAAGAGGTTCGGTTTAAGGTTCGGTTCACAGTAAAATAAAAGTCGGAATTCCGGGTTCGAACCGTTTCGGTTCAAAACCGGTTTGCAGCCCTGATTATATTATTAAAAAGGCAAAATAAAAAAGCTGATAATTTAGCAAGTCAATAAGCAAGGCCCTTAAAATAGCTATACAGACAATATACTGTTTTGGATTATGGAGTTATAAACCATATTGCTTGATGGTTTAAAGTTAATGCTTTCCGGTCGGGGTATAGGAAAACCTGGCATTTAATCCTAAAGGGAGCACAGGATTGCATTGTTGGCTGGTGAAGGGTTTTGCACTTAGCTGGCCTTGGTCTTCCCAACCAGTTATAGCAACCCTGTCATAAGGAAGCAGTAGCTTTTCTAGGAACCTTTGGAAACAGCTGTATAGTCATCAAGCCTCCTTTGTGGTAAATAGTGGGTATACATTTTTAAAATTAAATACATATGGAACTCTCAGATTGACTACCAACTCAGAGGAAAAAGTCAGTGAAAATACAGCTGATCAAACTTTTTCGAACCGGTTCTAAAACCCAATTTAAGCTGAAAATCAATGATCATCGTTCACTTAGCTTGTGCCACAGTTGCTGTCCCAATTGGGGGCATACTCATACGTTTTAATGCGTTGATAGCTTTTCTCACACTATTTTTTTGTTTAGGTTGATCAGTGGGTGGGTGGTGGTGGTGGTGAAAGAAGTAGTTGACTTATCAGATTGTGCCATAGATAACACACACACACACACATACCAGTCAGTATGTCCAACAAGCAAACATTTCCGCCGTCCGCACTTCATATACCCGCCCCCCTACTTCCATTACTTTTGGCTTTTTAAGTGAATTTCAGTTCGAAGTCATTTCTATTGTTTCATTACAAGCCCCAAAGCGCTAAGCAAAAGTTGTTAGAAAAAAAAGTTGTTGTTTGCTGATTTTATTTATACTTTTTTTTTTTTTTGCAGCGTTCACTTAGTTCCAATTCGAATTCATCCTCATCCAATGGCTCGCTGCTGCTGAGTGTGTACAACGGGACAACGGAAGCGCTGAACAGTTCGAGTGCTGGGCAGGATCGTGAAAGTACAAAAATGGCCCAGTATGGCACCAATGTGGATGCCATACTCAATCCGGTAAGTGAGAGAGAAAGAGAGAGGGGGCCGAGCGAGCAATGAATCAGTTTGGGGGATTACTCAATCGACGTCGACGTCGCCAACCCGTGATAAGTTTTTTTTTTGTAACCCCGCCCACTTCAACCCCGCAATCAGCTGAGTGCGTCAACACAGATCTGTAGACACACTGGGCAAGTGTAGTTTAAACGTTTTTATACCCTGTATCCTTAAAAAAAAAAAAAGGGCATCATAAAGTTGGGGAAGTGTATCGAATTGGAAGAACAGACTAGTGGATATAGCCATGTCTGTTTGTGGACCAACGATACAAATCCCGAAAAAGACACGGACCGATATCAATTTCGGTTCTACCTCTAGTATGAATGCCTTAAGCTCAATCTTAAAAAGATTGGCCAAATAAAACGAGAGCCAAAGCAACCTCTTTTTAGTGCGGAAGGGAGAGCAGCGACAGCTACGCGACCCATTAAAAAATTACCAATTACTTCAACTGATTTAACCGGTAAAATATATATAGGATATAGATATCAGATATTTAAAATTTTTAAATCATTGATAATAAAAATTTGATACCATAAAAAAAAACTGTTCTTAGTAAAACACATTTTTCGACCGATCGGTCCTATGTCAGCCATATGCTATAGTCATCCGATTTTGATATATTTTTCTAGAATTATGTAAAAGTACATAAAACTAAAATATACCAAGATTGGGGACGCTACGTTAGAAAACAAAAAAGTTTTTCTCACTAGAACTAGTTTTTCGACAGACCGTTTATATGGCAGCTATATGTTAATGACATCCGATTTTGATCAATTTTTCAAGAATTGTGTGGAAGCATATAAAACTAATATATTGTAAGATTGGGGATGCTACGATGGAAAACAAAAAAGTTTTTCTCTCTAGAACTAGTTTTTAGACCGACCGTTCATATGGCAGCTATATGCTATAGTCATCCGATTTTGATAAATTTTTTCTAAATTGTGTGAAAGCATATTAAACTAATATATACCAAGATTGGTGATGCTACGATAGAAAACAAAGAAGTTTTTCTCACTAGAACTAGTTTTTTGACCGACCGTTTATATGGCAGCTATATGCTATAGTCATCTGATTTTGATAAATTTTTCCTGTATTATGTGAAAGCATATAAAACTTATATGTAGCAAGATTAGTGACGCTACGATAGAAAACAAAAAAGTTTTTCTCACTAGAAGTAGTTTTTTGACCGACCGGTTCTATGGGAGCTATATAATATAGTCATCTAATTTTGATAAATTTTTCTAGAATTGTGTGAAAGCATATTAAATTAACATATACCAAGATTAGTGACGCTACGATGGATAACAAAAAAGTTTTTCTCACTAGAACTAGTTTTTGGACCGATCGTTCCTATGGCAGCTATATGATATAGTCATCCGATCCGGCCGATTCCTACATATTAGTTGCGTGCAGTAAAAAAAAGACTCTGTGCAAAATTTCAGCTTGATAGCTTTAAAACTGAGGGACTAGTTCGCGTAGAAACAGACAGAACTCAGCTCGTCGTCCTGGTCAAGAATATATATGGGGTCGGAAATGAATATTTTATGCTTTACAAACTTCTGGGCAAAATTAATATACACTTTTCAAGTGTATAAGAAGAACTAAGTGTTCTGGGTTTAGGCCCTTAACATTTCTAAGCTATTCCCCATTTGTTCTTGAAACGCGATTTATGTATTTAGCTAAAACAATCTTCTTGACTTGTCCAAAGACCAATTAGTTATCGAAAAGTCCATCACCCTATAGGCAAAGTGTCAGAACTAGTTGGGAATTTGCAAGTCTATTTCGTACTCAATACTAGAAATATCGTACTTAAATACTCAAGAAATTCTACTTAAGGGGAATTCTATTAAGTAGAATTTATTGAATTATTGAAAGTACAATAATGATTCATTCCAAATTAAAGTACAAACGGTATACAAAATAAAGAATGATAAGTAAATATTTAATTGAAACTTATAATATAGAATTTCTCTACTTTCAGTACTCGGAAATACGCTTGCAACTCTCACAAATTGTCGCCAATCTGGAGGCCATGAATCGCATGAGCCAAACATTCAATCTACGTTCCTTTAATGGTAAAAAAAAAAATACATCAAAATAACTGGCGACTTCCATCTATAACCCTCTCTCCCCAAAATTTCAAACCCTAGAAAACGAAATGGGTAATCTGCATAATAAGAACCTGCAATTGGGCAATCAACTGATGGCCCGTTTCAAGGACTTCAAAGCCAATCTGCCACCCGAGAATGATTATAGCCTAGAGGCACGCATGAAACGTACCTTATTCTATGGCCTATATCAGACATTTATTAATCTATGGCAAAAGAACGAACTCTCCCTGCAGCTCTATCAGGAGAAAATTCAGAAAAATCTGCGTTTGCACTCCAAAATCAGTGAGTGGGTCATGCATAAGACTTAGACTTATATATTTAACTCAAATTTCGTATCCTTGTACATTTTCCAGTCAATTCCGAGGCCAGCGAACAGGAAATTGAACTGCTAATCGAGAATAAATCCACCAAACTGTTTGTGGATAATGTGAGTATATAAATTAAGTATTTTAATATTCCTATTATTTCCAAATGTTTTTTTAACAGATCCTGCAAGAAACCGAAAAGGAGCGCCAAACTCTACGTGATCTTATGGATCGTTTTAATGAGCTTCGTAAATTAGAGAAATCCATTGAGGATGTTCATGCCCTATTTATGCGCATCCAAACTTTGGTCATGGAACAGAGTGAAACGATACAACGTGTGGAATTCCATGCCCAACAGGCCACATTATATGTGGACAAAGGAGCTGTGGAATTGGATCAGGCGGAAAAGCATCAAAAAAGAGCCCGTAAGGTGAGATGAGTGAGTTGTTAGCGGAAAATGTTCAAATATATATTAACAACTATTTTGAAAAACTATTCTATTTTCTTTTCAGAAAAAAATAACACTCATTGCCATAATCGTGGCCGTATTATTAGTTTTACTGTTAGTGGGTATTTATTTATGAGGCACACACACAAATTGACGGCCACACAACAACTATTTTTTTTTTCCTAGTTTTAAGCTGTAAATTTTAATGTCAATTAAATGTTAATTAAATGTATTTAAATCTACCAAAAACAAATTTTAAATTGAAAATAATTCGGTAGAGCAAAACACTCCACAAATTTTAAATTGTGGGAGATCTGAGATTTTTTCAAATTATTTGGGGGTGGCAACTCTACTATCGTTCATTTGATCGGAAAACGATGTATGGGGGCTCGATAAGTAATGATGAGTTGAATATATGTCTAGAAGGTTTGAACAACCTAACTACAAAATTGTGAGATATTTGAGGTGTTTTTCAAATTGTGGGGGTGGCAACTCTACTATCGTTCATCTGATTGGAAAACAATGTATGGGGGTTCGATAAGAAATGATGAGTAGAATACATGTGTAGAAGGTTTGAACAACCTAACCCTAAAATTGTGGGATATTTAAGGTGTTTTCCAAATTGTGGGGGTGGCAACTCTACTATCGTTCATCTGATCGGAAAACCATGTATTGGGGTTCGATAAGTAATGATGAGTAGAATATAAGTCTAGGAGGTTCGAAAAACCTAACTCCAAAATTGAGGGAGATTTGAGGTGTTTTTCAAATTGTGGGGGTGGCAACTCTACTATCGTTCAAAACAATGTATGGGGGTTCGATAAGTAATGATGAGTAGAATATTTGTTATTTTGTGCATATTTTTGAGCTTTTGTATTAATTAATTAAGCCGCGCGAAATAAACAAATGATATTTCACTATTGATCCCGACGCGCTAGTTCATTATCACTAGCTGTGAATATCGATAGTTAGCGACACGACGCGCTAGGACGATATCATTGATCATTGAAAATATCGAAAGGAACTGGCGGCTAGATTTGAAATTGCTTTAATTTTTATTTTCAAATTTAACAAGCTAAAATTGAGAAATGATTTAAGCCAGGGAATAATACCGATACCGTTAACCGAAATAAACCGTTTCCTTACCGAAACACTAATACCGGTACTGTTTCGGTTTTGAATTATTTATTTTTATTGATCTATGATTATTTGAAATATATATTTCAACTGGTAAAATAGCAACGTATACACTCAGAAATTCGGCCTTTAGAGAAAACCAAGAACTAATTATTTTTTTAAGATATAAACGATAAAGAAAAAAATATCTTAAAAGGCGGAAAAACTTTTCTTTCGTAAATATAATCCATTTAATTAAATTTAAGGGATTTCTTAGTCTTAGTAAAATCCTCCCTTTAATATAGAAATGCTGGAAAAATGGTAATATAAATTTTAGAAATTAAGTTTCTTGAGATAAATCAAATTTTGCTCGAAAGTTTAAAAATATTTTATTTCCTATTTGAAGAAAATTTCGTTTTAATGCTTAGAAAAATGTAATATAAATAAAAGCTCGGGCAGATTTTAGGTTTCCAAATGTTGTAGAGCGTTTTTAGAGCTGATTTTACCAGCGTATTATGGGCAATATTGAAAACGAGTCTAATATGGGTTTAAATCTATCAAAATATCTCTTTTTATGGCAGGAATACAGAGATTTAGGAACCGATTATTTCGATTATTTTATATTTAATATAAAATATATAGAAACGTTTAGCGAAATTGTTTGTCCAAAAATAAAAACGGATAGAAATTGGTATATTTTAAAAAACGTTATTTTATTTGGCATAGTCTTAAAATACATTTTTTTTTAATTTTAATACATCCATTTGTTTTTTATATATTGTGAAACAATTTTAATTTATATATATATATATACGAAATAAAAATGTGGGTACCGTAACGGAACCGAAAACCGAAATTAATTGAAAACCGAAATAGAACCTTTACCCGATATTTTCATTTCGGTACGTACCGGAACCGATTTTCAATTCGGGATTAATCCCTGATTTAAGCAATTAGAAAATTTTCGTGTTATATTGAATTTATTTTATAAGTTTTCTTTTAGCTTTTTTTACACAAAATAGATAACAAAAAGCACAAAGCAGAAAATACAACAGAGTGGAGCTCGCTCTCACTGTTAACTTTACAGTAAAAAAAAATCCGTTTTAGAAGTCTGCAAACACAAACAGCAGAATGCAAGCAAAGAAGCAAAACAAAATACGAAAATATTATATATAAAATATAACTTGTCAAATCGGGGGACGACATAATTTCGACGACATAATTCCGCCGGGAAAAAAACGACATTATTTCGCTAGAAAAAAACGACATTATTCCGAAAGGAAAAATCAACAGGAAAAATTTTTTAAAAAAATCTAAAAATGCAGAAGAAATGAAAATAAAAATAATGGAGGTTAATAAAATGTGCAAGCATTTACATGTGACCGATTTCACTCTTTTTTGCGGAAGCAATTAATTTTTCGAAAAGAAATTCACTTAATAGAAAACAAGCATTTTCATAATATTTTCCATTTTTCCCTAAGTTATACTGTAATAAATTATCTTCTGAGATATATGCAAAAATACATATCGTAATCAGCATCCCAATATGCATATATACTTAAAATTAAAAAAACTGGAGGTAGGACCTTACCTAAAGTTCAGCCAATTAATCTAGTTATGTAGATCTGATCTAAATAAAAATGCATAAAGCTCCAAACTTCACAGCTGTCGAACTAGACGCTGTTGCTTTCCCTGATGACGAATGCCGACTGCATATTCGAAATATATTGGAGAATTTATTAAAAAAAACCTGTGTTTTCCTTTATTTTATTTACACTTAAGACCTGGAGCCGTCTATTCCCAATTTCTTAATAAAGTCTCCATCAAAATGAAAGTCAAGGAACTGCAATAGTGGTTATGTTACAGTCACTCTGTAGCGTTTTTTCGTTTTCATTCAGATTATAACTACTGTTTTTTGAAGGCTTTCATCTGTTTTAAAAGTTAAAACATATTCGCACTCCTAAAATTCACAGTCAGCAAATAATCCATTTATCTTTACACTTATTCGCGATTTGGTAGGCAAAAATAATTGGCAAATCTTTTCATAGTGAGTTATGTAAAACTTTGGGATCGAATGCATTTTTTCAGTTTTTTTTTTATATTTTTATTACCTTTAACTTTCTATAGCCAGTAATTTATATTAACTTAATATTCGTAAAACTATTTTTTCCCATATCGCTCTTCATATCGCAGCAACTAGTCTGCAAACCATTAACTTTGTATGGTACATACGATAGAAATTATCGTACACAAAAAAAACCAAGCCATGGCACTTAGGATAAAATTGATTCTTTTTTATCTCCGTAACCGCAGCGAATATCGCTATTGTATTTTAACAGGTGATGAGTTAATGACGTTAGAATAAATTTTCATCAAAATGTCAATTTCGTGAAATATGTAATAAACGATTATTTCGCGCAATGGGGTTATGATGGTTATGATTTGAATTTAATTAAAGAAAATTGTCTAACTCGGTTTGAAAGTTATATGGACCAATTAAATGAAGAAACTATCATTATGAATTAATTTAATAAATCCACTTCCAAGGTCAGAAAATGGGAACGGGGGGCTTAAGGTCAAACGGTATAATTCGGATTGTAAGCTCTATGAGCCAATTAAATAAAAGAAACGAAATAATTCCGCTAGTATAAAACGACATTATTCCGCGATGAAAAAACCGCATTATTCCGCGCGGAATTATGTCGTTACTAAACGACTTAATTCCGCCAGGATAAAACGACGTTATTCCGCGCGGAATTATGTCGTTTTGAAACGACTTAATTCCGCCAGGAAAAAGCGACATAATTTCGCTTTCATTTGTACTGAGCGGAATTATGTCGTCGAAATTATGTCGCTATGCCGTCAAATCTCTTGTTTTGTTTTGGTTTGCTTTGCTTTTTAGCCAACTCGGGTGACGGGTATAAAAATTCTAACCAATATATAAATATCGTTTGCCAGCGCGCGCCCTTGTTACGATTGTTTCATCTCTAGTTGCTTACCCATCTCTTGTATTGCAACTGCTGGCGCTTAACAGCACCTTGCTCTTAGTTAACAGCTCGCTGTTAAATGTACTCTTAAGCAGCGACATCAACATCTAGCGTCTATAATTCTTTTTCCTTTTTTTTTATATGGTCAAACCAGAGATTTTGCATATTTCATGTGGTCTATAAACTAGGTAAGCGGGGATCCACTATGGACAAGTCGACAGGGCCAACAAAAGACACCAATGTTTTGGCTGGTATTGGGAAGTTGCGGGCATTTTGGGGGGGAAACAAAAACAAAACTTTTGGGACCCCTCGCACCGCCCGCTCCCACATTCCACGCCCCTGTAGCGCCATTTTTTTGTTTTAATTGGAATCATTTATTATTGCACACAGAAATTAGCGCCTTGGAGGTGGGCCCATGGCCAAAATGGAGGAAATCAAACAAGAACCCCTACCCACAACACCCAGCCAGGCGGCGGAACCTGAGGAGGAGCTGCTGGGCTCGGTGATCACACTCTCGCACAATTGTCCCGGCACTCGGGCCAGTGCCCGGGTCATACAGAAAATGAAATTGGATCAGTCGCGTCCGATGACACCGCCACCACTGGAAAAGGAGCACCATTCGAGCAAAAAGGATGACAAGCTCAATCAGAAGACACCCTCGCAACCCAAAACGGGCGGCAATGGCAAAACCACTTGGACCAATATCGAGCGTAATTGTTTCTTTGATGCTTTGAATGAGTTTGGCAAGGATTTCGAGGCGGTGGCACAGTGCATCAATGGTAAACTGAAACGACGCAATACGAGCAACAATACGGATAGCTATAGCTTCAAGACCAAGGATCAGGTGCGTCAGCATTATTATCAAACGTATCACAAGATTTGCAAATATGTCAGATATTCGGATGGTGAGTAGTTAATAGCGAATCTCTGGCCAAAGCTTGTGTTCCTTCTAACTTTTCTCTCTAAACCCGAACAGAACTGAAGAAGCCCGCCCAGGAGCTCTACACACTGATCAATTATGGTGAAATGCGTCGCAAATTGCAATTTCTAACCGAAAAGCATTTCATGAAGCTGAAATTTTTGGTATATCAGGGACAAATTGTGGTGCGTTGCAAGGGCAAGAATATACGGATTAAGACGCCATCCTGCAAGGCATTAAGGCGACTCAATCAATTGGATGGTAACTGTTTGCCCAGTGTCTGATTAGAACTGAATTATAAACGCTTGTGTTTTCCCATTTACAGATTGCCTGGAGGACATACGTTTGCCTAGTAAAATTGAGGTATTTGTGTCACCCTCGAATATGGAATCATTTGGTCGTGTACAAACACTGGCCCAAAATCCGCATGGACGTGCCATAGTGCCGCTGCACAAGAAGCTAAACAGTTTTATACAAACATTTGAATACAAATGGCGACGGGCCAATCAACGGCTGGCCGAGGAGCGAGCCCCCACTAACACCACCATCATCTCCACTCCCACCAGCAGCACCACCATCTCCACTCCGACCACCACCACCACCATCTCCACTCCCAGCAGCTTAGACCAGGAACCTGCAGCAGCCACACCCACGCCCACGCCCGCCCTCTGCTTTCATCCCAAGCCTGGTGTGGCCATACATCGTCCTTTGCTTAGCATTACCGCCTATCTGAATAGTGTCAACATTTGCCTCACCGCCTATGAGGAGCGTATGGGTATTAAAGTGCGCAGCGAAAGTCTTATCAATCATCCTGTTGTCATTACTTCGGCGGCCAATAAGCGTGCCCGCACCGAAAGTGGCTCCGAGAAACGTTCACCCGATACCAAGAAACCCAAATTGTTGATTCAAACCGCTTTGGATGAGGTGAATGCCGAGAATAACAATATCAAAGTGGAGTTAAGCAGCGGCGATGACGAATTAAGCGAAGAGATTCAAGAGTTTTTATCGATTACGGGTGGAGGAGGAGACTTGAATGAAAGTTGCTCTCAGCCTACACTTCCGCCACCACCACCGCCGCCTGCTGCTGCTGCTGCTACTGCTGCGCCCCGCTCCAAACGCAAAGAGGCCAAAGAGGCGGCAGCCGCCGCTGCGGCACGCAATTTTAAGCCTCTGCTGAATGATGAGATTATCAAGCGTATACGCAAGGGTTGGACATTGAACAATGCCACCGATATAACCATAGGTGATTTGTATGTGGTGCTGGGACAGGATTCAAAATTGGAATTGGAGTATTATTGGTGTGAGCCCGTTGCCACCACATCAAGCAGCAGCAACACCAGCAGCAGCAATTCCACTCTGCCCTATAATACCAATGACTGTGATAGCGTGGAACGTGTCAAGGCGGTGACCACATCAACGGTTAGCAATAAACTGAAACATCTGTTGCTGGTGGCCAATCTGAGCGAACGTGTACGCAAACGGCAATGCAATTGTGGCCATATATGTGATCGAAAGCGAGATTTGATTAATAAGGCACAACAATTGGTGGCAGCTGCAGCAGCTGGTGCTGCTTCACCGGGCATGGGAGGAGCAGGCGGCGGCGGTGGCGGTGGTAGTGAGGTCATCTTTCGCACGCCCATGCTGCCGGTGCGACGTCCCATGGCGAATATTATAGATCCAGTTAAACAGCTGGCCGCGGTAAGTGGCATGTGGTAGATTTTTGTAAACTAGTTTTATTATATTCCTTCTATCCCCCCCAGCTTACACGCCAAAAGATTAGTCGCCAGGTTTTGGTGCAACGTCGCATATTGCAGCCCGCTGCCTTGGGCGGCAGTCCCTATGATCTATTGCATGTCCGTCATTTGCACAGTGGACGCTTTGAGCCCATTACCACTGTACAACAGCTGCAGGAGGAGGAGGAAGCCAGTTTGGCCTCAACAGAGGAGCCATCACAAAGTGAAGAAGATGAAGAAGAAACAGCTGCTGCTGCCATACGTGGTCCAAATATGCCGGAATTGGATTTTGGTTCATCCACCAGCAATAGCCATGCGGTACACCTGACTTCCACTACGGTTAACACATTGCCGGATGGCGTGCAGGATGAAACCACCAGTAAGTTCATGTCTGCATCTTACAGTAGAACGAGAACTTATGTTTCTATCTCTCTCTAATCCCTTTGCAGCTGAAAACTTTTTTAATGGCAGCATGAGTCCCATGCATTTGCTTAAAGATTCCACCTCAAATGCACGCTGGCTGGAGGATAATGTTAATGACTTCTCTTTGACCAGTTTATTGGGTCATTTGGATGAAATTGATGCCACAAGAGATATACTGGTAAAACTAAAATACATAAAGAGGCTGAAGGAAGCATCTCCGTATATATATTCTTGATCAGCAGGACGAGCTGAGTCTATATAGCCATGTCCGTCTGTTTCTATACTATTTCCTTCCTCAGTTTTAAAGCTATCTTGACCAAACTTTGCAAAAAGTCTTTAAATACACATAGGCTGCACATTTGTCGGAAACGGCCATATCGAATGACTGTAGCATATAGCTGCCATAGGAACGATCGTTCTAAAAACTAGTTTTAGTTAGGAAATCTTTTTTAATTCTCATCGTAGCGTCACCAATCTTGGTATATATTAGTTTTATATGTTTTCACATAATTCTGTTAAAATTAATCAAAATTGGATGACTATATCATATAGCTGCCATAGGAACGATCGGTTCAAAAACTAGTTCTAGTGAGAAAAACTTTTTAGTTATCCAACTTAGCGTCACCAATCTTGGTATATATTAGTTTTATGTGCTTCCACGTAATTATGGAAAAATTTATCAAAATCGGATGACTGTAGCATATAGCTGCCATAGGAACAATCGGTTCAAAAACTAGTTCCAAGAAAAAACTTTTTGTCTTCCATCGTAGCTTCACCAATATTGGTATATATTAGTTTTAAATGCTTTCACATAGTTCTGGTAAAATTGATCAAAATCGGATGACTATATCATATAGCTGCCATAGGAACAATCGGTTCAAAAACTAATTTTAGTTAGGAAAACTTTTTTAATTCTCATCGTAGCGTCACCAATCTTGGTATATATTAGTTTTGTATACTTCCACACAATTCTGGGTAAATTTATCAAAATCGGATGACTATAGCATATAGCTGCCATAGGAACGATTGGTCCAAAAACAAGTTTTAGTTAGGAAAACTTTTTTAATTCTCATCGTAGCGTCATCAATCTTGGTATATATAAGTTTTATATGCTTTCACATAATTACGAAAAAATTGATCAAAATCGGATGACTATAGCATATAAGTGCCATAGGAACGATCGGTCCAAAAACAAGTCTTAGTTAGGAAAACTTTTTTAATTCTCATCGTAGCGTCACCAATCTTGGTATATATTTGTTTTATATGCTTCCACATAATTCTGGTAAAATTGATCAAAATCGGATGACTATAGCATATAGCTGCCATAGGAACGGTCGTTCTAAAAACTAGTTCTAGTGGGAAAAACTTTTTTGTTTTCCATTGTAGCGTCACCAATCTTAGTATATATTAGTTTTATATGCTTTTACATAATTCTGGTAAAATTTATCAAAATCGGATGACTATATCATATAGCTGCCATAGGAACGGTCGGTTCAAAAACTAGTTCTAGTGGGAAAAACTTTTTGGTTATCCATCGTAGCGTCACCAATCTTGGTATATATTAGTTTCATAAGCTTCCACACAATTTTGGAAAAGTTTATTAAAATCAGATGACTATATCATATAGCTGCCATAGGAACGATCGGTCCAATAACTAGTTCTAGTGGGAAAAACCTTTTTGTTTTCCATCGTAGCATCACCAATCTTGGTATATATTAGTTTTATATGCTTTTACATAATTCTGGTAAAATTGATCAAAATCGGATGACTATAGCATAGAGCTGCCATAGGAACGATCATTCTAAAAACTTTTTTGTTATCAATGGTAGCGTCTTTCTAAAACTGCAAGGGTATTTAAAACATTAGCCTTTTATTTTTTAGCTTAACATTTATTCTCTCTCTCTCTCTCTCTCTGTTGCCAGGATCCCTCCTCCAGCATGTCGGTGTTGAGTGAAACCAGTGTGGACTTTCGTCACAAATTTCAAGAAATTGCCGCATTACTACAGCAGCAAGAGAAGGATTAGCAGATGTTTGTTTGTGCCTACCTACCTCCCCACAACCTGCCACAACACAATCATTTTTCCATTTTGATAAATTTTGATAAAAAAAAAACCGCTGCTGCTGATATTATAAATTAAATTAAATGTTTTCCTTATGCCCCTGGCCACCCCCACAAAAAAAAACTCCCCAATGTGATGTTTCCCCAATTAATCCAATTTCTCACACACACACAAAAGTATTAAAAAACAATCACTCACCCATATGTCATATTTATTACATCCAACTCTTATTTAGTTTAAATGTAATCCTTGAGTTTAGCCCCCATCCTTCCTATATATATATAAAAATATATACAAATTATTATTTTTTTTTTGTTGTAGTTCTAAAGTTCTTAGGATTAAGTTAGTCACTCTCCTACCTTTGTATAGAAAACAACCCAGAGAAAAAGCAACCTTCATTTTAAGTACATAAGTTGTATATACAAATATATATATGTACATGTATATGGGTCATTCCATGTGAACTTAGTCAGCCAATTTTTTTTTTCATTTTTAACAAAAACTCCTAGCATAACCCTATTTTTTGAGATTCCCACCACTAACAACCAAAAAGAAAAAAAAAACTTAAAAAAAATTCTTCCATGCGATTTAAGCGAACCAAATTGTGAATTTATCATTATCATGTCTTTTATCCAAGAAAAAATTAAGAGGTTCAAAAAAATTAGTTCTTAATGGTTTTTTGTCTTTTTTTCAAAGAGGGCCAGCCGATATTTTTATGAAATATTTTTCTTCTGGTTAAGGATATCCGTAAACATATTTTACAAAAAATCTCACGATGGGACAATCAATAAATGCGCGAGGAAAAATATTTTTCTTAAATAACATTTGTTTGAAGTCAAAATAATTTATTTCAAAAATTATCTAAAATATTCAAAATTACTTTTTTGATTTGACATAATTAAAATAAGGAGTTCAAAAAACATTTAAAAAACATAATATAAGCAGGGTGTCAAACCGGAACCCGAACCGGAACCGTATACCGAACCGATTGAAACTCAGAACCGGAACCGTTATTATTTATTTTTTGCGTACCGGTATTTCGGAACCTTTATTTTTGGAACCGAAATGACCGAAAAGAACCGAAACATTGTACCGGTACAGTTTCGGTTCTGATTTTTTTTTTTTTTTTCATTTTTATTGCTTCAATCAGGGACTTCTTCAGGTAAAACGCACTTACAAATGTGACGTTAAGGAACCATCTGGTATATACTGAAATTTTCAATAAAAATAACAATTTCATCTTATTTTGGTTCAATAAATTCCAAATATTATTAATTTATCCTTAATTTTTGCATTTACAAAGGAAATGAATTAATAATTGGCCCAAATGGACTTAACCTAATAGCAGGGTTAAATTGTGATCGGTAACGTTATCTGAAAACACAGTGTATTTAACATTTCATCAGATATCAAAAGTTCTTCTTGCTCTTCTATTAGTAGGACATTTTTTTTCTGAGGTAAAGTTTATTATGTTTAATTTTCCTTCTTAATAATTACTTTTTGTTGTGTAGGTTGCTACCATTTCTATTATATCTTCGGATTAAAGGATTTTTAAATTAAACCGGTTCATAACGGTACGTACCGGTATACCGAAATAAAAACCAAGGTACCGGTACGGAACCGTATACCGAAATAAACTAGATCCTAAACAGAACCTTTTACCGAAACATTAGTTTCGGTACGTGCCAGAACCGGAACCGAAATTCGATTCGGTTTGATTCCCTGAATATAAGAAAAATATTTTTCCTCGCGCATTAATTGATTGTCCCTTCATGAAGATTTTTGTCCAGAATATGTAAACGAATCTCTTTTACCAGAATAAAATTGTGTTTCATACAAAATATCGGTTGGCCCTTCTGGAAAAAAAAAGAAAAGAAATCCTACTTGAGAACAGACTTTTTTTTTTGAACCTTTTATTTTTTCTCGGATAGGAGACATGAAAAGAGTAGAATCAGAATTTGGGTCTATAATATTTTTAAGTTTTTTTTTTGTTCTTTGTCGTTTATCTCGAGAACTGTTAATAATGGGGATGTCCAAAAATAGGATAGAAGTTTGAACCGCTGATGGTGAAATAATGGAATGACCCATATGTACTTGAAGGCTTCGAAGAATGCGCCTCCACTTCATTTACGATAAAAACAAAAAAAAAAACAAACAAAAAATTCCGCCTAATAAACGAAAAATAACTCCCAGAAATATATGTATTTTATTTTTTTTATTGACTTTTAATAGTGTGCGTAAAGCTGCAAGTACGCATATAAAAGCAAATAATGTGAGAGCTTTTTGAACTCAACCTAAACTATTATTATACCTAGTGATAGGAGGTGCAAGGTAAAAGGCAAAACCTATACCTAGGTAAGGTAAAAGGTACGTGGGTTGCTATTTAAGTTTCTAGTCTAGGTCACTTCTAGCCATTTTAGGACCAATTGGCCTTTTCCCAAAAAAAAGTTTAGACTCTTATGGATAAAAGCTTCATACAACATTAATCAAAAACTTACCTCGGCAGAAAAATGGAATTAACTCGTGAGCATTTTCGTGGAATCATTTTTCACAACTTTCGACGGGTCTTCCCAGTATCAGATATTAGCAGATAGCATATAGATATCTTTTGATTGACCCCGCTCCTCTAAAATCCCGCAGAATTTTGTATTCTGTACAAATTTGGTCTATAAGCTTTTTGTTAGTGTTACTGAGACCATCATTCTTTTTGAAATTAAAGTACCTAGACCCTTACCTTTTGAGAAGGTAAATTAAAATTTGGACCTAGGTAAGGTAAAAGATAATCGAATTAAGGTAAGAGCTACACCAAATTTGTATCTAGGTATGTACCTAGGTACAAATACCTAGGTACTCCCTAACACTGACTATTATTATACTCTATACCGAAGGTTTTAGTTTTTCAGCAGTACTGATCTCAGACTGTTCGTTTTTCAATCAGACGAACAATAGTAGAGTTGCTACCCCCACAATTTGAAAAAATCCCATATCTTCCACAATTTTGGAGTTAGGTTGTTCGAACCCCTTAGGCATATGTTCTACTTGTCAATATTTATCGAGCCCCATACATCGTTTTTCGATCAGTCGAACAATTTTAGAGTTGCCACCCCATTTTGAAAAAATCCCATATCTTTCACAATTTTAGAGTTAGGTTGTTCGAACCTTCTAGACATTTGTTCTACTCATCAATACCTATCGAGCCCCATACATCGTTTTTCGATCAGACGAACAGTTTTAGAGTTGCCAACCCATTTTGAAAAAATCCCATATCTTTCACAATTTTGGAGTTAGGTTGTTGGAACCTTCTAGACATTTGTTCTACTCATCAATACTTATCGAGACCCGATACATCGTTTTTCGATCAGACGGACAATTGCAAAGTTGCCACCCCACAATTTGAAAAAATCCCACATCTTCCACAATTTTGGAGTTAGGTATTTCGAACCTTCTAGACATATGTTTAACTCATCATTACTTATCAAGCCCCCATACATTGTTTACCGATCAGATGAATGATAGTAGAGTTGCCACCCCCACAATTTGAAAAAAGCACATATCTCCCATAATTTTAAAGTCAGATTGTTTGAACCTTTTAGGCATATATTTAAATCATCATTACTTATCGATCCACCATACACCGTTTCCAGATCAGATGAACGATATTCGAGTTATAAGCAAAACAAATAATTACGTAATCGTGATGGGCAGCACTTGCACAGTTTGTGTGACCCCTACAGAGTATTTTACATTCGCGCTTGACCGACTTTCTTACTTCTTTCTTATTAAATTGAGGGGGGGAAAGGGAAAGGTGTTTCTTACCCATTTAAAACCATTCCATGGATCATCCATGGGCTCTCCAATAAAACCCGCCAGGCAGCCTACAAAGAGGTCGTCCTTGGAACGAAGAAAGGCACCTGGCTCTAGACAAGAATCGTTTTCCGGGGTCACAGATTAAAAAAAACTGCATTTTTGAAATTCGTTGTAATTTGAATCTTTTTTTTGTTATGTTTTTGGTTTGGTTTTTGTTTTTTATATTTTTTAAATTATTATTAATGGTTATCATTAAGATGACATCTAGCCGAATTTAAAACCACAAAGTGGTGTTTGCTTTTTCTTGTGTTTTCCTTTGTATCAAAAAGGGAAGAAAAGGAAGAAAAGCGTGCACAATTTCCAGAAGATTTGTGGGATTTTGTGTGTTTGTGTTGCGGCCAAGCCTTTTGACTAAAATGGGTTAAGGTTTTGAAGGGTGTTTCTATTTTTTGTTTTGTTGTTGTTGTTGTCTTAGCGTCCCAGTATGTTGCGCGACCATTGCTTAACCATGGGCTTGGTCTTGGTTTGCTCAATGCGTTCGGCCTCCTGCATCTGTTCGGCCAATTTGCGTTGATTGTCTCGAAACTGATTGATTGGATCATCAAATTGACGATAATAGTGCAACACTTCACGCACATCATCCACATCATTCTGGGCAATGACTAAAAAGGACGACAGAGAGCAAACAATGGATGAGTATATCGGGTTAATGGCGGCCACACTTACTTTTCAAAAAGGCCACCAAATCCAGCAGCTGGGCATCATCATCGTTGCCAGCCCAGCGGGCAATGCCAAATGTGTTATCCGGATGCATTTTGGTGGCATTCGCATCCCAGTCCACAACTATAACCTGTGTGTGTGCAACGAGATTAATGTCCATCCTTTTTGTGCTTTTTTTGTGTGTGTCCTTACTTACCCGCCTAAGATCACGATTTAAATTGTCCAAATTCTTAACATGATGCCCGTCCACAAAATGTGTGGCATCTCTGACCAGACGATACATGATATAGCCATTGGGATCCAGTGCATCCAGTATGGGAAACACGGTCATGCCCTGTTCGGCGGTGAAGACAACAATTTCAAAATCTTTGGCACACTCGGCCAGGAAATGATCCACACCGGGACGCTTCTTGAAACGCCAGCCTGTCTGATATGTCCAATCCGGATGCACTAGCACATCTTTCATCTCCAGCACCAAAGTGTAACGCGGCTGGACATATGGATGCTTGAGCGGATCGGGCAAGAGTTTGGCACGCGAGGGCTCTTGTATCATCTTTTGATAATAATGAAACGATTTCCACATGCGTTGCACATACTGCTGGACCATTGGCTTGTGTGTGAACTCATCCTCAATGGTCTGACCGTCGGGATCCACTTCGGGTTTGCCAAACTCATAGATGCCCCACAGCAGACTGGCCAAACCGCCGCCGCCAAAGATGGCAAATCTGTGAAAGTGAGAGCAATAGAGGCATAACGCATAATGATAACCCCACATTACCCCAGCTTCATGCGTTTCCAGGCACGCTCATTCTCCTTGGCCTCATCTTCCTCACGCTTTTGACGCTCCTGCTCGGCTCCAGTGTCCGCCTCGGGTGCGGTTTGTGGGAATAGCTTGGCCAGCAAAGGGGCATTCGCCCCATTGGCATTGGTGGATGACGACGGTTCCTCCTCTGTGGCAGGCAACAAATTTTTGTATTAAAATTGATGCTCATTAAACTGCTTGTTCGACTTACTGGTGGGATTTGTGTGTGCGGTGGACAGTGCACGCCGCGGGTTAACTACTGACCTCTGCTGATGATTACCCAATGCGCGTCGCGCGTCGGCCAAAGCCGGGGCACGTGGAGCATTCAATATGCGTAGCATTTGAATAAATATGGCGGGTGCCATGCCTTAAGCCTTTGCCTTAACAACTAATTCACGACCTTTTTAACAAAAATTCCTATGCTTTCCGGCTGGGGCTGGGGGTGAAGGGTTTTCTTTCGTATTGTCTCGCAACCTACAAAAACCGGCAAGTACAAAAGGCGTAATGTCAGCTGATCACGTAGCCAAATGACGTAACATGTAGCAAAAACTAGAGACGGCGTTTGCGTTAGTATCGATATTTAAAAACTTAAAATGGTAAATTAAATTAAAAAACAAATTTAAGTTATAAAAAAAAAATTCGATGACATTTACATACTAAATATACGGTGAAGTGGCAAGTTGTTATGAATTGCTTTTTTCTGGCCGTCTGGGACATTCATCGCCTCTTCTAGTGGCTTTTCGGGGTATGTGCACGACCTCTATGCCCCAGACTTGGTCAATCTCGTCACAAAAATAAAAAAAAAAAAAGTTATTATAACGATGGCTTATTACAAATTTTTTTTTTAGTTTTTCATCAAGTTAAATTTTTTTCTTAATTGTAAAAAAATTATATCCGATTCTTGTGAAATCTGAATAAATAGATTTAAATGTGCTCTAATTTAATACATTTACAGATTTTCGATATCATTGCGCTTTCAAAAGTTATGGTCCAAAAACTAAAATAATTGCAGCCTTTTTTACAACAAAATTTTGTACAACTAATTATTTAAAATTTGCAAATATTAAGTAAAATCGCAATAAAACCATTTTTTAATGTCTTCCCTTTTGTTCTCCAACAATAACTTGATTTCTAATTAAATATTTCCTAATTTAATGTAATTTTGGTAATAAAAATTATGTTACAAAATTTTTTTTTTTTTTTTAGATTTTATTCTAGAACATTTAAATGCACAATGATATTGAAAAACTGTAAATGAAGTAAATTAGAGGACATTTAGAACTATTTATTTAGATTTTTCAAGAATAATATATCATATCGTTGGAATTTACAAAATAAATGGTAACTTCGTAAAAAAACTTTAAAAAAAATTTTCGTATGAAACCATCATTACAACTCAAAAAAGTTATGATGCAGTTCGATTCCTAGGACCCGAAATAGGGGAAA
The DNA here is from genome assembly GCA_018904225.1 of Lordiphosa mommai. Classification (NCBI taxonomy): domain Eukaryota; kingdom Metazoa; phylum Arthropoda; class Insecta; order Diptera; family Drosophilidae; genus Lordiphosa; species Lordiphosa mommai. The sequence continues at coordinate 90,909 of JAEIFT010000082.1, forward strand.
CCGTCGAGTTCGGTCGTGTCTTTTTTATTTTTTGAAAAAAACTATCACAGTATTATTAAAAAAAAAAATTATTTATTAGGACACAACTATCGTTTTTTTTTATTCTTTAACTGTACACTTATACATATATATACTAGAGTTGTGCCGATTTTCATGAACTAGTTCGAATGAACTATTCATTTAAATGAACTAATGAACTAAGTCTCAGTGTTTGAACTATAGTTCATTTTTTGAACTATAGTTCATCAACTATTTTTATTTTATGAACTATTCATTTTATAAACTATAGTTCATTTTTTGAACTCAAGTTCATTTTTCGTTTTAGAAACGATCAAAAATCAAATGAAAATTAAAAAGGTAAGTTTTCTGCAGAATTGGTTATTAAAATAAACTGTAGTTTAAAAAACGAACTCTAGTTCAAAAGTGAATAGTTTACAAAAATGAACAATAGTTCAAAAAATGAACTATAACTCGAAAGTGAATAGTTCATCAAAAAGTGAACTAATGGACTAGGTCATTGAAATGAACTAGATTCTCCATCTCTAATATATACATATATATATATACATATATATACAATATAAATAAATTTTTACTAACACATAATTTTACAAAAATTTAACAGTCAATAAATAAATATATGAATAAATAATTAATCTAAATTAATTTGCAGTTGCCTTTTAGGTTATATAACCCCCAAAATGAGCCGGGATAAAAAATACCTGGGCCACCCGGAGGTAAGCGGCCAATAACTCCTTCACGCTGTGCCTCCGTTGACCAGTGCCAGGTAGAATTCTGGTAATCCAATGGTGGACAAAAACTCTTTACTCCACTGATCTGATATTCCTACCCCTTTTGCGGACTTAGCCAATCTTTGTCAATAAGGCTGCCACCAACAAAAACGACACTTTAACGACTTCTTCAAATATTTTATTTTGCAAGTCATTTAATTGACTTGCTTTTTTCTCCTCAGAAAAAGACTTTGAAGAAGAGATTTTAAAAAATTTTCGCCCTTAGCTTTGCTCTTAAGTTCCACTGAAAACAGTTCTTTGGAACTTGTGTGAACCCGACTCGACAACCCTGGCACTTATCGATAGTAAGTAAATAAATAAAACAAAGTCTCAATATTTTCTCTTTCACGTTACGTGACGTCTAACGTTGCGTTATGTTGCCAATGTTATGTTGGTGGACGCCAATTTCGGCTTTTGGTCTTCAGCATGTCTGTGGAACTGGAGGAGAGGAGCACTACTACCTTGTGCCGTGTGTGTCTTATGGAGTCCAGTGATTGTCTACCGCTCAATCATTTGCATCAGCTGCCAGGCGGACAAATGAGCACACTGGCCCAGACTTTAAGTTACTGCTCGGGCCTGGAGGTGCTCGAAGAAGAAGATTACTTTCTGCCCGATCACATGTGTCCCAGATGTGTGGACACTTTAAATACAGCTGCCCAGTTTAAACACACAGTATTAAAAACGGATGAGCTTTTAAGGAAACGTCAGGGGGAAAAGAAAATATCAGAGGTGGTGGAGGAGGATTTAGCAGAATATGTGTATGTACTGGAGGAGGAGCAGCCAGCCCAGTTGCAGGACAACCGCCCTCGTCATCCACCCAAACCAAATCCCACACTGCAGTGTCAGGTGTGTTATGTATGTACTCAGTACTTGACCTTGTATTCATACTCTCTCTCTGTCTTAACAGATCTGCAAGAAACAGCTTAGCACCAGCAACTCATTCAAATATCACATGCAACTCCATGGCGATGCCAAGCCATTTGTTTGCCAAATTTGTGGTGAATCCTTCAAGACACGCAATGCCCATGATGGTCACCTAACACTGCATAATCCAAATAATCCCAATAAATGTGAGATATGTGGCAAGATTTATCGTCAAGCTTCATCGTTACGCTCACATATGCTTGCCACACACAGCGGCGGCATCAAACCCTTTCGCTGTCATCTATGCGGCAAGGGTTTGACCCAGAAGTCGGGCTATAGGAAACATTTGCTTACCCATACGGGTGAAAAGCCGCATGAGTGCACAGAATGTGGTCGACGGTTTCGTTACTCTAGCAATTTGATTGCCCACAAGAGATGCCACAGTACCAAGGAGAAACCCCATCAATGTGATATTTGCCACAAACGTGCATTTGGCAGTCAAACGGAATTGAATCGTCATAAAATGGCGCATGCCAGGATGAGGCAGGGCAAGGGGAAGTGTAAGATGGGGAAGGCAAAAGAGGAGAAATAAACGAGAAATCAAAATCCTTGCCGGGGTGGCAACTCTACTATCGTTTATCTGATCGGGGGAAGAGCATTGTAATGGCTGTTCTTCTTCGATTGGAAAATGACTTTGTTGTTGCTCTTCTCAATTTTAGCTCTTCCAGCTCCGTCTGAGCAGCTTTGCGGTTTCGAATGATCTCTTCGTGCTCGTTTTCTACGTTTTTTGGATTCTAACCGAATTCTCGTGCTCGTTTTGTAGGAGTTTGATGATTTGGGCGGAGGGCGGTAGCAAACTTGAAGCTAATGTCTTAGATACCAGGCTTATGACAACTCTTTTGTTTAATAGGGTACAAGATACACAGACGAGAGCTGAGAATCGACACAAAGACGGTAAAACTTTGGAATATAAAACAGAACTCTTTAAACATAACTTCTTTAATAAACTGCAAGGGTATTTAAAACATCGGCGAAGCCTTCTATGAATATCAAAATACATTTTTTTCTAACCATTTCTCCATAATCTCTACATTGAAGCTAATCTAATGAATATAAAAAGAGTTTAGTTCATAAATTCTCCGCCTATTTTCCGACTTTAGGGGTAGATTTGATAATGATTTTGAATCCGATCAGATTAGAAAACAAATTTTTCAATGTTTTTCTTCCAGTTTTTCGGACTTTCCAAATTTTGAAAATCCCGATGGTAATATTTTGTTATTTAAAGCTTTTAAAATAAATTTGGAGCTGATCGGATAAAAACCATACATCAGTTTTCCTTCCATTTTCCGACTTTCGTGGAATATTTTCAAAAATTTCAAAGTAATATGTTTCATATTTTTGTATGAAATATGGGTGGGTGAATTTTCCAACAAAAGTGAATACAATTTTATAGAAATTTCCCGATAGAGCTCTCAAAAAGAATTTGGGTCCGATAGAATGGAGGACAACATTTTTTTCAAGAATTTTCCGTTTTTTTCCAAAATGTGAAAATAAGTTTTGAGTTGTCCGGATGAAAAACAAAAGATCTTCATATAACGGTTTGCCGATCATTTTTGTATTTCTGGGGGACGATTTTTCAAAATTTGAAAGTCACTCCTACAAATCGCTTTTGATCCCAAAAACGACCCTATTTCTATTCGATTTAGGTCGTTTTAGGGTCGAAAGCGATAGCTAGAACACATGGGACTGACTTTAAAATTGGAACTAATCGCTAAACTCATTTTCCATCCATGGGGGTGAAGAGGGTTAACTTGGCCGGAAACTGGTATGCAGGTTTTGACTGATACGCTGTTAACACCAGCCGCATCATTAAATATTTCCGTTAAACGGAAGATGCGGAATTGTTTCCCATAAGAAACCTGTGGATAGAAGAAGAGCCGCTTGTTTAATGATGCGGGAAAGAGTGACCGAATATGGACGAGTATCGAGTATTGTTTCACGGCATCGATAGCGAACAGCTGATTTTGCCATCGAATTTCGATAAGCAACAACAACATAAATGGACCGCGTAATTAAAAAAAATAAATGATCCGCAAAAGCAAGACCCATTTCCATTTTGGTGAACGCAGTGCCGTTGCCAAATACACCGTGTGCCACATTTAACATATTATCGCTCATAATATTTCTATTTCAATAAATTGCAGTTGTTCTCTTCTTCTTAATAATTTGGTTTGTTTACGTTTGGCATGGCGAACAGCTGTTTCAATGATGCGGCTGCGGTCTAAACGCCTGTACAATTTTTGGCATCTTTGACAATGATGCGCCCTGTGTAACTGCGATATTAGTTTATTTTTGAAACTATAGATAATTTTTTTAACTATAGTTAATTTTTGGTTTTAAAAAGCTCTGTGTTTTTTTTATTTAGCTAAAAAAAATTGCCAACTTAATGGAATTCATTTCATTCTATTTAATCTGATCTGTGGATAAAAATTAACTATACTTTAAACCAAAATTGAAATCGATTTGTGATTTTAAATCCATTTACAAAAATTTCCCTCTCATTTAATCGCAATATTTCGGGGCAATTCTTTTTACCCATACAACGTGTCATCTCTAATTCTTATCGATAGTTACATTACGTATTTTGGCAGCCAACTTAACGTAGGCTGTGACTGCTGCGACTCTAACGACAACAACAACGAAAACTTTAAAACAAAACTTAGTCAAAGCATTTTTCTTAATTTTTTTGTGGCAATGGCGGCTGGCGGTGTGGTGCTCAATTGTCGCACCTGCACACGGGCTTGCAAGCAATACAAATGCCTGCAGGATGAGATTGTGCTGAGCGCCGCCGAGGAGGGCATCGATGGCAGCACAACATTGGCCAGCATGCTCAACTATTGCACGGGCCTGTCGTTTCAGCTACGTGCCGGAGCTACGTCCCTGCCGCAACATATATGCCTGCATTGCATGCAGCTGCTTGAACAGGCATTCAATTTTAAACGCATGGTCCTGGACTCGGATGAGCTGCTGCGCTTGGGACTCGATGAGGTGAACCAGCCGCAGCCCAGTGAAGAGGAGCAGCAGGAGGAGTACATGATGATTGAAATGTTAACTGAGCAGGAACAGGACAAACAGTTGTCGGCCAGCAGTTTACTGGAAGAGGAGGATGAAGTGGAGACGGAGGAGGAGGAGCACGAACGTTTGGAAGAGTTTGTCATTGAGGAGGTGCCAGAACAGCAGCAGGAGCTGGAATATACTGCCGCAGAAGTGGAATATGTGACCATTAAAAATGAATTCGGATCCCTGGTGGCGGCGGATGAGGAAGATCTCGAGGTTAGCAATGAGCTGATAGAGGGGCAAATAATTGATTCCCTGGATGAGGTGATGGCTATGGAGGAAGAGAGGGTGAGTTATCCAAATTTAGTAGCCGCAGTCTTGCTCTATTGATGACATATTTGTAGGAGCTGGAGGAGGAGGTCGAGGCGGAAGACTTCCTGGAGGAGGAAGAGGACGAGGACGAAGAAGAGGTGGACTCTCATCAGATTTTGCCTCACGTCTGCTCGGTCTGCCACAAGGCCTTTCGCCAGTTGTGCCGCCTTAACCAGCATATGCGCTCGCATGTGGATGAGAAGCTCTTCACCTGCGAGGAGTGCGGCAAAAAGTTGAAACATTTGCGCAACTACAAGGAGCACATGCTCACCCACACCAATGTCAAGCCGCATCAGTGTAACATTTGTGCCCGCTTTTATCGCACCACCTCCAGTTTGGCCGCCCATAAGCGCACCCATGCCGAGGAGAAGCCCTACAAGTGTGATCAATGTGGACGCGGCTATGCGGCCTTTGATCATCTGCGTCGCCACAAGCTCACCCATACCGGCGAGCGACCCTATGCCTGTGATCAGTGCGACAAGGCCTACTACGATTCATCCTCGCTGCGTCAGCACAAAATAAGCCACACGGGCGAAAAGGCCTTCACCTGTGAGATATGCGGCGTGGGCCTATCCCAGAAGTCTGGCTATAAAAAGCATATGCTGGTCCATTCCGGTGAAAAGCCGCACAAGTGTCCCATCTGTGGGCGTGCCTTTACCTTTACCAGCAATCTCAATGCTCATGTGCGTCTGCATTCCGGCGAAAAGCCGTTCAAGTGTGAGATGTGCGGCAAGGCATTTCCCACCAAAAAGCGTTTGAATAGCCATCTGCGTGTCCACAACAAGGAGGTGCCGGAAAAGGCCACACACGAACGCCGCAAGGCCGTAGGCGATAGCCGCCTACAATTGCCCGATGTACCTGAAGAACAAATGCCCACCTCCAAGGTGGTGGTGGTGCTCTAAGAGGAAGGAAGGAAGCAGGAAGCAGCAGCAACATCCTAGTCTAAGGTTTTACACATTAATATTACTTAATATATAGACAGAGAGAATTGAGGAATGAAACAAACGATAATTAAACAAAAACAAATCAAAATTTATAAACGCAATTTGTGTGGTTCACATTGTGGGGGTGGAAACTCTACAATTGTTCGTCTGATCGAAAAACGATGTATGGTTGCTCGATAAGTATTCATGAGAAGAACATATGTGTAGAAGGTTCGAACAACCTAACTCCAAAATTGTGGAAGATATGGGATTTTTTCAAATTGTCTCTATAATTCTACAATTGTTCATCTGATCGAAAAACGATGTATGGGGGCTCAATAAGTATTGTTGAGTAGAACATATGTCTAAAGGGTTCGAACAATCTAACTCCAAAATTGTGGAAGATATGGGATTTTTTCATATTGTGAGGTTGGCAACTCTACTATTGTTCATCTGATCGGTAAACGATGTATGGGCTCTATAAGTATTGACGATTTAAATATATCCCTAGAAGGTTCGAACAACCTAACTCCAAAATTGTGGAAGATATGGGATTTTTTCAAATTGTCTCTACAATTCTACAATTGTTCATCTGATCGAAAAACAATGTATGGAAGCTCAATAAGTATTGTTGAGTAGAACATATGTCTAGAAGGTTCGAACAACCTAACTCCAAAATTGTGGAAGATATGGGATTTTTTCAAATTGTGGGGGTTGGCAACTCTACAATTGTTCATCTGATCGAAAAACAGTGTATGGGGCTCAATAAGTATTGTGGAGTAGAACATATGTCTAGAAGGTTCGAACAACCTAACTCCAAAATTGTGGAAGATATGGGGTTTTTTCAAATTGTGGGGGTGGCAACTCTACTATCGTTAATCTGATTGAAAAACGATGTATGGGGGCTCGATAGGTAATGATGATTAGAATATATGTCTAAAAGGTTCGAACAACCTAACTCCAAAATTGTGGAAGATATGGGATTTTTTCAAATTGCGGGAGTGGCAACTCTACTATCGTTCATCTGATCGAAAAACGATGTATGGGGGCTCAATAAGTATTGTTGAGTAGAACATATGTCTAGAAGGTACGAACAACCTAACTTCAAAATTGTGGAAGATATGGTATTTTTTCAAATTGTGGGAGTGGCAACTCTACAATTGTTCATCTGATCGGTAAACAATGTATGGGGGCTCAATAAGTATTACTGAGTAAATCATATGTCTAGAAGGTTCGAACAACCTAACTCCAAAATTGTGGAAGATATGGGATTTTTTCAAATTGCGGGAGTGGCAACTCTACTATCGTTCATCTGATCGGTAAACGATGTATGGGGGCTCAATAAGTATTGTTATGTAGAACATATGTCTATAAGGTTCGAACAACCTAACTCCAAAATTGTGGAAGATATGGGATTTTTTTCAAATTGTGGGGGTGGCAACTCTACTATCGTTAATCTGATCGAAAAACGATGTATGGGGGCTCTATAGGTAATGATGATTAGAATATATGTTTAGAAGGTTCGAACAACCTAACTCCAAAATTGTGGAAGATATGGGATTTTTTTAAATTGTGGGAGAGGCAGGGGGCCTTCCTTATATTTATATTTTATTTACAGATATCAAGAGTTTCAAATGGGTGGGAAAACTTAAAGCAAAACTTAATTTCAAATGTGTATGTTTAGCCAGAGCCTTAAACTGCTTGCTTGGCTTAATTAAATGTCAAAGTTCATTATATATGCTTAGAAATTAACGTATTTACAAAGAATATTAATTTAACTTAATTACAAATCAAATGAATGATTTGTTTGATGATGAAAACTGGTGATTTGTCTACGTTTTGATAGTGTCTTTGTTTGTGGCGGCGCAGAGGTCGACCTATGAAAGCTGCTTGATGAAGTAGAAGAAGAATCGTGTGAACTGCGACGATTTAGGCTGTTGTTTTTAGCCTGGTTGCCTGCTCCTCCTGCAGCAGCAGCAGCAGCGGCGGCGGCGGCTGCAGCAACTTTTGCGGCATTGGCTCTACAATATAAAAACCAAATAAAGTTGGAAGTTTCATGTCAATTTGATCCTTCTTACCGCCTTTCCGCCTCATCCTTGCGTCGGATCTGTTCCAGTTTGATTTGTCGAAATCGTGCAAAGTCCTTTCTTCCTTTCCATGCGCAATAGATTCGATTCCAAATAATGTTTTCGACACTGCGCCTTAGCCAGATTTGTGTTCTTCTCTATCTTGATAATGTCCTTAGCCTGGCGCAAACACAAAAAAGAAGATATCAATTAAAGTCCATATATTTATATACGTGCGCATATGGCTCACCGTATTCTCCTTCATCCGGTTGAAGTGTCGTATGTTCCTTCGCTGAAATGTCTCAATATTAATGGGCATCATGTTCCAAGGTTCCGGATGAAAGTAACTCTTCATTTGGGCCGGCATTGCATTGTTGATCTGTCTGCCGCGCACAGATTTTTGGCAAATGGGGCATATGAAAATTGGCGAATCGCTAGGAGTACGTCCCAGGCAGGCTTTGACGCAATTCTCGCAGCCCACATGCTGGCAGGCCAACATGAAGAGAATGCTTGTCTTTAATGCAAACTGTGCGTAACATTTATTGCAGTGTATCCACAATTTCCGGGCTTCGGCGGCGGATAGTGTACTTGTACTACTAACGTCAGCAGCTGTGGCAGCATGCTCATTCGAAATGGATGTGTTGAGGGCAACAGTAGCTGGCGGCACAGGCACAGAATTATTAAGTTGCTTCTGGCTCCGCGACATTTTTGCTGTTGTAACCGTAAATAAGACAAAATTACAGGGTTGCCCATATACTGACATCGAAATCGTTAGGTGGCAACGCTTAATAGCAAGACCCTTAGAACTGGTTCCATTAAGCTATTTAAAAGCTGATTTAAAAAGCTATAATTTAACAAATTTAGCCCGTAGTTAATTGTAATTCACTTAATTTCTTATTTGAACTTAACTTTTGTTATTGTCTCACGCGTTTACTACTCACACGATGGCGGCTGTGCCAGGCTTGTTTGCCTGAGCTAATGCTGCAACAATAAGGTGAGGCAGCATGAGAGAGCACTAAACAATTGTCGCTTTCAGCAAATGCTCTAAGCTAACAACGTTTACCGCTTGCCTTACCGTATTATTCCTTCTAAGTTGAAATTTAAATTTAAATTATAATAATAATAATGGTTTGCTTTATTGCTTGCTTTATAACAATTTATTTTTGAAATTAAAATTTTTTTGAGTATTTAATTTAGATTTACCCATAAATTTTAATTAAACAACTAATTAAGAAATAAATAAATAAGCAATAAATTTAATCGCACTAAATCGCTGATCTGTCATCTCTAGGCGCCAAATTAGTAAATCGAAAATGGTCACACTAATCGACTAGCATTAGCGATGTGCTCAACGCACCAAAAACGATAGCAAGCAATTTTGCCAAATTTATCCAAAACTTGCGGATTCCCTCATTTATATTCATGTTATCCATCGGGACATTAATTGGATGTATGCGTTAGCGCCAGCGCCGCCGCCGTCAATGAAAAGCGCCCTATCAGCGGATGGCCAGGAAGAAGCGACGACGACCTCGGCCCTGCATGCCGAGCTGAAACGGGTTTGGCGCAGCAACAACAATGGGAATCACCTAACCTATGCAGATTCCGCTGCCCTGCCCTCCTCGTCGCTGCAGCTGCGTCATGTAAACAATGACCAGATGATGACCAAGGGTGTGGGTGCTAATAATGCGCTAAATCATCGGAAATCTTATCAATCCAAAGCCCCAGGTGGAAATGGAGCTGGTGGTAATTGTATGGGTGAGTGAGACTGTTGCAAACGGAGAGTGCAATTGCTCTTATTACAATTCTTTCAGTTGATAAAGATGATGACCTGCGTCTCTCCAAAATCATCAGACGTTTGCATCAGGAGACAAATCCCACAGCTGCTCTGGAGCTGTGCGCTAAACTGGATTTGGCTGTGCGTACACCGCTTAATATGGGTTATATGACACGGTCGTTTGATGCCATACTGGAGAGTCTGCTGCCACTATATAAACAATGCACGCCAGCCGTGCTGGACGAGTGTAGCCGGATACTGGGAATGATGGGCTACATAAATCGCATGTCATATCCCATCTATGAGGAGTTCATAGCAAAGCATTATAGGAATAACAAGAGAATGCAAAAGTATTTAATACTGGCACTGCAAACCACACTCAGGTAAGTGGAGTGGGGAGGATGCAAGCAGGCAGGCCAGTCGGTTTATGTACAGGCAAGGTTTAATTCTTGAAAGCAGAAGAAGAAGAAGAGGATGATCCGGGTAGATTGATCAACACTTTGCTAGCTATATAAAAAGACCTCTTCGGAATCCCCAAAAAAAAATGCATTTCTCTTTTCGCATTGCCCGGAATTCCGTCAAATCTCGACGAATCTCTACCTTTTAAGCCCGTCTTCAAATGATCCCGTCCCACTTTTTCTTAAATCTGTCCCGGAAAGTACTTTTTACGGACTTTCAAAGCTATGGCAGTCCGAAAAATGGCCAAAAACTCATTTCTGTCCTTAGATCGCCCGTAATTCTGACAAATCTTAACCCTTAAAGCACGTAATGTCTCGGCTTTTACCTTAATCTGTCCGAAGAGTACTTTTCACAGTATTCTTAAAGGTACGTTAAAGGTATGTTCTTCGATCGTACCTAATTCCGCCAAAACTCAACCCTTTAAGCCCTTCTTTAAATGATAATGTGCCGATTTTTTCGTAAATCTGTCCCGGAAAGTACTTTTTACGGACTTTTAAAGCTATGGCAGTCCGAAAAATGGCCAAAAACTCATTTCTGTCCTTAGATCGTCCGTAATTCTGACAAATCTTAACCCTTAAAGCACGTTATGTCCCGGCTTTTACCTTAATCCGTCCGGAGAGTACGTTTTTCCGTATTCCTAAAGGTACGGCAGCCTGAAAAATGTCAGAAACCTGTTTATGTTCTTAGATCGTACCTAATTCCGCCAAAACTCAACCCTTTAAGCCCTTCTTTAAATTATAACGTGCCGCATTTTTCGTAAATCTGTCCCGGAAAGTACTTTTCACGGACTTTCAAAGCTATGGCAGTTCGAAAAATTGGCAAAAACTCATTTCTGTTCTTAGATCGCCCGTAATTCTGTCAAATCTCAACCCCTAAACCATATTTTTCCTTAATCTGTCCGGAGGTCCTAATGATAACGCGCCTTTTTTCATCCTTAACATATTTACCCTAAACTGTCCGGAGAGTACGTTTTTCCGTACTCTTAAAAGTACGGCAGTCTGAAAAAATATCAAAAATCTGTTTATGTTCTTCAATCGTACCTAATTCCGTCGAATCTAAAACCTTACAAAAAAGCCGCATTCTTTGAATAAACGTGCGGTTTTTAAATCTGTCCCGGAAAGTACTTTTTACGGACTTTCAAAGCTATGACAGTCCGAAAAATGGCCAAAAACTCATTTCTGTTCTTAGATCGCCCGTAATTCTGACAAATTTTAAACCCTAAACCATCTTTTACCTTAATCCGTCCGAAGAGTACTTTTCACCGTATTCTTAAAGGTACGGCAGTCTGAAAAAATGTCAAAAATCTGTTTATGTTTCTAAATCGAAACTAATTCCGTCGAATCTCAACCCTTTTAGCCCTTCTTTAAATGATAACGTGCCGAATTTTTCGTAAATCTGTCCCGGAAAGTACTTTTTACGGACTTTCAAAGCTATGCCAGTCCGTAAAACGGCCAAAAACTCATTTATGTTCTTAGATCGCCCGTAATTCTGACAAATCTCAACCCCTAAACCATCTCTTACCTTAATCCGTCCGGAGAGTACATTTTTCCGTATTCTTAAAGGTATGGCAGTCTGAAAAAATGTCAAAAATCTGTTTATGTTCTTAGATCGAACCTAATTCCGTCGAATCTCAACCCTTTAAGCCCTTCTTTAAATGATAACGTGCCGCATTTTTCGTAAATCTGTCCCGGAAAGTACTTTTTACGGACTTTCAAAGCTATGGCAGTCCGAAAAATGGCCAAAAACTCATTTCTGTCCATAGATCTCCCGTAATTCTGACAAATCTTAACCCTTAAAGCACGTTATGTCCCAGCATTTACCTTAATCCGTCCGAAAAGTACTTTTCACCGTATTCTTAAAGGTACGTCAAAGGTATGTTCTTCGATCGTACCTAATTCCGCCAAAACTCAACCCTTTAAGCCCTTTTTTAAATGAAAACGTGCCGAATTTTCGTTTTCAAAGATAAGACACCCTATAAAAATGCCAAATTCACATTTCTGTTCTCTGATCGATCGTATTTCCTTCGAATTTCTGACCTCACATTAATAGTTGGGTTTATTTTCAGTAGGCTTTTTGCATTCCTTAAATAAAATGTTATTTAGTTAATATTTCTTGTAGCTAGTAGGAACCACGTGCTTATATAGAACCTTCGGGCCTTTTTGCCGATCAAAATTTAAGCTGATCCTAAAGTTTTTTTCTCGTTTTTTTTCCTTCCCTCCCCCCCAGCTGCGATACCAAGTGTGAGCTACATATGTATGCGGAAAAGATCATGTTGTTGTTAAAGGATTTCCTGGAGAATGCCGAAAATGCGGATAGTTTCATAGCCATCAGTAGCACTTTGGTGCAATTCTCGCTATGTTATCGCCAGGCCTTTGAATTGCATTTCACCGATGTGGTCGATATCATAATTGGCTGGCAACTGGAAATGGGTCAGCCCAAACAATTGAAAGCCCACTGTGCGCGGGTATTGGAACAATTGACGCCATATTTTAGCAATCAAATGGAATTCAGTTATGGCCTGCTCGCACAATTTGTGGAGGATATTACCGATGAGACTGAGGGCAAATGCAGCACGCCACCGGAACGAATTGGCGCCTTTGTGGGTGCCTTTAATACGCTGCTTAAGTGCTTGGCACGCATGCAAATCTTTGTGGGCATGTCCACCTGTGAGTCTATTGTGGCCATGGCCCTGAATCATTTGAACAAATTACTGCCCGAAGTGCTTAACAAGGGCAAACTGGCAGATGAGGCTTTGGTCAATATTAATGAGCTACTGTGCATTTGCCTAATGAATGGTTTTCGTGGTTTGGAGCCTACCATATTGGAGGAGCTGATAATGACACAATTTGAGCAAGTGCAGCATTTAAATGAAGCTGCACAAAAGAGCCTGCTCTACGTTTTGTTGTGTGGTGTCAGGAAATTACGTGCCCGCCTGCCCTCAAGTCTGGTGCAATTGATATTCCAAATGGGTCACGAGGACGACGACTACCTGACCCAGGTGAGGCTACAAACGGGCGAATCCTGCCATAAACTGTTACTACGCACCTGTCAGGAAACATTGCTGATCAAAAATGTGCCCTTGCTGCAGCAGGCCTATAAACATGTGGTGGAACACATAGACGACTGCCTCAAGGATTTGACACAGGAATCGCAGCAGCTGCTGCTTATTTTCGATTTGGCTGCTTTGGCCTCACTGGCCAAACAAACATCCTCCATTATAGGCATGTATGCCTGTAAACCCTCCATACTGGAGCTGCTCATACGAAATTGTTGCGCCAAGGATTTGACTTTATGGTCACAACATCCGGCCACTTATGAGGCCATACTGGGTCTACTGGTGGTCCACTGTCAGGCCAATCATAATTTTCGTACCACCTCACGTTTACTGCGTGTGGCCCAACCCCAACTCCATGTGGAGCACACCTCACCCACAGCCCAGAGTTTTGAGTGCATACTTGACTTTTTGGCTTACATTTTGGAGCACTGTGATCAGTTGGCCGTACAGAATTTGAAGTTACTTTTACGCTGGACTCACTCCCTGTTGGTTGAGTGCCAGGAACATGCGGGCACGCTGCTGGAGCAGCAGGATTTCCTCAGCATTTGCCAAAATGTAGCCAAAATGGCTGCCAAATGGGCTCCCCTGGAGGCAGCTGCCTGCATACAAAGTGTTTTGGCCTATGGCTGTTCCCCGGAGCGGGAGTTGCTGCTACTGTATCGTGAGACAGCCCTGCAGCAATTGCAAATGCTTAATCCAGCTAGCCAGGCTCCCTATGCCCAGATTTATGCCCAATTGCCGCTATGTTTTACCCTAAATGAAAGCCTTACCATTGGCGTTGGCTTCCATGCGAGACGTTTGTGTTTGAGTCCTTGCAGTGCCGTGCAGGATAATGTATTCCGTGAGTTCTTTGAGTGTATGCAACAACCGGAACAATATTCATTACTGCAAAGCCTACGCGAATTGTTTGTCAGAAGCTGCCATTTATCGGCTTTGGATGAGCGTCAGGAGAAGTTGACACAATGTACACGACGCTATCAGAAATTAGCTACGGCCTGGCTGCAATTTGAAGCGGCACGCTATTGTGTGGATCAACGACTGAGAACCACTTTGGGCAAGCCTCAGGATACATTTTTGGGTTTCGAGGCCATTATCATGCGACATGCCCGGCTTCTGAGCGGCTGTGCCAAAGAGACGGAGCGTAAGGCCTTGGATAATCTTAGCCTCATGGAGTTATCCACCATGCAAATGAATTTGGGCCTGCTTTTGGGTTTCCTGGATGCCCTGGAGAAATTGATCTATAATGCTGCCGAGGGCAGTGCCTTTGCCCTGCGTCCACCAGAGAAGCCAGTGGGTGCCTTCTTTCGGCTGAATAATCCCACCTGCCAGTCCTGGTTCAATCGGATACGAATTGGTGTGGTCATTTTGGCCATGCACTGTCAGCAACCGGAACTGGTGATACGCTATGCCCAGGTGAGTTTTATTTTTATTCTTAAACTATTTCGGAACCGGGAAAATATCGAACTACACTTTTCCAACCATCAAATTTATAAAACGCCGCCTAAAATGGCTCTTAACTACTTTTCAAGTGGTTCTAGCTGGTTTCGAACCGGTTAAGTATCGAACTTCAAATTGTCCTAATAATTTTTTAAAAATGGTTCTGAACCATTTTTTAAGCGTTTCAAACTGTTTCGGAACCGGTTTTGAAACGGTTATATATGTAGTTCCAAATTAGTGACATATTTACCTATCAAATTTCAAGTTAAACGCTAAAATAATTACTTAGACTTGGCTCTGAACCATTTTGAAGTGATTCGGAAACGGGTTTGAACCGGGGAAGTATCGAACTTCAAATTGCCAACCTATTTTTATACACTTGAAAAGTGTATATTAAGTTTGCCCAGAAGTTTGTAACGCATAGAAATATTCATTTCCGACCCCATAAACTATATATATTCTTGATCAGGACGACGAGCCGAGTTCATTTCCGCTTGTCCGTCCGTCCGTCTGTCCGTCTGTCTGTTTCTACGCGAACTAGTCTCTCAGTTTTGAAGCTATCGAGCTGAAATTTTGCACAGAGTCTTCTTTTTACTGCACGCAACTAATATGTCGGAACCGGCCGGATCGGATGACTATATCTTATAGCTGCCATAGGAACGATCGGTCGGAAAATAAGTCATAGTGAGAAAAACTTTTTTATTTTCCATTGTAGCGTCAACAATCTTGGTATATATTAGTTTTAGATGATTTCACATATTTGTGGAAAAATTTATTAAAATCGGATGAATATAGCATATAGCTGCCATATAAATAGTGGGTCATAAAACTAGTTCTAGTGGGAAAAACTTTTTTATTTTCCATCGTAGCGTCACCAATCTTGGTATATATTAGTGTTATATGCGTCAACACAGTTCTGGAGGATTTTATCAAAATCGGATGACTATAGCATATAGCTGCCATAGGACCGATCGGTCGAAAAATGTGATTTACTAAGAAAAGTTTTTTTATGGTATCAAATTTTTCTTATCAATGATTTAAAAATTTTAAATATCTGATATCTATATCCTATATATATTTTACCGGTTAAATCAGTCGGAGTAATGTTTTTCAAGTGTATTAAAACTTCGGCACAGTCGAAGTTAGCTGTGCCTTCTCGTTAAATACAATTTTTTGTTTAAAGCCTTAATTATTGCTTAAAAATGGCTCTGAGCCACTTTATAAGCGGTTCAAACTGTTTTGGAACCGGTTTTGAAACGGTTATATATCTAATTCCAAATGAGTGAAATATTTACCTATCAAATTTCAAGTTAAACGCTTAAATAATTACTTAGATTTGGCTCTGAACCATTTTTAAGTGATTCGGAACCGGGTTTAAACCGGGAAAATATCGAATTTCAAATTGCTAACCTATTTATACCTAAAATTTTTAGTTTATAGCCTTAATAATTGCTTACAAATGGCTCTGAGCCACTTTTTAAGCGGCTCAAACAGTTTCCGAACCGGTTTTGAAACGGTTATATATGTAATTCCAAATGAGTGACATATTTACCTATAAAATTTCAAGTTCAACGCTAAAAGAATTATTTAGATAAGGCTCTAAACCATTTTGAAGTGATTCGGAACCGGGTTTGAACCGGGAAAATATCGAATTTCAAATTGCTAAACTATTTATACCTCAAATTTTTAGTTCATAGCCTTAAAAATTTCTTAGAAATGGCTTTGAGCCACTTTTTAAGCGGTTCTAACTGTTTCGGAACCGGGTTTGAAACGGTTATATATGTAATTCAAAATTAGTGACATATTTACTTATCAAATTTCAAGTTCAACGCTGAAAGAATTATTTAGATAAGGCTCTAAATCACTTTGAAGTGATTCGGAACCGGTTTAGAACCGGGAAAATATCGAACTACATTTTTTTAAAAATAATTAATTAATTAATCCCATCTTCCATCATTCCAGCTAATTCTGTCGAGTCAAAAGCCGCAGGATTGCTCCTACAGTCAGGCCATTGTATATCTGGCCTGGGCCTGGATATGCTGTCAGGAGGCCGATTCTCTGCGTGGCCTCTACTTGTGGGCCCGCAATCGTATAAGTGGTAAATCCTTTCAGTGGATACTCTGGGCAGCAGATCAGGCAGCTGGACGCAAAGAATCGGCCTTGGCTGGCTATAGAAATGTGCTGGCCGAGGAGGCTGCTGAGCTGGAACCATATACACGTCAATTTATAGTGGCCCAAATGATGCAGTGTCTTCAGGGACTGGGCCAATGGTCACAGCTGGTGGAAATGAAGCAGCAGCAGCTTAACCGGCCAGAGGATAACGATTTAAATCCATTTCTACAAAGAAGTAATGTGGACGTGGCGGTACTGGAGAAGCTGCTGGCCAAAAGTGACTCCTCCTCGCAGGAGTTAAGCGCAGCTCTGGCAGAGCTCAGTCTGTGGCCAAACAACTGGGAGACTGGCAGTCAGGCTAGCTTTTCCTGCAACCAGTTGCAACAGCGTCTAGAGGATTTGGTGCTGACCAAGGTGATCAGTGAGCAGCGACTGCCGGAGCAGTTGCAACAGCTACTGGATATACAGTGGCGTGAGTGTTTACTCAATCCCAGCTGTGATCCGTTACCCAGTCAAAAGTTAATGCTACTCAAGCATATAGTGCAGCAACTGGATACGGGGCTAGAGCTTACACTGCTGCCACAGGCTCAGAAATGCACCAACAAAATTAGCTCCACCATATTGTTACGCTGCTTGGCCTGGACTCAGTTATTGCGCAATCACTGTAATCCCGGCAGTTGGGCCACACTCTGTCTGGATGCAGCGGCCCAGGCACGCGAAGAGGGCAACCCACAACTGTGTCAGCATTTAATTGAACAATATTATGGACAACCCATGGATAGAATGATCCAACAGCTAACCCATGAGTCACACACACTGGACACCAGCAATAATCAGCTCATGCGTGGATACAGTGAGCTGGCCAAATGTTTGCATCTACAGGGAGGTGATCTCAATGCCTCCATTAATGTGTGTGCCCACCTGTGCCTGCAGATACAAAAGAGCAAGCCCAGTTCCTCCTGTCTGGGCTCAGAGCTGCTGCTCACACTCTCCGACTGGATAAGCACACGTAGTTGTAGTGGAGTCTCCACTCAGCTGCAGCTATTGCTGGAACAGCTACCCGATTGTCCCTTGACAATCAGCAGCTCCGCCGTCTCACAGCCCTTGGCTATACCACAAGCTGAACGACTGGTGGCACGTCTCATACATGCCAGCTTGGTGGAAAGACCCGATTGTGAGGAGGCCCTCATAGCCTATGGTAATTGGTGTTATCGTTGGGGCAAGAAGATTGTGGACAGCGGCTGTGTGCTCACCCAGAACGATGTGAATGCCCTGTCCCTGGCTGTGGATAGTAAAGTGCCCCTGGATAATGAGCGCTTAACTGAACTTATGCAGGCCTTAAGCAAGGAACAACCACCACCCGGGGGATGTGAAGATGTGTGTCCCAAAGTGGCCAAGGCCAGAGATGATGAGGCCGCCAAGGTGTGTCTCCGACGACTGGCCCTGCTGGCCGATAAACCCAACAGTGTCTTGGATAATATTTTAAAAATCTGGAGACAGGCCATAGCCAATACCTACAGTTACTACAAGGATGCAGCCAGATCGTATTTTCATTATTTAAGCCTTAAAGCGGGAGATGGCGGTACACAGCAGAGAGAACGCTTTCAGGTGAGCAAAAAGTGAAGCACTGAAGCATTCAAATGATCTCTCTCTACATATAAAAAGAGTTTGTCCTTACTGATTCACTGGCCGTGTTCAGCAGAAGAACTTGCTCTCTGATCAATGATATATTTCTTGATAATTTACATAGTCTACTTTTGCTTTTGAAGCTTTTCCAAATGTCAATTTAAAAAGTCCTCCTAAAAGTATGCTAAATAATAAGAGTAGTTTTATTAAGCTGATCAGTGATCAAGTGTCTCTGCTGAACGCGCCCACTGACTGACTGATTCACTGATTGGCAATCAACGCAGAGCCTGAACGGTAAGAGATAGAAAGCTGAAATTTTCACAGAAGTTTCCTTATGAGTTGAAAGTGAGCACTAAGGCGGGGTTTTGGAAAATTCCACCCCCCAAGGGGTGGAAAACTCCCGGAAAAGCTACTATGGGGAAAATTTTGTTTTTCATCCGGTTGACTTGAAATTTGGGGTTTTTAAGTAAAGTAAGCGAAATAATTGGCGCAAAATCCGCCCACTAGGAAAATGGCCGGAAAGTTCTTCATGGAAAAAACTATTTTTCATCCGATTGACTCTAAACTAGGTTTGTAAGGATAGTATACAAAATAATTGGATATGAGATTTTCCGATGATGAAAAATCCAACCGAAAAGTCGGGAAATTCCCGGAAAATTCTTTATGGAAAACACTTTTTGTCATCCGATTGACTTTAAACTCGGTTTGTAGGGTTAGTATACAAAATAAGTTGACATGAGCTTTTCCGATGTTGAAAAATTCGCCCCAAGAGTGGGGAAATGCCTGGAAAATTCTATATGTTAAAACCTATTTTTAATCCGATTGGCTTTTAACTCGGTTTGTAATGATAGTATGAAAAATAATTGGATATGAGATTTTCCAATGTTGGAAAATCCGCCCAAAAAGTCGGGAAATTCCCGGAAAATTCCATATGGAAAAATCTATTTTTCATTCGATTGACTTCAAACTCGGTTTGTAAGTATAGTATGCTAAATTATTAGGCATTTGATTTTTTGTTGGTGAAAAATTCACCCACAAGGAAAATTCCCGGAAAATTCTAAATGGAAAACCATATTTTTCATCCGATTGACTTTAAACTCGGTTTGTGAGGATAGAATGAAAAATAATTAGGCATGCGATTTTCCGATGTTGGAAAATCCGCGCGAAAAGTCGGGAAATGCCCGGAAAATTCAATATGCCAAAAACAACTTTTCGTCCAAATGGCTTCAAGCTCGGTTTGTAAGGATAGTATGCCAAATAATTAGTCATATGATTTTTAGACTGTGGAAAATTCACCTACAAGGAAAAAGCCTGGAAATTCTTTATTGAAAAAATATATATTTTCATCCGATTTACTTCAAACTCTGTTTGTAATTATAGTGTGCAAAATAATTAGACATGCAATTTATCCCATGTTTGAAAATCGGCACGAAAGGTCGGGAAATGCCCGGAAAATTCTATATGGAATAAACTATTTTCATCCGATTTACTTCAAAATCGGTTTGTAAAGATAATATGAAAAATATTTAGGAATGTGATTTTTCGATGGTGGAAAATCTGCCCGAAAAGTCGGGAAATTCCCGGAAAATTCTATATGGAAAAATCAATTTTTCATCCGATTGACTTCAAACTCGGTTTGTGAACACAATATAGAAAATAATTAGACATGTGATTTCTCGGTGGTGGAATTTCCGCTCTAGGGTCAAAATAAAATGGAAACACGTGTTTTTTTATTTCGGGAAGTTTACTGCAAAGGTCGGAATATGGGTGCGGGGGTGGGTTTATAGCCGATATGTATTAAATTTGGTTTGAAAGCTCTATGGGCCAATTAAATAGGATAAAGTTTTTAGCTTTGCGCAAACGCACCCTCAATGTCGGATAATGTGTTGCAGGGTTTGTATGCTCAATGGGTCAAATAGGTTGAAAATAATTTTGTCATTTTTGAAGGTCGGAAAATGTGTTACGAGGGTTGGTTTTATTGCCAAATGTTTTTTTGTCCATCATTTTGGCATCTATACTAATCTATACATTTTATTTTTAGGTGGATGATAGCAATATGGTAACCACCACCTTGCGTCTACTGCGTCTCATAGTCAAGCATGCCAGTGGCCTGCAGGAGGTCCTAGAGCAGGGCCTGAGAACCACACCCATAGCACCCTGGAAGGTCATCATACCGCAGCTATTTAGTCGCCTCAATCATCATGAACCTTATGTGAGGAAATCGGTTTGTGCCTTACTCTGCCGCCTGGCCGAGAGTCGTCCCCAATTGGTCATTTTTCCAGCTGTGGTTGGCGCCAATAGAGGAGATAGTTCCAGTACCGATGTACAGGAGGATTGCTGCTACGGTTATCTATTGCAAGCCTTATCCAAACAATCACCCGAGGGTGTGCAACATGTACAGCTGTTGGTCAAGGAACTGAGACGCGTATGTTTGCTCTGGGATGAGTATTGGATACACTCGCTGGCGCATATCTACAATAGCTATGTGGGCCGTGTGAATGCCTTTGCCACGGAATTCAAACTCGATGATCATGAGGGCAAAAACAATCGCTTCAATAGCTGGCGTCCACAGCTACTGGCCGATTTGGAGGCAGTGGTGGCCTTCACCTCACGTCCGGCGGAGACCAGCTACGAGCGTAGCTTTAAGAGACGCTTTGAGGTTTCAATCAAGTCCACGCTGGAGGTGCTACGCACTCGTCGTTATCCCGAGGCTTGGGACAAGCTGAAGCAATTGTATCACATACTCCAGGCCAATATGATACGCGGTTCAAGCAGTACACTCAAAATGCAGAGCCTAAGTCCTGTTTTATGCGGCCTAGGACGTAGACGTATTTCCATGCCCGGCCTGGATGGCGGCGAAGT
This sequence comes from Lordiphosa mommai, assembly GCA_018904225.1. Taxonomy (NCBI): domain Eukaryota; kingdom Metazoa; phylum Arthropoda; class Insecta; order Diptera; family Drosophilidae; genus Lordiphosa; species Lordiphosa mommai. The sequence continues at coordinate 112,307 of JAEIFT010000082.1, forward strand.
GGTGCACATTGAGAGTGTCGAGGGAACGGTGTGTATTTTGCCCACCAAAACGAAACCCAAGAAGGTGGCCTTCTATGGCAGTAATGGTCAGCGTTATACCTACCTTTTCAAGGGTCTGGAAGATCTTCATTTGGATGAACGCATCATGCAATTTCTATCCATTTCCAATGCCATAATGGCCTGTCGCAGTGATGCCCCCTCGAATGGCAAGGGCTGCTATCGTGCTCATCATTATTCAGTCATACCCCTGGGACCACAATCGGGACTCATCAGCTGGGTGGATGGTGTGACGCCACTTTTTGCCCTCTACAAGAAGTGGCAGCAACGTCAGCCCCAAACCTCAACTGGTGGTGCCAGCACTTCACGCCGTTTTACGGATCTCTTCTATAGCAAACTCTCACCGCTATTGGCCAAGCATAGCATGGTTGTGACTGATCCACGACGGCAATGGCCTCTAACGGCGCTAAAGCAGGTGCTGGCCGAACTCTCGCAGGAGACGCCAAATGATTTACTGGCACGCGAATTGTGGTGTCAGGCTAGCAATTCAGCCGAATGGCGTCAATCTGTGCGTCGCTATACCAGATGCATGGCCGTTATGTCCATGATTGGCTATGTCATAGGTCTGGGTGATCGACATTTGGATAATGTGCTGATAAATCTAAGCACTGGCGAAATTGTGCACATCGATTATAATGTCTGCTTCGAAAAGGGACGAACTCTACGCATACCCGAGAAGGTGCCCTTCCGTTTAACACAGAATCTGGTGAATGCTTTGGGCATCACTGGCATCGAGGTGAGTGCAATTAAAACACACTTTTACATGACTGACTGATTATTAACGCACAGGCTAAACTATAAGAGCCAAAGGGCTCGCATTTGGCCAGTAACCCACCCCCCACTAAACCTTATTCCAAACCTTTTCTCAATTCTTATTTCATCTGTGTTGCATTTATTAAAATTCAATGAGTTGTGGCACAACAGGCCTTGCTGGAGGTCGTCTGCTGATAGCAGCCACCTTCTTCTATTCGCTGTATATTTTTCTTACACTCCGATGGCAATTGTTCTGCCTCATCCTCCTCGGCGGCATCCACACGACATAATCTTGACGATTTGCAGCACAATGTCTGGCCAAAGGCTCGTCGAAATCCTGCATTCTTCCACGAATAGATAATGGGATTTAGGGCCGAATTGGCTATGGCCAATGAGAAGGCCGCCTTATAGATCAACGAATTACTGCGACAAATGCGAAACAATTGGGCAATGGCCACACAAAAGTAGGGTAGCCAGCATAGCGTAAAACAGCCCATTATGAAGACCACAATTTGTACACTCTTCCAGTCCGGATGCAAAAGACTGGTGGTATTGTGTGTCGTATAGACGACAGATTGTCGCAAACGTTGCGCCTGTTGGGAGGCCTCACGCATAATGCGCCAATAGACCAACAGCATGCATATCCAAATGATGGCAAAACCGGGCGATATAATGCCAGCCACATACCAGGGGGCGAGTATCTCATCAAATTCACAACTCTGTGCCTTGGTCCAGTTGTTCCAGAACACCGGAATGAGGGCCACAAAAGCGCCAAAGCACCAATTGAAGGTGATAATGGTATAGGCCACGCGACGCGTCATGTAACTGTGGAGGAAATGAGATGAGAATATGAGTAAGGAGATAGTAAAGAAGAACAAAAAGAAGAAACAGAAAGAATATAAAAATCAACTAAGCAAAATTCAGGAGAATGGTCTTGAAAATACGTGGGCGACACTACTCTTGTATAAAAAAAATGGAGTTTCAACCACGAGAAGGCTAAGCTTACTTTGACTGTGTCCTGTGTTAATACACTTGCAAATGCTTGCTCCAACTGGGTGTATCTATTACAAGTGTAGAAGAAGAATAAAATTTATAAACTCGTAGCTTTTTGCTAAATGCGCTAGAGTGACACAGACAACGTTTGCATAAATTACAAACTGAAGCTATTAAATTAAAGCTTTTAAATGTTCGCCACACCTGTAATAGATACACCCTGCAATAGAATATATATTTATATATATAATATATATCCGAATTAGTAAGAATCGTATTTTTTGCTATCAAAACTAAGATCCATTTTCTCTACGATCGGACAAGGCAGCTATAAGATATAGTCATTCGACTTTTATCGAATTTGGAATACGTAGGTTGCTATATATATTTCTGGTCTAATAATGAAAACGCGAATATTAATGATCAAAAATGGTTTTATTGTTTTTTTAAAGTATTCTCCAGCAAGATTTATACACTTTTGCATGCGCTCAAACCAATTGTCGAAGCACTTTTTCCACTCCGATTGAGACACCTCCAAACATGGTTTTTGAACTCTTCAACAGCATCAACTGGCGACGAAAATCCTTGACCACGCATTTTTCCCTTGATGTGCGGGAATAAAAAGAAGTCATTGGGGTGCCAAGTCAGGGCTGTACGGCGGATGACCCATCAATTCGACGTTTTGGACGGTCAAAAAGGCGCATGTGTGAGCTGATGGTGCACAATGATCTGTCTTCTCTTGTTCGTTTTACGAATTTCTCCTAAGACTTCAGGCAAACAAATTGTGGTGTACCACTCAGAATTCACCGTCCTACGTTGCTCAAGGGGAACAGTTGCCACATGACCAGTTTTACCGAAGAAACAGGCGACCATTTGCTTCGAAGTGCTTCTTCCACGAACGACTTTCGTTGGATTTGGCTCGTCTTCGAAGACCCACACGGTCGATTGCTGTTTTGTTTCGGGCTCATAAGCATAGATCCATGATTCGTCACCTGTGACGATCTTATAAACGTCTTTTGAAACACCGCGATTATATTTTTTCAAAATTTCTTTGCACCAATCCACACGAGCATTTTTTTTTTAGCGATTATCAAATTGTGCGGGATCCAACGAGAACAAACCTTTTTTACGCTCAGGTGTTCATGCAATATCGAATGCATGCTGGTGGAAGAAATGCCCAAGGATGCCTCTATCTCTCGGTATGTCACATGACGATCTTGCATTATCAGTTCACGCACGGCATCAATGTTTTCTGGCACAACGACTGTTTTTCGACGACCTTCACGACCTTCGTCTTCGAGCGAGCGTCGCCCGCGATAGAATTCATTAAACCAATTTTTCACATTTTTTGCTTCATCGCCATACAAAGATTTAAGTTCATCGTTGCACTCTTGTCGTGATAAAAAATGATTGCACGAAAATTTCCACGAGTTAATTCCATTTTTCTGCCGAGGTAAGTTTTTGATTAATCGTTAATCGATATCAAACGTGGTCTCACATGAAAAAGTTGTATGAAGCTTTTATCGATAAAACTCTAAATTTTTTTTGGGAAAAGGCCAATTGGTCCTAAAATGGCTAGAACTGTCCTAGGCCAGAAACTTAAATAGCAACCCACGTATTTCGAATTTTTGAAAATGGTTTGAAGTGGATGAAAGTGGAATGTCCAAGCTAAAATAATAATGCAAAACAAAAAAATCGAAAAAAAAATTTGTTTTTCAAATGTAAAAGACATAAGGGTATATTTAGTGCTTCCTCTAGCAAGAACTTTGCTCCACTAAAATGGCAATATCTTCTAAACTATTTCGAATTTTTGCAAATAGTTTGAAAGGGATGAAAGAGGAATATCCAAGCTAAAATAATAATGCAAAACAAAAAAATCGAAAAAAAAATATTTTTCATATGTAAAAGACCTCCATAAGGGTCTTCCTCTAGCAAGAACCATGCTCCACTAAAATGGCAATATCTCCTAAACTATTTTGAATTTTTGAAAATGGTTTGAAGGGGATGAAAGGGGAATATCCAAGCTAAAATAATAATGCAAAACAAAAATATCGAAAAAAAAATGTTATAACCTAACATTTGTAAGTTTTTGCTAACCTAACAAAAGGGTTAAGTACACTTTCTTATTGAAGCAATAAAGTTGAAAAAAAAATTATCAGAACCGAAACTGTACCGGTACAATGTTTCGGTTCTTTTCGGTCATTTCAGTTCCAAAAATAAAGGTTCCAAAATACCGGTTCTCAAATAATAAATAATAACGGTTCCATTTCCGGTTCTGGTTCTGAGTTTTAATCGGTTCTTTTCGGTATACGGTTCCGGTTCGGGTTCCGGTTTGACACCCTGATTTAAAGACTTTTTGCAAAGTTCGTTTAAGATAACTTTAAACTGAAAAAGGAGATAACTTAGAAACAGACAGACAGACGGACATAAAAATACTTTATGGGCTTTACCAACATCACATAAATTTCAATAACTTACCGTCTGTAGTGCAGTGCATACACAACTGCAATATATCGGTCCACGGCTATCGATATCAGCGTCAATATGGACACACAGCAGGCACATATGAATAAAAAGAATCTCAACAAACAAAATCCACGCACTTTGCCCACATCCGAACCCATATAGAAGGATAAATGATAGGGTAAGGCGAGGCCCACTATAAAATCGGATATGGCCAGTGACAGGATGAATAAATTGGAGATAATCGATCGAAGATTACGGCATGTGCGGACAGCGACAATTGTTAGTGTGTTGCCAATTAAAATGGAGATAAACAGAATCGCATTAATGGTCAGCCATAGCATTAGACCCGGACTTAAGCCACCGGTCTTCCGTTTAATATCATCCATATCCGTGCGATTCCATCTAACAACAGTGTCACTTAGCTCAGCATCTGGCCAAATGGTTGTGGTTGCTGTGGTGGTCATGCCAAAACGCGAACGAAACGTACGTACGCGACGCCAGTGGTTCACAATCTGGCAGGGAGCCAAGCGTAGAAGCTTAACATGGGGACCAGGATTTGCACAGAGACGACGTGGGTGTCGTTTGTTTACGTTTCGCTTTCCCCAACATCATCATCGACACATTGACGCTGATAACGATACTTTAGAACCAGCGTGAGAACCGCAATCCGTTGATAAGCTTAACGCATTTTCGCCATTTGGTGGTTGGGGGTACAGTGGGTGGCCCAAACCAAAATAGATTGGTGCCCACTAAAGGGTTCGCCTAGCCAATATCGCTTGGGATCTCACATAATGATATGAAATGATACACAAATGAAAAACTGCATGTACCCCATTGATACCTTCTGGTATACACACACACAACACAACACATGGGTTTTTGCTACCCCACTATCACATTTATATCTGTGTACATAGACAGATAGATAGATTAATATCTGGTTGACTGGTATTTATATAGTTGGGTTTTCGGCTTATTTGTGCAAATGATAAAGATTCGTACATATTAGCCATAAGCATTTGAATGGGGAAACTATGTAACTGTATTTGCCACTACTTGCCGCTACCATGTTGTACTTGTAACGGCTATTAACCCTAAATCTCTGCTCTCATTGTTGTTTTGCGACTCAAAGAATTGATAAGCTACGGGTTCGCACTTTGATTGCACATGAAAAAAATACTCAAGGCTTAGAACAATCCAAGAATTCTTGCGACAAATTCAAAAAGGCTCATTTTAAGTACGGATTGTACTTAAAATTCAAATAATCCTGTTGTTAAGTTCACTGAAACAACAAACAAACCTGTTTACTATTTCGAGCGAAAACTAAACTCCCGAAGTAAAGCACTAGCGCCAATCTCCTTTCCGTTAGGGAAAAAGTAAGTGTGCTTATGGCAACGTGTAGGGTTATTTTGCTTAAAGCAAACTAGAAATGGCAAGTGCTCTTAACCTGTGACATCGCAAGGTAGGCAACGTCAACACCCGATGTGCAACGCGCTCAACAGACCTATGCAGAGTTAGGGCCATAAGTGGGTACTATCTGATCGCGACGACTAAGACAAGGACTTCTCCCACTTCTTTTGTTTCATTCCTGAGTTCGACGGTGACAAAACATCTCTGTTCTCATTTTCTATTAGACGTCTCTGGTTCTGCTGTATAGTAAAAAAAGAATTTTGCGATTTTTTGTTTGGCATTAATATTATAGCTGGGGCATTTCCCTTTCATCCCCTTCAAACCATTTTCAAAAATTTGAAATAGTTTAGGAGATATTGCCATTTTAGTGGAGCATGGTTCTTGCTAGAGGAAGCACTGAATATACCCTTATGTGGAGGTCTTTTACATTTGAAAAATATTTTTTTTTAGATTTTTTTGTTTTGCATTATTATTATAGCTTGGGCATTCCCCTTTCATCCCCTTCAAACCATTTTCAAAAATTCGAAATAGTTTAGGAGATATTGCCATTTTAGTGGAGCATGGTTCTTGCTAGAGGAAGCACTGAATATACCCTTATGTGGAGGTCTTTTACATTTGAAAAATATTTTTTTTTAGATTTTTTTGTTTTGCATTATTATTATAGCTTGGACATTCCACTTTCATCCCCTTCAAACCATTTTCAAAAATTCGAATTACGTGGGTTGCTATTTAAGTTTCTGGCCTAGGTCACTTCTAGCCAATTTAGGACCAATTGGCCATTTCCCTAAAAAAGTTTGAACTTTTATCGATAAAAGCTCCAGACAACTCTTTCATGTGTGACCACGTTTGATATCGATTAACGATTAATCAAAAACTTACCTCGGCAGAAAAATGGAATTAACTCGTGAAAATTTTCGTGCAATCATTTTTCACAACTTTCGACGTGGATTATCACGACAATAGTGCAAAGATGAACTTAAATCTTTGTATGGCGATGAAGCACCATCCTATAGCACTGTGAAAAATTGGTTTAATGAATACAATCGCGGGCGACGCTCGCTCGAAAACGAAGGTCGTGAAGGTCGTCCAAAAACAGTCGTTGTGCCAGAAAACATTGATGCCGTGCGTGAACTGATAATGCAATATCGTCATGTGACATACCGTGAGATAGAGGCATCCTTGGGCATTTCTTCCACCAGCAAACATTGGGCGTAAAAAAGGTTTGTTCTCGTTGGATCCCGCACAATTTGACAATCGCTCAAAAAAAGGCTCGTGTGGATTGGTGCAAAGAAATTTTGAAAAAATATAATAGCGGTGTTTCAAAAGACGTTTATAAGATCGTCACAGGTGACGAATCATGAATCTATGCTTATGAGCCCAAAACAAAACAGCAATCGACCGTGTGGGTCTTCGAAGACGAGCCAAATCCAACGAAAGTCGTTCGTGGAAGAAGCACTTCGAAGCAAATGGTCGCCTGTTTCTTCGGTAAAACTGGTCATGTGGCGACTGTTCCGCTTGAGCAACGTAGCAACGGTCAATTCTGAGTGGTACACCACAATTTGTTTGCCTGAAGTCTTCGGAGAAATTCGTAAAACGAACAAGAGAAGACTGATCATTGTGCACCATGACAATGCAAACTCTCACACATCAGCTCACATCAGCGCCTTTTTGACCGCCCAAAACGTCGAATTAATGGGTCATCCGCCGTACAGCCCTGACTTGGCACCCCAATGACTTCTTTTTATTCCTGCACATCAAGGAAAAAATGCGTGGTCAACGATTTTCGTCGCCAGAAGTTGCTGTTGAAGAGTTCAAAAACCATGTTTTGGAGGTGTCCCAATCGGAGTGGAAAAAGTGCTTCGACAATTGTTTTAAGCGCATGCAAAAGTGTATAAATCTTGCTGGAGAATACTTTGAATAACAATAAAACCATTTTTCGACCCAAAAACGAACCAATTCCCATACGATTTTGGTGGTTTTTTGGGTCGAAAGCGATTTGTAGAACACATGGGATAAATATTCGCGTTTTCATTATTAGGCCAGAAATATATATAGCAACCTACGTATTATAAAGGTCGCATTCCAAAAGGCATAAAAGTTTATATCGGTACTATGCTTCATATAAGTAAGACAGCTTTTCAAAAGCATTCAGCATACAGAGCTTTTCAAAAGTGTTTCTATTCATATGACGTATTGTGCCAAAATAAGATTTTATGGTCTTAAAGGAGTATTTGCATATCTATAAAATCTGTTTACCGAGGGAATTTAGTTGTAGTTTTTTTTTTTCAAAAATTTTCCGATTATTAGCTGAATAATCGGGCCAATGTGAAATTATCAACAAAGTCAGTTCAGGTCATATATCTATGGCAAATGCAGGAACATGGTTATGATGATGATGATGTTTGTATATCATAAAATTGGAATTGTATATCTGTTTTGCTGCTGCCAGTTTATGACCTCCGCCATGACAATTGCTGCGCACAGACAGATAGATAAATGCGATTTATTATTGTACAATACATTTATGGATTCTTTCTTTTTTTTTATTATCAGGGCGCCTTTCGTTTGGGCTGTGAATATGTGCTCAAGGTGATGCGTAAGGAGCGTGAGACTCTATTGACCCTACTGGAGGCCTTTGTCTATGATCCCTTGGTGGATTGGACCATCAATGATGATGCCACTGCAGTGCTAAGACATCGTGGCACAATTAGTTCAAAGCAAGCACCACACGAAATGATGATCAAGTGTCATAAAAAGGACAAAACGAAAAGTAAACTTCAGGATTGGGAGGCCAAGAGGCAACATTTTGGGGCCAAACTGAATCAATTGCAAAAGTTCTGGACGACCTACAAGTAAGTAGAATTAAATTTTGAATTTCTTGAAATTTATTTTTTATTTATTTCAGAGCGGAAATCCTGCTACAATTGACCGAAATGGCTCAGGAGATTGGCAAATTGCAGTTGACACAAAATGAACGTCTCATTACCGAACAGGAATTGCTGGAGTTGAATCAGCGTAGCGCCTTGATAGCCGAAATCAAATCTCTGGGCTCGGCCATTGAGAGTCATAGCTTCAATACGGCTTCCCTGCGCTATAAGGTTAAGCAGCGACATACGGAAACATTGGTGGTGCAATCATCTTTGCGTCAGGCCGACTATGTCCGGGTGCAGTGCCTCTTGGCCAGCTACAGGCAATTTGTGCGACAGCCACAATATTTAACGGAACTAAATATGCAGCTCATTCAATACAAACTGGAGGGCAGCAGCTGGCACAATGAATATGTGGCTCTGGCCGAGGTGCTGCAATTGCATTTACCTGCCCAGACATTGGCCAGCTATGAGGGTACACGCAATCAGATTGATGACTTGCTCACGAATTTGAATGATGTGGCCCTGCAGTGTGTGGAACAGATGCTGCAATATGCAGCTGTCATGGAATACTTTGCCGAGCAGCGTCACAAGGAGGAGCATATCTATGTGCGATTCTATGATAGTTTCACCAATTATCTGCAAGGTGGCGCCGTGACAGTGGGAGCAGGATTATTGCATAGTCCTGCGTCTGTTTTGAGTGCGGCTGAAACCTTGGAAGCCGTTTGGATGCATTTAAATTGTCAACTTCATCAGGCCAATCAACGTTTGGCCACCCAACAGACACCCACCTCTTCCTCGGCCATGCTCACCCTGATCTCGCAATGCGGTTGCAGTCAGCCGCTGCTTAAGGTCGCACTGGGTCGCTGCCTGGACAGAGCCAGCCTTGTGTTTAGTGCCAATGAGCGTATGGCTTTAAACAATCAGGATACAGAATTGTTGTCACATCAATTGGAGTACATTCACCTGGTGCGTGCCATGTGTCAAGGTGTGCTGGCCGAACAGCAGCAGCAACAGCAGCAACACATGGACACCGCCTTGAGTCAGCTCATTGAGTTGGAAAACCTGCTGGCCGCTTTGTCCCAGCTGAAACAGAGTTTTGAGCATGAATTGCCGGCGAGTATCTTTAAGTATCTAATCATGGGTGCCAATCGGGATCTATTAATGGCCCTGACTAGCTTGGGTGCTGAGGAATTGAGCCAACACTATGCACTGGCGCAACAGACGCAACACCGAGAGGGAGAGGCGAATGCGGATCAACAATTTTTATTAAAACTACAGCCCGCCTATGAGCAATTTCAGATGGTGACCAAAGCACTGGAGAGAATCATGAGAAGCCTCAAGTTAATGATGGACGATGTCGGGGATCCACATATGGAACAGTACTTGGTAAGTAACATAGCTGTTAATTAGATTATATATAAAAAAATATTTTAATGACTATATAATCCGTTGGAAATAAAATGTCTGATTACAAATTACGATTACGATCAGAAATAATCAGAAAAAAAATCGAGATTATTTGAAATTACAACAAAAAAATAAAAAATAATCAAAAATATAGTTTGACTACTATCAAATATTATTTTTGATTATTTTCAAAAAATATAAAAACAAAACAAAAAAATAGAAGGCTAACATCGGCTACGCCGATGTTTTCAATACCCTTGCAGTTTTTAAAAGGCGCTACCATTGATAACAAAAAAGTTTTTCTCACTAGAACTAGTTTTTTGACCGACCATTTATATGGCAGCTATATGCTATAGTCATCCGATTTTGATAAATTTTTCCAGAATTGTGTGAAGGGATATAAAACTAATATATACCAAGATTGGGGACGCTACGATGGATAACAAAAAAGTTTTTCTCACTAGAACTAGTTTTTTGACCGACCATTTATATGGCAGCTATATGCTATAGTCATCCGATTTTGATAAATTTTTCCAGAATTGTGTGAAGGGATATAAAACTAATATAACCAGATTGGGGACGCTACTGGATAACAAAAAGTTTCTCACTAGAACTAGTTTTTGACCGACCATTAAGGAGCTATAGCATAGCATCCGTTTTGATAAATTTTTCCGAATTAGGATATAAAACTAAAAGATGGGGACGCCTGGATAACAATTTCTCACAACTTTTTCGAATATCACCGGAAATCGATTTGGGATATAAAACTAATATATACCAAGTTTGGTGACGCTACGATGGAAAACAAAAAAGTTTTTTTCACTAGAACAAGTTTTCGGACCGATCGTTCCTTTGGCAGCTATATGATATAGTCATCCGATCCGGCCGATTCCGACAAATGTGCAGCCTATGTGTATTTAAAGACTTTTTGCAAAGTTTGGTCAAGATAGCTTTAAAACTGAGGGAGGAGATAGCATAGAAACAGACGGACGGACAGACGGACATGGCTATATTGACTCAGCTCGTCATGCTGATCAAGAATAAATATAGTTTATGGGGTCGGAGATGCTTCCTTCTATGCGTTACAAACATCGTGACAATTTTAATATACCCTCTGCAAGGGTATAATGAATCAAATTGAAACAACAAGCTAGGTAGTTCCGTCTGGCCCTAGGTGGGGAGTCATATATAGACCATAGTATCATGGATCTTTGACATTTTGCCGAATGCTAATAACACTGTGATAGTTTTTTTTTTTCAAAAAATAAAAAAGACATGACCAACTTGAACGGTTTTCCCCTAATTCGGACCTTAGGAATCGATCTGCATCATTACTTTTTATACCCTTGCAGAGGGTATATTAAAATTGTCACGATGTTTGTAACGCAGTGAAGGAAGCATTTCCGACCACATAAAGTATATATATTCTTGATCAGCATGACGAGCTGAGTTTATTTCCGTCTGTCCGTCTGTTTCTATGCTATCTCCTCCCTCAGTTTTGAAGCTATCTTGACCAAACTTTGCAAAAAGTCTTTAAATACAAATACGCTGCACATTTGTCGGAATCGGCCGTATCGGATGACTATATCATATAGCTGCCATAGGAACGATCGGTCCAAAAACTAGTTCTAATGAGAAAAACTTTTTTGTTTTCCATCGTAGCGTCACCAATCGTGGTATATATTAGTTTCATATACTTCCACACAATTCTGGAAAAATTTATCGAAATCAGATGACTATAGCATATAGCTGCCATAGGAACGATCGGTCTAAAAACTAATTCTAGTGAGAAAAACTTTTTTGTTTTCAATGGTAGCGCCTTTCGAAAACTGCAAGGGTATTTAAAATATCGACGTAGCCGATGTTAGCCTTCTATTTTTTGAGTTAAAACGATGCTTTCATACAAAAGTTTTTTACGAAGTTACATTTTTTTTGTAAATTCCAAAAATATGATATTTTATTCTCGTAAAATCTAAATAAAATAGATTTAAATGTCCTCTAATTTAATACATACACAGTTTTTCAATATCATTGCGCATTCAAAAGTTATAGATTAAAATCTAAGAAAAATCACAAATTTTTTTACCAAAATGAACTGAAATTAGGAAATATTTAATTAGAAATCAAGCTATTGTTAGAGAACAAAGGGGGGAAGACATTTAAAAATTATTTTATTCTGATTTTACTTAATATTTGGAGATGTTAAATAATATGTTGTAAAAAAATGTGATCTAAAAAAGGTTGCAATTATTTTAGTTTTTGGACCAAAACTTTTGAAAGCGCAATGATATCAAAAATCTGTAAATGTAGTAAATTAGAGGACATTTAAATTTATTTATTTAGATTTCACAAGAATCAGATATAATTTTTTTACAATTTAGAATAAATGTTAACTTGATGAAAAATTAAAAAAAAATTTTTCTGTGAAGCTTGTCATGTCATGTATTTTTTTTCGACTTGCACAGTGCAATGTTTTCCAATAAGCGTTACAAGGGCTGCTGTAGATGTGGTTTAATCGTTCCTTCAGGTGTCCGTTGTCGATTTGCTCAGCTTTTTTTCAAGGATTCTTTTTGTTATATAATTAATAAAATGTCAAAACGGATAAATTAAATTATCAGTTGTAGGTAGAGCGACGAAGACATTTAGTTTTAACTAAAAATACTCATACGCCTCGTGTGAGCAACAGAAATAATTTCAAATAATTTTTCTGTTTGTCAATTTTTAAAATATGTCTAAATATTTTCATTTTGTTTTGAGAATTTGTTCAAATATGAATTTAAGCTGCATCTCAATTTGCTGAATCGGTAGCCCACCGGTTAGAGTGAGAGGGTAGACCCTGACGTTCGAATACGGGAGACGATAGTTCGAATCCCACAATTTTTATTTTTTTGTTTTTTTTTGTACCATCCCCAATTTTTTTTCCAAACTATAGAAAGAGTTCAAATCAGAGTTGCCTTTTGGAAGTGTAAAATCAATGAAACCAGCTCTGCGTAGTAAATCGGAGTAACCTTTGAAAGTTTGAAATCATCCCCTTCAAACCATTTGCAAAAACTCGAAATAGTTTAGGAGATATTGAGGGGGGTCTTCGATCTTTGAAAAAAAAAGAATTTTGCGATTTTTTGTTTTGCATTATTATTATAGCTTGGACATTCCCTTTCCATCCCCTTCAAACCATTTGCAAAAATTCGAAATAGTTTAGGAGATATTGCCATTTTATTGGAACAAAGTTCATGCTTGAGGAAGCACTGAGTACAACCTTAAGAGGGAGGGGGTCTTCGATCTTTGAAAAAAATAATTTTGCGATTTTTTGTTTGTCTTTATTATTATAGCTGGTACTTTTTCCTTTCAACCCCTTCAAACCATTTGCAAAAATTCGAAATGGTTTGGGAGATATTGCCATTTTAGTGGAACAAAGTTCATGCTTGAGGAAGCACTCAGTACAACCTTAAGAGGGAGGGGGGTCTTCGATCTTTGAAAAAAAGAATTTTGAGATTTATTGTTTGGCATTATTATTATAGCTTTGGCATTCCCCTTTCATCCCCTTCAAACTATTTTCAAAAATTCGAAATAGTTAAGGAGATATTGCCATTTTGGTGGAGCAAAGTTCATGCTTGAGGAAGCACTGAGTACAACCTTAAGAAGGAGGGGGTCTTCGATCTTTAAAAAAAAGAACTTTGCGATTTTTTGTTTTGCATTATTATTATAGCTGGGGCATTTTCCTTTCATCCACTTCAACCCATTTTAAAAAATTCGAAATAGTTAAGGAGATATTGCCATTTTAGTGGAGCAAAGTTCAAAGTTAAAAAGACATTTTATTTCCAACGGATTATATATAGTCATTAAAAGTAACTACTCCTGAATAAAATGTAATCAATCTTTTTCTATTCCCCATTTCCTCAGGAGCTGGGCATACTGAAGGAGCGCAGCTGTGGCCTCAACGATAGCTGCTTCTTCAATCTCATAATCTCCACCCTCTCGGCCAGTCGCAGTTTGGATATACGTGAGATGGCACGTCCCGTACAGGCATTTATTCAACGCTTGCAGGTGGATTACCTGGCGGGCCTTTTGCCATTGATTGCCTATGGCTATTATACCAACTATGGCACACGTTGTCAGCCAGTGGAGGCTTCAAGAAGTAATGAGGCCGAACGGCTATGTGATTCCCTAATAATGGCCCTGCAACAGGAGGCTTCACTGCAGCATAAGCAGGGCGAAATAACGTTACTCAATCAACAGCTTGAGCTGCAAACTCTGGTCTCCTCGGCCCATTATTGGGCCCATGAGCAGCAGCTAATGCTGCAGGGCGCCCATTTGCGTTGTGGCCATCTAATTAGTCGCCAGAAGCTCTGCTCGGCCATCTACGACAATTGGCAGACGCTTGAGCGGCAATTGATGAGCTTGCAGGGATTACAATTGCATTTGGAGACACAGCTGATTCAGCTGCAGGCTCAACGTTCGAATTGGAATCGCAATCACATAGACAGTTTGTTGCGGAATGAGCAAATGCAACGTCAGTTGGCAGCCGCCCATGTGGGTGTATTGAATCAATTAATTGAGGGAGCCAATGCCATTTGTCGCCTGGAACAGCAGCAGCCTGGGCAGCAGGAGGAAGAGCCGGCTAATGTCAATTTGTTGTCAAATCTGGAGCAATGGCTGGCAGTGTATCAACAATGGCAACAAAGCTGCGCTAGAATAAGTCCCGTTGAGCAATCCATTGTCCAACTGTTGGATCCCGAGGGAGCCATTGATCAGTGTTGGCTGCAAAATGTACAGGGTCTGCTGGAGGAGCACACGTGCAAGGTGCAGCGGGAGATAGCCTCATTGGAAGCTGAACAGCAGAGCAAACATAGTTTCATCTGTACGCTGCTAAAGGAGACACAGGTAAGAGGTCACAACCGTTATAAATGCAAAATTGAGACAATTTTTATACTCTGTACCGAAGGTACTAAGAGTATATTGGGTTAGGATCTCCGATCCTATAAAGTATATATATTCTTGATCAGCATCAACAGCCGAGTCGATTTAGCCATGTCCGTCTGTCTGTATGAACGCTGATATCTCAGAGATGGTAAGAGTTAGAGGTTTGAGGTGTATGGAACATATATTTCTTATACTTGCAGGCAGATCAAGTTTAGTTTTGATTTTTGCCACGCCCCCTGCCTCCCCCGCAAATTGAAAAAAACGTCATATCTGCCACAATTTTGGAATTAGGTTGTTCGAACCTTCTAGACATATATTCTACTCAACAATACCTATCGAGCCCCTATACATTGTTTTCCGATCAGATGAACGATAGTAGAGTTGCCACCCCCTGCAATTTGAAAAACATCTCAAATATCCCGCAATTTTGGAGTTAGGTTGTTTGAACCTTCTAGACATATATTCTACTCATCATTACTTATCGAGCTCCCATACATTGTTTTCCGATCAGATGAACGATAGTAGAGTTGCCATCCCCGCAATTTGAAAAATACCTCAAATATCCCGCAATTTTGGAGTTAGGTTGTTCGAACCTTCTAGACATATATTCTACTCATTATTACTTATCGGAGTTAGGTTGTTCGAACCTTCTAGACATATATTCTACTCATTATTACTTATCGAGCCCCCCCATACATCGTTTTCCGATCAGATGAACGATGGCAGAGTTGCCACCACCACAATTTGAAAAACATCTCAAATATTCCGCAATTCGTGATGGGCAGCACTTGCACAGTTTGTGTGACCCCACACTTTAAAGTTATTAGTTATACACATACTTATATATACTTTCTTACTTGTTTTTTCCAGCGTTTGCAGGATCACATGCCTCGCGTGCATGTGCGCAGCATCTGCCTGGAGTCTCAGGCCCCCCCGGGTCAGGGCAAATTGGTGCCAGTGGATGTGCAACTTTTGTGTGGACATGTGCGTGATTGCCAGCGCATTTTACAAAACTTTTTTCAACGTTTGCTTGACCTGCGCAAAGATCTTAACGGTGGCGGCGGCAGTGACCGACGACCCGTACAGCTGGACAGTTGGCAATTGCAGCTGGAACAAATACAGACTATGGCCACACGGGAGGTGGATGAATTCTTTAAGGGGCTGGATGAATTTCTACAACAGACAGGCGAGGGTGATTCGCTGCCCTATGAGAACTTTACGCACAATAAAGGTAAATATTTCCCTTTCAAATTTTTGGAAAGATTCTTACGCTTTTGCTGCTGCTTTAAGGTGCCGCCAATTTGCATGAACAGAAGCGCAATGCCTATGGCGTTTCGGTGTGGAAGAAAATACGCATGAAACTGGAGGGACGCGATCCGGATGGCAATCAACGTAGCACCGTCAACGAACAGGTGGATCATGCCATACGTGAGGCCACCAATCCGGAAAATCTGGCCGTTCTCTATGAGGGCTGGACGCCTTGGGTCTAGAACCCGTGTTTCGCCGCCGGGCCACATTAAGAGGGCCCCATACATTTGTTTTCTCGGCATCAGCAGGACTCTACACTCAGGGCTGGGGCGCCTGCAACCAGTTGTGCATAAACTGAAGGCGCCCTGGGAGGCCAACCTCCCACTGAATAATAGTTTGCTGACACAATGAAAAAAAAACGGATAGGATTGGGCTAGGTTCCATTAGGAAACCACTGGAGCTAGCGCTGATATCACTGGTTAATTCGCCCAGAGCCCAGAGATTATGGACTCCAACCACCAAACCAGATTTCAGAAACCAGTTTTATTTAATTTTTTTTACATATATATAAAAGTGCCTCCTCCCCTAAAACTTTTCTTCTTTTTTTTACTGAAATATTTTTTTTAAGTTTAACACATTTTAATTTTAAGCTGAAATTTCTTTCGTATATTTACCCTGTAAGCTCAATGAAATGGTGTTACCCAAAGTTATCCATATATAGAAAAGAAACACACATACCCATGTATAACCTAGCAGGCCCACTTTATGTTTTTTTTTTTTTATACAATCCTCCCTCTTTCCATACACTTCTCTTCCCTGTTTTATGTTTAGTTATAGCTGAATGAATAAAGGCAATCCTGATTTTATTAAAAAGTTGAAATAGTTCATTTCTGGGGCACCAGCTGCTTATATCCTGCCGCAGGACTTGGGGTCTTGGTTTGTCCGTATTCAGGAAACAATTCTAATCGATTGGCATCAGGGGCTTCGCTATAAATTGACAAAAATCACTAAATCCCTTATATCTCAGCTATGTCCTTTGGCCAGGATTAAGTCCTCAACAACTTTTGAGTGGAAAAAACAATTTTGTTTTCTTTTGCCGGATGTTAGTCCTTGGTAGAAGAATCATTTTGACACCAGTTTGGTCCTGATCCTGGCAAGGATGCGGAAGATATCGCCTGCTTTAGTTTTAGAGCTTTTCTCTAACTCCTTATAACTCCGCTCCTGAAAGGATAATCCAGTTTTGCCATTCAATGTTAATTAGCAAGGACTATCTCCTGGCCAAAACACATCCATGTAGTTCTTCAGATGGCAGAGATATAGCGTTTTGTTTTCTGATTCTTTTACGATTTTATGAAAATTTTGTAAAGTAACTTTTTTTCAAAGATTTGCAAAATAAATAAATAAAAATCGAAATTAAACAGCTACTCATTTCTGTTGGCCTGGTGTTTCAGATGGATGGATTTGAATGGCTGCCCTTGAATGCAGGCAATGGAAATTTTTGCTCAAAAAAATGGCTGCGCCTGTTGGGTATGCAATGAAAATTTTGCAACCTGAAAAATTTGTTCATAAATCACCTACTTATGGGTTGCTGTTAACCTGGTGTTTCAGATTTGTCAAATGGCTTTTGGATGGCTGCCCCTGGCGGGTAGGCAATGGAAATTTTGCAACTTGCAAACTTTTCTGAAGTTACCTGCTACTGGTTTCTGTTGGCCTGGTATGAGCTAAATTTTAGTTTCAGAGAAAAATTTTTATTTCCCAGTGCTTCCAAAACTGTGCCGGCTGAATGCCACAGTTTGATAAGCCCTGGCGAAGCCTTAAATTCATCCTAGCAGGCGTATATCCTGCCGCAGGACAGCGGGACTTGGTTTGCTTGAATCCTGGCGTCGATTCTAATCGTTTGCCATCAAAGGATATGGGGGTCATCTAGGAAGCCAGGACTTGAAATTTTTCAGGCTCGGCCTCGCTAGAAGAAGTCAAAAAACACAAAAACCCCATTATCTCAGCTATCCGCAGGACGATTGGGATGTCCTTTGGCCAGATGATAGTTCTCCATAGGAAAATAATTTTGCCACCAATTTGGTTCTGATCCTGGCAAGCATAGGGGAGCTATGGCCTATCTTAGTTTTACAAAAAAGTCCTTTAAACTGGGCTCCTGGCAGGATATTCCCGGATCTGTTTATGCCATTCGTCATTAATTAGCAAGAAATGTATCCTGGCCAAAGCATATCATTGTAGTCCTTCAAATGACTGAGAAAAGGTGCATTTTGCGGTTTTTGGACATTTTTGCAAAAATTTCAAGTGCCCGATTCCCAGATGACCCCCACATCCTTTGCTGCCAATCGATCAGAATCGTTGCTCGGATTCGGGTAAACCAAGTTTTGAAGTCCTGCGGCAGGATATACGACCGGATATGAGCAAAATAAATATTATCCTTGAAACACAAAAATCTTCATATCTCAGCCGTTTGAAGGACTAGCGGAAAGCGCTTTGGTCAGCAGATAGTCCTGGTAAATAAGTATTCGAGGGCATCCATTAGTTTCTGAATTATCCTTTAAACAGGCGAGAAATAAGGACTTTTCTTTAAAACTAAAATAGGTCACAGCTGCCATATCCTGACCAGGATCCTTTGATGCCATTCGATCAGAATTGTCCCCAGGATTCAAAAAAAAACAAGTCCCGATGTCCTGCGGCAGGATATAAGCAAATTATATATATTATGCTTGAATCTGCAAAAATCTTCATATCTCAGCCGTTTGAAGGACTAGCAGGATGTGCCTTGGTCAGCAGATAGTCCTGGTAAATAAGCATTCGATGGCATCCATAAGAGAAAGGACTAAAATAGGTCACACATTCCGTATCCTGGCCAGGATCAAGACCAAATTGGTGTCAAAAGGATGGTATTTCAATGGACTATGATCTGGCCAAAGGACATGCAAATAGTCCTGCGGACAGCTGGGATATTCTGGATTTAGCGTTTTTCGACAAGCAAATGGAGCATAGCTTCCGTATCCTGGCCCGGATCAGGACCAAATTGGTGTCAAAAGGATTGTATTTCAATGGACTATCATCTGGCCAGAGGACGTGCAAATCGATATTCTGGATTTAGCGTTTATTGACAATTTCTAGCAAATAGAGCATAGCTTCCGCATCCTTGGAAGGATCAGGACCAAATTGATGTCAAAATGATTCTACTCCAGAGGACTATTATCTGGCCAGAGGATGGCGGTCCTAGATGACCTTCATATCCGTTGATATCAATCGATTAGATGTCCTGAGGCAAATTATATGTTATCCTTGAATCACATAGTTGTTGGATCACAAAACAAAATGCATTTTCCAATCCCTTATGGTATATATAATCACTCATTTATTTTCTAAAATTCTCATCATCTCATCAACTTAACGCATCATCGTGTTATTGTTATGATCTCTCGTCTATGGCCTGGCTTAAGATTAAGATCTGCTAGATTTTGTTTTGTTTTGTTGGTTGGTTTTGGTTTGGTTATGGGTGTAAAAAGTTTTTGTTTGTTTTGTTAAATATTTGTTGTCGGCTTAGGATCAAGACATAATGGTTTTCATCATCATACAAACAATTATCAAATATAAATGAAAATTTGTTACCTAAGCAATTGTTGTTGTTTTTGTTTTTTTAGTTTTTTTTTGTTGTTTTTATGCTTTCAAGTTCAATGCAAACTCGTTCTATGCATATATATATATGTATATATATATATATATATGTGTAGATATACAATTACAATTTTTGTTTTGTTTTTTTATATATATGTACAAATACATTAAAAGTAGATTTTCTCTCATTTACAAAATAGTGTTTTTCCTTCATTGACGAGCAAAACGAATTTCAAAGAGGGGAGAAAAAAAAGAACATAATTATAATAATATTTAAACTTAATGCACGCACGGCGCTTGACTATCAACCGGCTTTGCCTATTATGAAATTAGATTTGACCAGAATTTAACAAGTTTTTTTTTTCATATTTTTAAAAAATTTCAGTTTTGATTTGTTGTCAACAAAATATTATTAAAAAAAAAATAAATTAAACATAACAAAAAAAATTGAATTTAAAAAACATAAAACTAAACAATTATACATTTTACCGATTTACTTTTTTTTTTTTTTAATTTTTTGGTTTGCTTTGCTTTGCCACTTTTCTAATTTAGCATAATTATTTATTGTGTTATTCTTATTATTTGTGTGTTTAATTTAGTTATTTTTTTTTTCTTGGTTGTCCTCGTTTTTTTTTTTTGTTGTTTTTTTTTTTTTTTGTTTAAATAATAAATACATACAGTACATACAATTACAATTACAATTACATCATTATCCATAGTACAAAATATAAAATTTAACATCACATTGGTTGACATTCTTTTGTTGGTTGGTTGGTTTGCTTCGCTTAAACTTTTCATTCATCATCGTCATCATTGTTGTTGTTGTTGTTTTGTTGTTGCATTTTTTTTTTTTTGTGGGTTGGTTGGTTTCGTTTGTTGTTGTTGTTTAGCATTTGATTTATTATTAATTTGTGTGTGTTTTTATGAGAGTTATTGTGTTGGTAATTAGTTGGTGGACCGACCCTCCCTCCCTTCCCCTCATCAACAGCCGATCGTTGGTCGGTGGTAGGTCACACTCGATCCAACTCTATGGTGGTTAGCCTCTCCGTCCTCATTTGCGTTGCCGTTTGCTCTCTTCTAGTTCGTGTGCTTCGGTGTCTGTGTGTGTGTGTGTGTCTGTGTAGGTGTGTCTGCAAACTGTAATTACACAAAAAGACTTTTACATAATATTTTTAAAAGTTAAGAACGGTTCAGTAATTCAGAATATATATTATATACGTGGGTTGCTATTTAAGTTTCTGGCCTAGGTCACTTCTAGCCATTTTAGGACCAATTGGCCTTTTCACAAAAAAAAATTTGGACTTTTATCGATAAAAGCTCCATACAACTGTGTGACCTCGTTTGATATCGATTAACGATTAATCAAAAACTTACCTCGGCAGATAAATGGAATTAACTCGTGAAAATTTGCGTGCAATCATTTTTCAAAACTTTCGACGTGGATTATCACGATAAGAGTGCAATAATGAACTTAAATCTATGTATGGCGATGAAGCACCATCCTATACCACTGTGAAAAATTGGTTTAATGAATTCAATCGCGGGCGACGCTCGCTCGAAGACGAAGGTCGTGAAGGTCGTCCAAAAACAGTCGCTGTGCCAGAAAATAGAATGCGCGCGTGACGTGATTTTAACGTGTCACGGTGTGTCACGACGTGATCGTGAGTAAACTCAGACTTTCGTGCGTGTGCATCCGTGATCCGTGCGTGATTCGTGCGTGTTAAAGTTTTACTTCGTGAATATAAGTTATGCATTACTCACGAATTTTTTTGTATATACTTTTGATTTTGTGAATCCGCTGCTCGCTTGATGATACAT
Source organism: Lordiphosa mommai (assembly GCA_018904225.1). Taxonomy (NCBI): domain Eukaryota; kingdom Metazoa; phylum Arthropoda; class Insecta; order Diptera; family Drosophilidae; genus Lordiphosa; species Lordiphosa mommai. The sequence goes on from JAEIFT010000082.1 coordinate 133,876, forward strand.
ACAGAGAGCGCAGTGTGGCCATGAAACCCACAATGGAATGAGGGTTTCCCTTGCTGGCAAGATCGATATCGATAAGATATACATAATTGCGTTACATAAATTTTTTATAGGGAAGCATTTTTATCGTGCGTGATAATTCGTGACGTCTCGTAAAGCGTGAGTGAATCGTGCGTGACGCGAATTGCTTAAAAAATTCCGTGCGTGAATCGTGCGTCAAGATATTTTTATTTCGTGAATCGTGCGTTACGTGATGGAAAAATCGCTCACGCGCGCACCTCTACCAGAAAACATTGATGCCGTGCGTGAACTGATAATGCAAGATCGTCATGTGACATACCGTGAGATAGAGGCATCCTTTGGCATTTCTTCCACCAGCATACATTCGATATTGCATGAACACCTGGGCGTAAAAAAGGTTTGTTCTCGTTGGATCCCGCACAATTTGACAATCGCTCAAAAAAAAAGGCTCGTGTGGATTGGTGCAAAGAAATTTTGAAAACATATAATCGCGGTGTTTCAAAAGACGTTTATAAGATCGTCATAGGTGACGAATCATGGATCTATGCTTATGAGCCCGAAACAAAACAGCAATCGACCGTGCGGGTCTTCGAAGACGAGCCAAATCCAACGAAAGTCGTTCGTGGAAGAAGCACTTCGAAGCAAATGGTCGCCTGTTTCTTCGGTAAAACTGGTCATGTGGCGACTGTTTCGCTTGAGCAACGTAGGACGGTCAATTCTGAGTGGTACTCCATAATTTGTTTGCCTGAAGTCTTCGGAGAAATTCAATAAAAACGAACAAGAGAAGACAGATCATTGTGCACCATGACAATGCGAGCTCTCACACATCAGCTCACACCAGCGTCGAATTGATGGGTCATCCGCCGTACAGCCCTGACTTGGCACTCAATGACTTCTTTTTATTCCCGCACATCAAGGGAAAAATGCGTGGTCAACGATTTTCGTCGCCAGAAGATGCTGTTGAAGAGCTCAAAAACCATGTTTTGGAGGTGTCTCAATCGGAGTGGAAAAAGTGCTTCGACAATTGGTTTGAGCGCATGCGAATGTGTATAAATCTTGCTGGAGAATACTTTGAAAAACAATAAAACCATTTTTGTTGACAAATATTCGCGTTTTCATTATAAGGCCAGAAATATATATGTATAGCAACCTACGTATATGCTATAGTCATCCGATTTTAATCAATTTTTCCAGAATTGTGTGGAAGCATATAAAACTAATATATACCAAGATTGGCGACACTTCGTTGGAAAACAAAAAAGTTTTACCCACTAGAACTAGTTTTTGGACCGAACGTTTCTATGGCAGCTATATGATATAGTCATCTGATCCGGCCGATTCCGACAAATGTGCAGCCTATGTGTATTTAAAGACTTTTTGCAAAGTTTGATCAAGATGGCTTTAAAATCTTAGTGTTCCTGTTAGACAGACACGTAACTATATCCCCTTATCTTTAAAACGTTGTACTACTAACTATGCTTTGCATGAGCCGTTTCGTGTCCTTTGTGCTGACTACAATAAAATCTTTCGAGTAATTAGTTTAGAAGATTCTATTTTTGCTATAAAAACCTCTATATTAACGTATTTAGCCCGTAGTTTGCTTTAATTCCGTGTTTTTCTACGCGTTTTCGTGTCACTCGTTTGTGGCAGCGCCCCCCGGTCGGTTGGGCGGGAGGTGGGCTGCTATTTTGCCTGGGGTTCGCGCGTAACAAGCTTCGGCTTGGTGTCGCTTGGGCCACCTGAACGTACTGCGCATTGTACATCAACGTCCAAATAAAACTGAGGAAGGAGATAGCATAGAAACACATGGAAGGACGAAAATGAACTCAGTTCGTCATGCTGATCAAGAATATATATACTTTATGGGGTCGGAAATGCTTCCTTCTATGCGTTACGAACATCGTGACAATTTTAATATATATTAAAAAAATAAATGGCATAAATAATGCCAATCAAATGAGAAATCATGCCAGCTGCAATACACAAGCATAATGCTCAGCCTTGAGCGTGTTCTACAAGGCAATAAAAAAAAACCACAAATGTGTACACACATAATTGTGATAATCCTAAACCGCGATAAAATTCTATGGAATAACCAAACCTAGTAAAAACTTCAAAGAAACGGACATCAGTTTTGCTTGTTAGGCATAGAACATGACTAACTAGTAGGCCCTTTTGTTGTCTTATTTTCAAAGTGAATAGCTTGTCATTTGACATTTAAAACAATGCAGCATGAAGGATAGCTAGATGTGAACTCAGCCTAAGTACAGGACTTGAGTAACATACTAATAACACTAGTTTAGAAAAATAAAAAAAATTAAGACCCCTTGAAGCTGTTATTTTTTTATGATGTACTTTGGAATGCTAAACTCAAAAATAAAACTCAAAAATTTGTTTATGGATACGTTTTTGAGTTGGAATTTTTTTTTAGGTTTTTCGGTAGGTACCCTTACATTTTATGCCATATCTCGAGTTAGAAACTTTAGATGTCGTCAAGCAAGGTATTAATCGAAAGGGTATGCAATTTTTAATAATCTAGTTGAAGATCATTATCCAATCGGTTAAGTAGTTTGAATGCAAAAATATTTAGAAAAAATCGAATTTTTCTCAAAAAGGAGGAAAATAATGTTTCCTAAAATCTGTAAATGGTTGAAACTGATAAAAATAAATTGTTTTTTTCTTTTGTTCTTACGAATAGCACTTCTACGAAGAAAATAAGGCATTGGTTAAGAATATCTATGGATAAATAAAGGAGTTGTAAGCAATTAAGTACAAATACTAAAATTTTTGGCCTTGCTCTTAATTTTTTTTCTGTGATTTGGCTTTTATTGGAACTCTTACATTGAGCAGAAACGAAGTAAAATAAAAAAAATATTTTTGATAAACACGTAAATTAGTCTAATTTCACTCTTAGTACTTTCACAAAATTGCTCAAAACTTCGCTATTTATCCACAGATTTTCTTCATCAATACCTTATTTTCTTCGTAATAGTGCAATTTATTAGAGTAAATGAAAAAACAATTTTTTGATTTTAATTTTAAACCATTTACAGATTTTAGAAAATCAAATTTTTTACGTTTTTGAGAAAAAATCATTTTTTTCGAAATATTTTTGCTTCTAACTTTCAAACTACTAAACCGATTGGAAAATGTTCTGCAAGTAGATTATTAGGATTTGCATACCCTTTTGATTAATCCCTTGCTTGACTCCATCTAAATTTTCTAACTCGAGATATGGCTTAAAATCATTTTTTCGAAATATTTTTGCTTCTAACTTTCAAACTACTAAACCGATTGGAAAATGTTCTTCATGCATATTATTAGGAATTGCATACACTTTTGATTAATACGTTGCTCGACTCCATCTAAATTTTCTAACTCGAGATATGGCTTAAAATGTATGGGTACCTATCGAAAAAACTAAAAAAAAAATTTCTAACTCAAAAACGTATCCATACAAAAATTTTTGAAATTCATTTTTGATTTTAGCATTCATACATAAGAAAACGAGAGCGTAAGTTGAAGTCGGCCCTGCTCGACTTCGAAATACCCGTTACTCAGGGTTTATTTAAGATTATTTTATAAGATTACAATATGCCCAAATTTTGGGAGATATAAGGATTTTTCCAAATTGCGGGGGCGGCAACTCTACTATGGCTCATCTGATCGGGAAATGAAGTTTGGCGGATCGATAGGTAATAATGATTAAAATATATGTCTAGAAAGTTCGAATGATCCATCTTCAAAATTGTGGGAGTTATGAGGTATTTTTCAAATTGCGGGGGTGGCAACTCTGCTATCATTCATCTGATCGAAAAATGATGTATGGCGGATCGATAAGTAATGATGTTTAAAATATATGTCTAGAAGGTTCGAACAATCTTTCTTCAAAATAGTGGGAGATCTGAGGTATTTTTCAAATTGCGGGGGCGGCAACTCTACTATCGTTCAGCTCATCGGGAAATGATGTATGGCGGATCGATAGGTAATGATGATTAAAATATATGTCTAGAAGAATTGAATAATCCATCTTTAAAATTGTGGGAGATATGAGTTATTTTTCAAATTGCGGGGGTGGCAACTCTGCTATCGTTCATCTGATCGGAAAATAATGTATGGCGGATCGATAGGTAATGATGATCATAATATATGTCTAGAAGGTTCGAACAATCAATTTTCAAAATTGTGGAAGATATGAGGTTTTTTTCATATTGCGGGGGCGGGAGGGGGCGTGGCAAAAATTTGAAACAAACTTGATCTGCGTGCAAACAATACAAGTCTACACTGAAAAAATGGTAGCTCTAGCTCTTATAGTCTCTGAGATCTAGGTGTTCATACAGACGGACGGACAGACGGACGGACGGACAGACGGACATGTCTATATCAACTCGGCTGTTGATGCTGATCAAGAATATATATACTTTATGGGGTCGGAGATGCTTCCTTCTGCCTGTTACATACATTTGCACGAACTTAGTATACCCTTTTTACTCTACGAGTAACGGGTATAAAAATAACAGCTTTAATGTTTTTTTTTTTTTTTGTAAACTAGTGTAATGCTTGCATTTGATATTTTATCTTTCTATTTGAAAAATTCACGAACACGAAACTTTTTGAGTGTTTACCTTTTAATGAGAAGGATTACTAATCTCCTGGATGTTCGGGACAAGAGCGATTCACCTCAAACCAACGATCGATGCATCTGCAAAAATGTAATTCCACATTCAGTATTTTGATAAGGAGTGAGGGAGCGGAAGCACTTACCCTTTGTGATAGATGCAGAGACAAGGCAGACGTGCAATTGTGTCGCCAGGACTCAAGTCTTCAAGGCAAATGACGCACTCGCCCTTGGCGTCTGACAAGACATCCTCTGCATGGAAGTAAGACAAATATATGAGAGTTTACACAAAAAAATAAACAAACATTCATAGAAATGGTCACATACCGTTATATGAGAGACGCGGTTTCGTTAGGCACATAACTAAATGGCATTCAATGTCGTCCGGTAAGACGAACTTATTGCACACGGGGCATTTGATACCTGTCAATGGAATCGTATGGAATGCATGTGTTTATTTTTATTGTTTATTTGCCTTACCATTGAAGGACCAAATATGCGATGGAAGCGAGGTGGCTGTATATACACGTCCAATGCCATTGGCTGAGGTGGCCAGGGCAATGCTTTCCACAATATTCCCGCCAGTCAGCGACATGTCCTGCAAAAAAAAAAAAAACAGAGAGAGCCTTCAATTGATTTGGTTCATATTTGATGGTGATCCGTTACTCACGCGTATGGAATCGCCCAAAATGCGACGCTGTTGCGGCATATATGATGAACCATTATTGTTGGTGGCACCAGCAGCGGTTGCCGCCGCCGCCGCCGTTGAGTAACTATTATTGCTATGTGGAGCGCCGGCATTTGTGTCCGTGGAGGAAGATTGTGGCTGTTGCTGCTGCTGTTGTATATCCGGGACAGAGCTCAGACTGCGTGCTCTCTGCCTGTCTATAGATGTGGAGTTTTGATGATGATACACCTGCAATCCCGGCAGTGTGCGCAACAAATTGAAACCCTGGCCCCCATCTCCACCACCGCCGCCGCCCGCTCCAGCACCTGCTCCTCCGCTCCGGCTGGCTGGTGATGTGTCTACAGCGGCTCCCGTTGAGCTGCTGCTGAATGTACGAGAGCGTGGGCTCTGTTGGCCACTGGTCGCTGGTGTGCTTGCCTTTTGACCCATAGAGCGAGCTTCTGCCCCGTTCCCGTTCCCTAGCTCTCTCTCGCTCTCGCCGCCCTCTCTGTCGTCTGCCTGTTGTCTGTTTGTATGTCTCTCTGTGGGCAGCTCCTTTGTGAGTTTTTTTTTTGTGTTTTGTTTTTGGATAGAGGATTTTGGGGGGGAGTTGAGGGAGGGGAAAACAAAAACAGAACCAGACAACAATAGCAAACAATGTCAGGTCAGAGGCAGCGGCAGCGGCGGCGTATATAGGATGATGATGATGATGATGATAACTCCTCTCTGTGTGCGCGTGTGTGTGTGCAGTGTGTGTGTGTGCGGTGTTGTGTGTGTGTCGTCGTCTCTCTCTCTGCTGGTTGTTGTTAAATGCTAAATTAGTAATGATTTCGCCTTTGGATTTACACTCGCAATTTAATTAAATGGACCGCACACTTCCCAATTCACTTCGTTTTTCTTTTGGGGGTCTTTTCGTTAAAACAAAACACGACTGAAGCTGAGGTAAAAGTATCGAGTACTTAGAGCTATCGATTGTCGATAAGACTTACTCGATTTCATAGCCGTTACTTACAAAATAAAGGGCAGCAGCTTCAGGCGGTTATTTAAGGGCGCGACGCGCAATCAAATACGTTGAATATTTGCAAACATTTGAACATTTGGCAAACAAAATTATTTCATCGAAATGATAAGTTCTGGTGATGGCCATGTTACTGAGAATGAGCTTTCTTAATACCTCTGTTATAAATTAGTGTGACCGCAGGTCGTGTCACTGAATCGTGAGTCACTTGCAGTGACCGAGTACTTTGAGCTAGAGTTAAGCGCGAAAAACAAAATTCGATTTCAAACCCAAATATTAATTTAATAATTAAAATTCAATTCAGAACAAGGTAAAAATGAAACTATAATGGTTTTGAACCTTTGTTAAAATAAAACATTTAATCGTATATTTTTATATATTTTAACAAAGTGTATTTTCTAAATAAGGCAGCCCTTAAACGCATTATTGTTTGTACTTATTTCCGACACATAGTGTAAAAATTATAGTGTACTTATTTCCGACTTGTCTGTGTGTGTGTGTGTGTGTGTGAATTTAATTCTCCAACACGCCCTCTGTGTCCATAGTCTCCTGCACATCTATGGCAGATGCCTCCTCATTCAGCTCACAAGCCCCACTTCCGCTGGCACCACCCACCGAGCTCTGACTGATCGCCTGTTGTACTAGTTGCGCTTCGGTCTCACTGCAGCTGCCCACATATTTCTCCATCAATTTGGCCAATTTATCCGAATTGCCACCCACAAATAGCTCGAGCACCTCACCATTCTTAATGAACACAAATGTGGGCATACTGGTGATATTATACTCCACGGTAATCTCCTCATTCTCATCCACATTGACCTTAAGCACCAGGGCACGATCGGCATACTGTTGGGCCAGTTCCTCCAGCTTGGGTGCAATAATTTTGCAGGGGCCACACCAATTGGCATAGAAATCAATGACAATAAGCTTGTCCCCAGCATCGGACAGCTGCTGGTCCAGATCCTCCTTGCTTTGCACAAGATAAACCATGGCGGCGGCGGTGGCTATGGATGTGCTGCTGAATGGAGAAAAAAAAAAGAGTTAACTAAAATTCGAAGCAGGAGAGCTTACACACTCACACACAGTATTGTCCAAGTGTTGAGATTAAACTGAACTGTCCAAACGCTGATGACAAGTGGAAACGAGCGACAAATAACAGCCAACTGGGTTTCATATAACTAAAAAGAAAATTTGTACAATATTGACTAAACTCAAATAATACAAGAATTTCAATACAAATTCCTAATACAAAAATTTTATTATTAATTTAACAAAAAAAAAAAAAAATGTTCCTTAGCTCAACTAATCTGCGCGATCAACTGGTCTTGTCATCAATTAGCTCCTGTGTGGCATTCAATGCAAAGATGACCGAAAAGCACATGCCCACCGTGCACACCTCCAGTTGGCTAATATTAAAGTGCAATGTTAAACGCCAGAGCACAAAATGATTCAGCAGCACCAACAGGGCCAGTCCCAAGGACCAATAGTACTCATCGATCCGGGCAATGCACCACAAACAATAGACATTCCATAGCACACACATGCCCAGATTGGCCGACTCCATGCGTTCAAGTAGCTCACACATTGAGCCTTTACCACCGCCACCGCAACCGCTGAGGCCGCCTTTAATGGCCATTAGCGTCAACAGACTCGCATACAGTCCCAGGACAATGTACAGCCAATCCTCGTGGCCTCCCGTGATTTGGTGTAGCTGTGCAATGATCAGGGTGACAAACACAACCGGCGCATAGCGACGCGATGCTGTGCATAAAACACGTGGCACTAGGCCGGGATTGGGATGCGTGTGCCGCAATATGCACAACACACTGTGGCCAAAGAACAGGCCATAGGCGGCCAGGGCACACCGGCCGGGACTGTGTTTCATGGCCCAGCCAGAGCTGACGGCCAGCACAAAGTGCAGCAGGCACAGGGATAGCTTCGTGGAGAGACTATCGCCAACTGGTGCATTTGCAGTTCCTACAGATGTTCTGTGGGGAGCCATTTCGAATTCTAGTTGACAATTTGCATATGGAAGGAAGTGCCGGCAGTGTTGCCACCCGGAAAACAAAAAAAAAATGTAACAACTAGTGATGTGCAATTAAAAAGTAACTGTCGCACGAGTCACGAGTGAGCGAAAATACTTTCAACTTTTTTGAAATGCTGAAGAAAATTACATTTTCCCAAATTTTGTATTTTTCAGTAAATGGTAATACTTTGATCATTCATATTAAATTGATTTCATCTGCGTTGAGATAATGTCCTGCTCGTTCCGAATCCAATATTGATTTCCACGGAAATTCCGACCCGTTTTTTTTTCTTAATTTTTATAAATAAAATTAAATGAAAATGGGCATTTTTGCAGAAAAGTCTACCATGACCGAAAAATTAAAAGTTCATTAAAAGTTGTTTCTTACTTGATTTCGAAAAGTTAAATATGCAAAACTATTTTAATTAAAGAGTTTAAAGCTTTCCCTAGTACAGATAGCGGTATATCGGGCTAGAAAGTACACAATTTACGTTTTGGCCAGTTTTTTAGTGCATTTTCTCTATTCGATTAACAGCTCTAAGGATCATTAGGTAATTCCAATCTTTTACCTACTATTAAAATTGATTTTTTTGTTGCGTTAAATAATTTAAGAAAAATTGTCTAAATGAAATTTAAGTAACGTCATGTCAGATATAAAAATTGAATAAAAAAAAACAAGAAATGATATATATATTTGGTAAATTGGAAAATAAAATTATATTATTCTAAAAACTACTGGAAAAAAATTTTATATAAAAAAAGTTTCTCAATTCGCAGAGTTTTGCAATTTTGTAATCCAAGTCAAAACCCACTTCCGTTTTAAGTAACGTCACGTCAGGGCATACGTAGGTTGCTATATATATTTCTGGCCTAATATTGAAAACGCGAATATTTATGATCAAAAATGGTTTTATTGTTTTTCAAGTATTATCCAGCAAGATTTATACACTTTTGCATGCGCTCAAACCAATTGTCAAAGCACTTTTTCCACTCCGATTCACAATGATCTGTCTGCTCTTGTTCGTTTTTCGAATTTCTCCGAAGACTTCAGGCAAACAAATTGTGGTGTACCACTCAGAATTGACCGTCCTACGTTGCTCAAGCGGAACAGTCGCCACATGACCAGTTTTACCTAAGAAACAGGCGACCATTTGCTTCGAAGTGCTTCTTCCACGAACGACTTTCGTTGGATCTGGCTCGTCTTCGAAGACCCACACGGTCGATTGCTGTTTTGTAAGCATAGATCCATGAATCGTCACCTGTGACGATCTTATAAACGTCTTTTGAAACACCGCGATTATATTTTTTCAAAATTTCTTTGTACCAATCCACACGAACCTTTTTTTGAGCGATTGTTAAATTGTGCAGGATCCAACGAGAACAAACCTTTTTTACCCCCAGGTGTTCATGCAATATCGAATGTATGCTGGTGGAAGAAATGCCCAAGGAAGCCTCTATCTCACGGTATGTCACATTACGATCTTGCATTATCAGTTCACGCACGGCATCAATGTTTTCTGGCACAACGACTGTTTTTGGACGACCTTCGTCTTTGAGCGAGCGTTGCCCGCAATTGAATTCATTAAACCAATTTTTCACAGTGCTATAGGATGGTGCTTCATCGCCATACAAAGATTTAAGTTCATCGTTGCACTCTTGTCGTGATAATCCGCATCGAAAGTTGTGAAAAATGATTGCACGAAAATTTTCACGAGTTAATTCCATTTTTCTGCCGAGGTAAGTTTTTGATTAATCGTTAATCGATATCAAACGTGGTCACGCATGAAAGAGATGTATGGAGCTCTTATCGATAAAAGTCCAAACTTTTTTTTTTGGGAAAAGGCCAATTGATCTTAAAATGGCTAGAAGCGACCTAGGCCAGAAACTTAAATAGCAACCCACGTAGCATTAAAAATTGCTTTCTTATTATTTTATTCAGTATAAAAAACCAAAGCTTTTTAAATGCATCGTGTTTTGTGTTCGTTTTGTTGTTGTTGTTTTCTTAGCTGAAACGCATAAAATCAAATGCCGATAGTTTCTTTACAGCCGATACAATTCGATAGTTTGACAGCGTTGCCATATGGCGCTTGGACGCAGGGAAGGGGCAGCTGTTGGTGACTGTCAAGCAGGTTGCAGTACAACTCAAATCATTCACATACACACATACATATATATATACACCTTAAGTCGTCTATATACTTAACGAAAATCAATGTTCGAAAATCCACAAGTGATTCGATTTGCCAGTCGTTCATTGTTTTTTGTATAAGGTTGGAAGATGAGTGACAGCAGCAGCAGCGGCAACAAAAACAACAACAACACCAAGACTTTAGCAACTACTACCGCAATAGCAACAGTAGCAAAAGCAACAACACCAACACCTCCCATTCCAGCCACGGACTTGTTCAAATTCTACATGGAGAAATGTTATGTGTTGCCCTTGGAATTGAAGAATGATATTATTTATTGCCAGCGGGCAATGCGCGACTTTCTCAAGGTGCATGGGGTGAGTAATTATGGGGGAAAAAAGAGCGCAAACTGCAACGGTGTTGTCTCACATTGTTCTTTCTATCATTTCCCCTCAGCTGGTCTCGGAGGTGTTCAAGGAGCAGGCGGATGCGGTAAGTGAATTCATATCCTTTGTTTTGGCCTTTGCTTGCAGCGCAGCGGTAAAAGGAAAAGAGTTGCCAAAGCTTGCAATTAACTGCTAATTTACACGTTGTCCCCCCCCCCCCCCCAACCACTTTTGCCATCACAATTTAGTATTACACTGGACCACATGCAAATATGTTTTCGATTAGATAATTGCATCTGGGGAGCTAAACTAGAGTTTATTTTTATAAAAGAAATTAACAAATTGAGGCCACGTTTCTTTAATCGTGTTTTTCTACTTATCAAACATTCAAATCATACATGTATAAGCAAAAATTAGTGATGCATTTTTTTTCTTCAAAAATATTGTGAAACGACTTTATTTCCGAAACGAAAGAAAATTTAATGGGATTTCCCTTTTTGTATTTCTAATTTTGTTGCTCAGTGTTCGATTTCATCAATCATAACACAGGCTAACAAAATTACCACATTTGTGAGCTCAGGCCTTCTCGATGTAAAATCCTGTTCCTGTTCTGTGCCCTGATTCCAAAACTGGTCTCGATTTTTCTCCATCAGCTCTTGTTTTCAAGAAATCGCGGAAAATCCATTTTGCTGTTTTTTGTAGCTTATGGAAAATTATATAAAAATAGATTTATCACTCCTCTACTTTATTCCAGGATCCCGTACAGATGCAGCGCATTCTGGAGGAGCTGGAGGAGGAAGTCTTTCAGATAAATGCCGAACAGCAGTTTCTTCTGTTGCGCCTCAACGATGACTTGGACAGTTTCTACAAGAAGCTACAGGAGAATAACATACCCAGTGTACCTGAGGTGGGCAATGAGTATATATCCAGTTTGATAGTGCCTTTGATATCGGATGTGAGCTATAAGATCTGTCCACAATCGGTGCTGACGCGCGACAATGAGGAGATGCTCATACGTAAGCATTTCCTGTTGTCCCAGGATGAGGAGGCGGGAGTGCCGCCTCTGAAACTCAGTGATCTGGATGAGAATATACCGCTAATGCTGGCACCGCCTGAGCACCGGCAGCAGCAGCAACAGTCACAGTCACAGCCAAAGGACGATAAGGAGGAGTCACGTTCCCTGTTGATGATACCACCCCGTACAGAGGAGGCACAGCCAAAGAGAAAACTTATTAATTCACCGCCGCCCCTGGCCCCGATTACAGCCAAGAACAATCCTAATGCTTCCGCTCCCGTCGACTTTGAAGCGGTGGCCCAGAGTCGAATGAACTTGCGTCAGGCCCTGAAGCGTGCACGCAAAACGAAACAACAGCCCCGCCTTTGCGATGAGGAGGATCTGGAGTTGACCAGCTTGGAGAATTCCAAAAAATCGAAATCATTGAAAACGACACCCCCTCCGCCACCGCCGCCGCCACCACCAGCTCCGCTTGTATCTGCTGCTGCTGCTGCTGCCTACTCCAAAACCAATAAAGCCCGCACTACACGCCGCAAATCCTCACCGGCACCCGCCTCGGGCGGCTCTTCCGATGACTCGAATCAGGAGCAACAATGGCGCTTGGATGAGCCGCGTGAGACACGAATACTACCCCTGGAATATGGCCAGGCGCCATTTCTTGGTCTCTTTGGCCTCTACACGCATGAGGTGATCAAGAAACTGAATCAACGCCACTCCAAACGCAAGCGGCGCACTGTACAGAATGCCAGTGGTGTGGATTTTCATTATGGACAGCAATTGAATGCAATGGATGCCATAGCCGCACGCCACAAGAAGCTCAAGGATAAACCGGAGTTCTTGCTGTCGCCCAAGGAGAAACGCTTGCAGGCCAAAAAGGCACAGACTAAGGTCAATCAGGGAAATGCAGGAGCCGGAGCTGGAGCTGGAGGAAAGAGCAAATCTCCGGATAAAACGGATACAATCATTTTGGAATCATTATGTGGCAATCATGCCCAAGAGGAGGGATCAGCGGCCAAATGTAAAAAGTGCCGCGAGTGCAAGGAGTGCAAAAAGCGTGTGGGTAAGTAAACATGGGATACCTATTTGAGCAGCATGATCTTTTTCGATCCGTTTTCGGAAAATACAAAAAATTAACAGAGAGAACAAAAATATGAAAAAAACAGTTAACAGACCATTTTCTTCTTGGAATACTTTCTTTAAAAAAAATGCCAAGTGTGACCGCATATTTATCATATAAAAATCTCTTCTCATTTTACACTTCTTCAGTGTGCAGCTGCAAAGACGAAGCAGAGACTAGGAAATCTAGACTAATGGGATGGAAGTGACCCTAGAGCAACTCAATTCTGCTTCTGCATATCTCTAGGGTTCTCATATGCTTATTCGGTCAACTGAGAGACATAAATAGAACGTTTGATTTAAATAACGTAACCGAAACAGTCTCGAAACAGTCTGTAATTTCCACCAATCATCGATTTTTATACCCTTGCAGAGGGTATTCAAATTGTCACGAAGTTTGTAACGCATATATATATATATTCTTGATCAGCAAGACGAGCTGAGTTCATTTCCGTCTGTCCGTCAGTTTCTATGCTATCTCCTCCCTCAGTTTTAGAGCTATCTTGACCAAACTTTGCAAAAAGTCCTTAAATACACATAGGCTGCACATTTGTCGGAATCGGCCGGATCGGATGACTATATCATATAGCTGTCATAGGAACGATCGGTCAAAAAACTAGTTCTAGTGAGAAAAACTTTTTTGTTTTCCATCGTAGCGTCACCAATCGTGGTATATATTAGTTTTATATGCTTCCACATAGTTCTGGTAAAATTTATTAAAATCGGTTGACTATAGCATATAGCTGCCATAGGAACGATCAGTCTAAAAACTGGTTCTAGTGAGAAAAACTTTTTTGTTATCAATGGTAACGTCTTTCAAAAACTGCAAGGGTATTTAGCCTTCTTTTTTTTAATTTTCCTTCTTTTTAGACTGCTTTTTTATTGCTTTTTTCGCCGAATAACGGTTAATTCTTTAACTTCTTTCCTTTCAGAACGAGACAGCCAGCTTGTCTGCCATTTCTGTGCCAGTTTCTATCATCTGGATTGCCATGACTATACCAAGAGCAAATTGCAGGGCCAATCCCAATATACACGTTGCCCTCAATGTATGCGCGATCAGTTGGAAAAGTCACGCCTCTGCAAGCTGGGACTGTGAGATATTCTCTAATTCACACTCTTCTTTGGACAAACTGATTTCAAATTACCGGTTACCTGCGACCTGCATTTTTATTTTTCCTTTGAGTTGGTCAAGTGCTGCACCCTTCCAATCTGTACAGTGTTTTTTTTCCCTGTATTCTAAAAATTTTTGTCTAATTTTTTTCTTTTTTTTTTTAAAACGTATTTTTTCGGTTTGTGCGATACGTACACCACAACACATCCTACAACCGCGGATGGTTCAATCAAATATATTTGTTTAATATTGTTTATTTCCTGTGGTAAAGTGTTTTAATTGAAGATGTTAGAACTCTGTCAATGATGTTGAAGATTTATTTAAAGAATTGTCCAATAGCAATGCTTTCCAATTTTGGCATGGTCTTAAAACCTATTCCAGGTATCAGTTGTACAAGCATTTTCAACACTAAAGAATGTTCTTTCTTATCTAAGAACTAAGAACTTGCTGTTTGTTCGGATCAGCTTGGTTCAAGAGACGGTTTTCATTCCTTGGACAAACTTCAGGTAAGTTACTCATAGCAAAGTTCGAAGCTTACTTTTGTAGCTGGGAACACCAAGAAGAACTTTTGATATTCTATAGAATATCAAATACACTGAAAACAATTTGAGTACATTTTCTTAAGAAAAATGTAGATTAAAAAAAAAATTTTGATCTGAAAAATTTCTTTTTAAAAAAATGTAAGTTAACGGTTCCGGTTCAAAGTTCTATTCTAAAATAAATACCCATAGAAGCTCCTTTTTTTTTCTTATTTAATTTGGAATGCTGAACTCAAAAATCAATTTCAACAATTTTTGTACGGATACGATTTTGAGTTCGGTTTTTTTTTTTTTTTTCTTTAGGTACCCTTACATTTTATGACATATCTCAAGATAAAAACTTTAGAGGTCGTCGAGCTAGATATTAATCTAAAGGGTATGCTATTTTTAATAATTTAGTTGAAGATCATTTTCCTTTCGGTTTAGTAGTTTAAATGCTACAAGCTAAAATATTTCGAAAAAATCGATTTTTTTTGACAAAAACGTGCAAAAGTTGTTTTCCTAAAATCTGTAAAAGGTTGAAACTGATAAAAACAAGAAGACAAAGCTAACTTTGACTGTGCCGAAGTTTTAATACACTTGAAAAACTTTACTTCAACTGATTTAACCGGTACAATATATATAGGATATAGATATCAAATATTTAACATTTTTAAATCATTGAAATAAAAATTTGATACCATAAAAATACACTTTTCTTAGTAAAACACATTTTCCGACCGATTGGTCCTATGGCAGCTATATGCTATATTCATCCGATTTTGATAAAACCTTCCAAAATTGTGTGGAAGCATTTAGATCTAATATATACCAAGAATGGTGACACTACGATGGAAAACTAAACGTTTTTCTCACTAGAACTAGTTTTTTGACCGACTGTTTATATGGCAGCTATAAGCTATAGTCATCCGATTTTGATAAATTTTTTCAGAATTGTGTGGAAACATATAAAACTAATATATACTACAATTGGTGACGCTACGATGGAAATCAAAAAAGTTTTTCTCACAAAGACTTATTTTTCGACCGATCGTTCCAATGGCAGCTATAAGATATAGTCACCCGATCGGGCCGGTTCCGACATATTAGTTGCGTGCAGTAAAAAGAAGACTCTGTGCAAAATTTCAGCTCGATAGCTTCAAAACTGAGAGACTAGTTCGCGTAGAAACAGACAGACGGACATACAGACGGACGTACGGACAAGCGGAAATGAACTCAGCTCGTCGTCCTGATCAAGTATATATATAGTTTATGGGGTCGGAAATGAATATTTCTATGCGTTACAAACTTCTGGGCAAAATTAATATACACTTTTCAAGTGTATAAAAAGGCTCGTGTGGATTGGTGCAAAGAAATTTTGAAAAAATATAAGCGCGGTGTTTCAAAAGACGTTTATAAGATCGTCACAGGTGACGAATCATGGATCTATGCTTATGAGTCCGAAACAAAACAGCAATCGACCGTGTGGGTCTTCGAAGACAAGCCAAATCCAACGAAAGTCGTTCGTAAAAGAAGCACTTCGAAGCAAATGGTCGCCTGTTACTTCGGTAAAACTGGTCATGTGGCGACTGTTCCGCTTGAGCAACGTAGGACGGTCAATTCTGAGTGAAATTGATTAATACCTTGATTGACTCCATCTAAAGTTTCTAACTCGAGATATGTCTTGAAACGGATAAACTAAAAAAAATTCTTACTCAAAAACGTATCCATACAAAAATTGTTGAAATTGATTATTGAGTTCAGCATTCCAAAATACATCACTACAAAATAATGGCTTCAATGGGTCTTTTTCGCTGTAAACTAGTGTTATTGGCAGGGATTAATCCAGAAACGAATATCGGTTTTGGTACCGGTTCCGGTTCGGTACGTACCGATATGAGAATATCGGTTAAAGGTTTTTTATTATGGTTTTAAAATTATTTCGGTTTTCGGTTCCGGTACACTCAGAAAAAAAACCTAGAACTAAGAAATTATCTATTCTTATCTTAATCGCTCTAAAATCTTTCGTATCTCCGTTAATAATAGAGTTCTGTAGCGATTTGAATAGATTTGAACCCATACTATAAGGCTAAGGTCCAATATAGCTCATAATACGCTGGTAAAATACTCAACCTAAAACACTCTAAAACAGATTGAAACATAAAGACTCTTTTCTAAGTGTATATATTGCTATTTTATCAGTTGAAATATATATTTGTAATAATCATACATTAATAAAATAAAAAATTAGAAATCGAAACAATACCGGTATTAGCGTTTCGGTATGGTTCCGGGGTTTTCGGTTCCTTTATAATGGTAAACGGTTTTCGGTTCTCAAAAAATTTTTATATCGGTTCTAGTTTTGTTACCGGTATCTGGCTTAAAACGGTTTATTTCGTTTAACGGTTCCGGTTGCGGTATTATTCCGTGGTTATTGGCAACATTTAAAAAAAGTCCAAAACAATTTAATTAAAATTTTTTAATGCATCCGAAAAAAAAAGATGATTCTAAATACAAACAACTGGGAGAACCAGATGTTCGTCATTTCAATCTATCAGACATGTTTGGATAAGCCTTTCTTCTTTAACTAAATGTAGTTAATGTTGTTAAGTAATCTCAAGATAATCTCCTTCATCTTGTTTACACCGATTCTATTGAAACTTAGTAGGCGGTTGTTTTCCTGATTTTGATGTGACAAATTACCTTAATAATCTTCCAGCCCTCAACTCAACTGTCAAAAAGGCAACATATAAAGACAGCTCAGAAAAGCAAATGCATATCTGTCTTTGCAGTCAGCAGCACCTGAATTCCAGTCAGTCAGTCATACAAGTATCAAACAAGATGGAACAATTGATTGAAATTCCCGGCAAATTAACTATAAACCTAAACCAGGAGCTATTCCTGGCCCATTTGGGTTTGGCCAAGCGTCAGAGAATCAAGAGATTGCAGCCAAATGACAGAAACGGTCAGCAGCCCTATGGCCTGGGGCAAAAGGCGAGTTGAAAGGTGGGACAATTAATGGAAACTCCTCCACTCTCTCTCTCTCTCTGTTTTCTTTCAGCAGATGCTACTACACATGCAGCAGGATGTGGCAGAGGAGCTAAAATCGAACTTAAGATATCAAATGATAAGCTGGCTGCTATTAAACAGGCTGCACCGCAATCGCATGCGTAATCCCGAAATGTGCCTCAGCCGGTTGCGATGCAACGAATGCCTGGGCTGTGAGGGCGTGGAATATCCATGCGAAAGTTGCGGCGAGCAATACCATCAGGAGTGCCATCCGGATCAGGGACAACCGTTAAAGCATCGTCAGTGTCCCGCCTGTAAGCGTAGAAATGCTTAAATCAAATTTTGTCAACATCAATAGAAGTTTTAATTATCAAAAAAAAAAAAATATATATATATAAAAATATTGCTCAGCGGGTGGAGAGCTTGCCCAACAGCGGCAGCACAGGCAGCAGCAGCAGCAGCCAACCATTTGCAGTGCCTGTTTTTGAGTTTCCATTGCACAAATCGCCTTGACAGAAGCACATGTAGACCTTTTTATAATTATAAATGGTATCCGCACATCGATCCATATTATCATCCGGACCACGCTGTACGCACATCCGCTGTGTGGCCAAATCATAGTCATCCACCGCATAGGCCCCACCCCGCTCAATGACCTTGCCGCACCAGCCACTGGCACAGGGTATGGCCGCCAGTCCAGGTTCATGATCTACATCCGTGGCATTAAAGTTGAACGGATCCCGGCAGCTACCCAATAAATCGCCACGCGAACGACATTGGTAGCAGCGACGCAACAGTCCTATGCAAAACAAAAGACTTCAATGAAAGGCAACAAACTGTGCATTTAATGCGTACCATTAATTTCCAGGCCGGGAAAACTGATGAGCCATATCACAGTCAGGTGGTAGAGGAAGACACTTATTTTATATTGCATTTTGGAATTGTGTTTTTTGAAACAAATTAATGAGTAAGCTTTAGAGTAACATTTATAATTCTCTTTGTTGTTGTTGTAGTTGTTGGGCAGTGACCGTTTACAGATGTTCGAGCAATCGATTAGTCGATAGGCAGAGTGCTGAGGATGGTTCCGAAAGTGAACTAGTGAAGTCTTTGGACTCTTTGTGTTTGTTGAATTTGGTTCAGGCTCGATTTATTTATTAATTCATAATTTAATAATAATTCTTTACACAAAAGTTAAATTATTATTTTTATAGTTTGATTTAAATTTGAAAGTTACAAATCCGGAACTACTAGTTCAGTTAGTTCATTCTTAACTTGAATGATCTGGTCACCCTGGGTTTGGTATTTTTTTGGATTGAACCAGTTGGATTGAACTAGAACAGTGAAACGAACTAGTGGATTGAACTAGCAGTGGAAATTTTGCAAAATCAAAATACCAAAAACGGCCACACTAAATTGTCAATTTGTGTTTAGTGAGCCAGTTCTTTAGTAAGACCAAATTGGCTAGTGTTGGGGAAAAGCAGCAACTTATCTAATTAACTTGGCGCCATTTCAAATCATTAAACAAGCATGAAAATTGAAAAAAAAAACAATTATACCTAATTCATATGCGATGTAGGAGATGTTCACAAACCGAAACTAAATAAGTCATCTTGGTTGCCCAAAACATGCTTTAAATTAAAATTTTAGGATAAATATATCGAAATATCTATAATTTAGGAGCCACAATACAAATATTGTACGTATAACAGCCGAAACCGTGTGTTCCAGATATTAAAAATTTTTATCGATATCAATAAATATACAAAAGTGGAGTATCCATCCGAGTAGTCCAAAAATAAGTAATTTTGTACTTTTTGTTGTGTTTAAAAAAAACTCTTTTCTTTCCAATCTGCTTTTGATTTTCTCGTAATTCGATCAAATTTCAACTTTTGAGAACCGGTTTGAAGAGCGTTCTTAAGGATTAGTGACCTATTTTTTTCTCAAAATCTGTTCGGAAAGTAATTTTTTACTAACTTTTAAATGTACGGCAGTCCAATTGCCCGTAATTCGTCGAATCTCAACTTTTAAAGAGCGTTATTTCGAATAGCGACCCAGTTTTTCTTTTAATCTGTTTGAAAAGTAATTTTTTACTGACTTTTAAATGTGCAGCAGTCCAATTGCCAGTAATTTCGTCAAATCTCAACTTTTGAAGAGCGTTCTTAAGGATAGCGACCCAGTTTTTCTTAAAATCTGTTCGGATAGTAATTTTTTACTGACTTTTAAAAGTGCGGTAGTCCAATTGCCTTTAATTCTGACGAATCAAAACTTTGGAAGAGCGTTATTTAGGATAGCGACATATTATTTCTCAAAATCTGTACAAAAGGTAATTTTTAACTGACTTTTAAAGGTGCAATTGCCCTTAATTCCGTCGAATCGCAGCTTTTGAAGTATGTTTTTTTTCAACTTTTCGGAACGTACTTTTTCCGTACTTTTAATGGAATGGCAGTATGAAAAAGGTTTTATAAACTCATTTCTCTCCTTTGATTGTAGTTAGTCCGCCGATTCTCAAAGTTTTAGTTCCATCCTTACTTAGAACAATTAAGGTTTTTCTTAAATATGTACGGGAAAAACTTTTTCCGAACTTTCAGACTAATTTTAAGTAATTTCTGTGCTTAGTTTACTCGTAATTCCGACGATTCTCTGGGATTTCTGGTCCTTACGGCTGACTTTTTCATCAATGATTTAATTTACATATATGATGGAATTACAATAAACGTCCAGTGTGACCAGGTTGGCGGTAGTCGTCGACAGCGTTTTTATTGTGACCGTAATGCAAAACAATAGATTATACTGGGGAAAAATCAATATATGCAGGTCCAATATTTTAAATTTAAAAGATTTGACAAGTATTATAAATTTAATAAAACTAAATAAAATAATCCACCTTGGTCTGTTACCTCTAATAATATGTTTTTTTTATTAAAAACTT
Organism: Lordiphosa mommai; assembly: GCA_018904225.1. Taxonomy (NCBI): domain Eukaryota; kingdom Metazoa; phylum Arthropoda; class Insecta; order Diptera; family Drosophilidae; genus Lordiphosa; species Lordiphosa mommai. The sequence goes on from JAEIFT010000082.1 coordinate 154,436, forward strand.
TAATAGAACTCAAATTCAAATCTGTTTTGAATATGCCGCTTAATGCTACATACAATAACAAGACTTTCGGCCTCAAATCGATACATTGGTTCGATAGGCTATAGCCTTAGTTTCAGTGGTCAGTGGCCTCTTTTATAGTCTCAGACAAAAATTGCATGAAATTTGGTTTTAAAAATTCAAATTGCGCGCCACCGACACAGCTGACGATTTTGCTGCCTCTCTAAGTAAATACCTCTAATAGCGGGTTTTGCGCTGCCGACGCAGCAGTCTGCCTCTCTATGTTGTGCCTCTAAAGACAACAGTCTCAGATTCCAAACGTTTCTTGTCGGTTGAACGTGTTTATGTCCCGTTGTTTGTTATTTATTTTTTTCTGTGTTTTGCGCGCTTATTGTGAAAATTGTTAAAAACAAAATAAATAATTTAAATACTATGTGTGTGTGTGTGAGTTAAAGTGTGTGTAGATAAAGAAGGTGCAACAGCAACAACGACAACAACAACAATAATAAAGTGAGTTTCAAACAAATCCTGAATTAATCCTTTAGCACAGTTTCGGTTTAGGGCCAGCTTAATTAGCCTGGCTGCCTGTTTTTTTTATTTTATTTTTTTTTTGTGTATGGAATTTGGTATCCCAGGGATACACAGGCAAAGGGTGTGTTTGGATGTGTGTGTGCGCGCGTGTGTGTGTGTGTGTGGGCTGTGAACCTGTCTCTTTGCTGGGCTAAAAATCAATAAGCCAAAAGTCAAACAACAAACGCGCAAATGTCCTTGTGTTTGTGTGTGCGTATGTGTGTGTGTGTGTGGGAGTTTGCTTCTGACAATTGGGGGTCTTTGGTCCCACTGTGTTCCTTGTCTATGTAAGTATCGGTTATTTTTGAATGGCAAATATAAAGCGATGCTTGTAACGCTATTATTAACCCTAAATGGTTGCTCCTACTTTTTGTACACTAAAAGTAAGATCCCTTGATACAAAAAACGGTCTATTAATGCATTTAATTTGTTAAACTGCTTTGGCTTTGTTGTTGGTTTTAGTGATTGTCCTTGGTTATTAGCCGGCTCCAAGTCAAGTGGGTGGAAAACAGCGATAAGCTGATTCCAGCAAATGGTTGTCTTCAACTTTCCTTGGCTTTCCTTTCAAAATTACCATTTTTTTAAGAACTGGTAGATTGATTTTGACTCCGATTCATTCCCATAAGCTCTTAAGGGGGTCTTCTACCTTTGAAAAAAATTTTTTTTTCCATGATTTTGTTTTGCCTTATTATTATAGCTTGAACATTCTCCTTTCATCCCCTTTAAACCATTTTCAAATATTCGAAATAGTTTAGCAGATATTGCCATTTTCGAGGAGCAATGATTGCGGCAGTTCTACTAAACTGATTTTGATCAGCCATGTTGCAATCGACAAAGAATTGATGTAATTCTGGCTCGTACCTTAATCAAGAGGAAAAAACATTTTTTTTACTATTTTTTTTTACAGAAAAAAAACTTGAAAAATCGAATAATTTTTTTTAAATTGCCGCCAATTTTTCAAAAAAATATTGAAAAATATGATTGAGTTACGGGCCAGAATTGCATCAATTCTGATCATAACCTCATTTACCGTTTTCAGTTGCGATAACCTGGAGTCCCGGAATCATGGCCACCACCTCTACACCTTTTTTTTTTTTAGATCTTAATTGGCAGGCCGATAACTTGTTGAACAGCCCTCGAATTAGAAAATATATTTTTTTTATTTTATTATTTAATTAATAAATAACACAAAACAGAAATCCAAGTTGAAAAAGCTCGTTTGGTTTTCACTCCTGAATTTTTCAAAATTTTAAAATCCCGTTGGTAGCACTTTGTACTCTGTAAAAAAGGTCGAAAAAAATAACATTTAAAGTTGATCGTATAAAAACCAAAAGAGTTTTATACAACAATTTCCCGCCCATTTTCCGACTTTTGGGGAATATTTTCTAAAATTTAAAAGCAATGTATTTCATAGTTTTGCTATAAACGCTAAAAGCGTCTAAAGGAATATGAATTTGAAACTAATTAAAATTAAATTATCGGTCAATAATTGAAAATCGACCCAACATATCCACGCGGGTGGGTGGATTTTCCAACAAAAGTAAATAAAATTTTTATAAAATTTTTATATATAGCTTTGAAAAAATGTTGAGCCTGATCAAATGGAAGACAAAAATATTTTTTTCCAATGAATTGAACTTTTTTCCAATTTTACGGATTTTTCACAATGTAAAAATCGCTTTGCTAATATTTCATATGTAAAGCTTTGCAAATAAATTTGAAGCTAATCGGATGAAAAACATATGAGTTTAATACAACACTTTATCGACCAATTTTCCGGTCCTATTTGTGTATGTGTCACTTGGAAAATGAGTTTTGAGCTATTCGAAAAAAAAATTGCTGAAAAAAAAGTTCAAACAAAACTAAACAATAAATATTGTGAATCAAACCGAATCGTATTTCAGTTCCGGTTTTGGTACGTGCTGCAACTTATGTTTCGGTAAAACGTTCTCTTTTGGTTCTTGTTTTTTTTAGTATTCGTTTCGGTATTGGTATCTTGGTTTTATATTTCGTTATACCGGTACATAGGGGTACATCCTTCTAAACCAAAGATATGATAGCATTCTAGCAGGGCTGCAAACCGGTTTTGAACCAAACCGGTTTGAATCCTGAATTCCTACTGTTATTTTACTGTGAACTGAACCTTGAACCGAACTTCTTCTGAAAAAAATTGTTGAACCTGAACCTGTCTTTCGGTTCGGTTCCCACATCATCAACATTTGGGCAAATTATTTGCCTGTGGGACTTTAGCTTTAATTAAGCGGGCTTTTACAACCCTAATGGTTATATTGTCTGATCAAAGAAGAAGAATAGTTGGTCTATTACTCGTAGAAATACTACCTGTAAATTTATATTGAAAATAAATGACATCGTAGATATCGTAGAAGATTCTAAACTTATCTTCAATTGAGCAGATGGGATATAGAGTAGCTTGTAGCTCTTTGCTTGAGACAATCGAAACAATGGCGCACAACCAACTTCGGTCACTTTAGCATCCTTCAGGGGAACCCCCTAACAGAACACCTCTCTACCTTCTTTCACGTCTTCATCCCTTCTAAAGAAGAGTGAAATTAGGGACCGCAGAAATCTATACAAATTAATAATGATATCTCGAAACTCGAGAATGGAGTGGGTGGCGGTGTATACTCCAACGAACTCGGCATCAGTCATTCTTTCAGACTACCGGATCATTGTAGTGTCTTTTAGGCAGAAATCCTTGGAAGCTTAACTCAGACGCTGAGTACAATGAGCATTTACTCTGACAGCCAAGCCGCCATTAAAGCACTTGGCTCAATATCCACCAAATTAGGTATCGGTTAACACTTGTCGCAAATCTCTCCAGAAGATGGCAGAACAGTCTGACATAAGCCTCATTTGAGTCCCAGGACAAGGCTTTACCACCAATCTCCTTCCCTATAGAAAAAATGTAGGTATGCCCATGGCTACGTGCAGTCTGATAATAAAAGAATTATTCAAGCAGAAAACTACTCAAAAATCTAGCTCGATTTGGGAACATGAAATCTTGTTCATTCATCAATTTAGATGTGCATTGTTTTGCTGAGTGTGAAATCGTATGCTATAATCTTAGATACTGTACACTTTATCTCTAAACTAGAACAAAAAAAACCAAACGCGAATAAGCCAAGCCATTATTTTGCATGCAATCAAGAGAGCGAGAGAGAGAGAGCCTAATTTAGTCAAGCATGGCCAACTACCAACCCCTCTCCACTTCAGTCCAGTTAAGCAGTTGCCAAATATGTACATGAAGCGCTGTTTGGCAATGCCAACCGGGCAGGTGTTAAATGAACAATTTGAGCCAGGATTACTTTATTTACTTGCTAACTTATCACAAACTTAATGTTGATTGGCAGTTAAAATTAATGAAGTTTATTTTCTACATTTTAAAGCCAAGCTGTGTGCGCTTTTGTTTTAACAGTTAAGGCAGTTAAATCATTTACACTTTGCCAACTGCAATGCACTGATTCTTGCCAGCTTGAGTCTCTAGTTTCTGTCTGACTAAGCACACGGTACAGTGAGAGAAAACAAAAGCAAAGTATTTCAATCAAAGGGTGGCTGATGAATGATGCTACACATTAATAGACATTAATAAATACCGTAATATAAAAAACCAAGAAAATAAGCGTTATTTGTTGGTAGCAACATTCATTAGCCACACCTTATAAAAAGTCTAAAGTCTTAAAAAGTTCTTAAATCAATTTGAAAACATTCTCAATACAAAAAGTGAATATAAATAAAATAAGTATGACTTGATTTAGGTTTAGGTTTGGGTTAAGTGGAACATGTGAAATGAAACATAAAAAGAAAATATGTTAATTTAAAGCAGGGTGTCAAACCGAAGCCCGAACCGGAACCGTATACCGAAAACAACCGATTGAAACTCAGAACCAGAACCGGTATTTCGGAAACTTTATTTTTGAAACCGATACGTTGTACCGGTACAGTTTCGGTTCTGAGTTACAGTAATAACAGTTTATTTATTTGAAAACATTCTCAATACAAAAAGTGAATATAAATAAAATAAGTATAACTTTATTTAGGTTTAGGTTTGGGTTAAGTGGAACATGTGGAATGAAACATAAAAAGAAAATATGTTAAATTAAAGCAGGGTGTCAAACCGGAACCCAAACCGGAACTGTATACCCAAAAGAACCGATTGAAACTCAGAACCAGAACCGTAACCGGAACCGATATTATTTATTTTTTGAGAACCGGTATTTCGGAACCGAAATGACCGAAAAGAACCGAAACGTTGTACCGGTACAGTCTCGGTTCTGAGTTTTTTTTTTGTTATTTCAGTTTTATTGCTTCAATCGGGGATTTCCTCAGGGTAAAACACTGAGAAAACGTTAGCAAAAACTTACAGATGTTAGGTTAAGGGACCAAAATAACAATTTCAACTTATTTGTTTCAATAATTTCTAAATATTATTAAATAATTTAATTTATTTTTGCATTTACAAAGGAAACGAATAAATAATTGCAATAGGTTGCTACGCGTTCTATTATATCTTCGGATTAAAGGATTTTTAAATTATACCGGTTTTTACCGGTACGTACCGGTAATACCCAAATAAAAACCAAGGTACCGATACGGAACCGAATACCTAAATAAACTAGAACCTAAACAGAACCTTTTACCAAAACATTAGTTTTGGTACGTACCAGAACCGGAACCGGAACTAAAATTCGATTCGGTTTGATTCCCTGATTTAAACTTTTCACGATTTTGATTAAGCGAAAATAGGTGCCGGCTGTAAGGGGTTAAGTTCCAAATTCTACCACTTAGCACCATAAGTCAAATGATTTAACCAGTTGGGAATTTTATGGGCAAATTTGTGTAAGTTAAATTCGATGTAGAGTTTTTTGAAGAAAGTTTTTAAAAATATTTAAAAAGTCTTTGTTCATTAATTTGAAGAATGATTTATACTTTATTATCTTTCTTTTCTCTGAGTGTATTTCTTTGCTATCAACTATCAGGTAGGTACATAAATACCTACTACAATATGTTTATCTAATCCAAGTTGCTTGCTCCTCATTCAATTAATCAGAGTTGAGTCATTAACTTGGCTGCAAGTCTAAGTTCCTCTCCCTCTCTCTCTCTTTCTCTCTCGCTCTTCCGCTTCTTTTCCCCTCTAGCCTGTGTAGAACAAACAATAATAACAAAAGTCGTTAAACCAGTTTATGACTGGCCGGGCATAGAGGCCACGTTAAGTAGAATCAACAGTTTTTTTTTTTGCTGAATCAGCTGCTGTTAATGGAAAGAAAGAGGAGGAGGAGTGGGTAAATACTGCCTGCTGGAGCAACAACTTCCTCATTTTCCAGAAAAAAATAATAGAAATGCTAATAAGCCAGATTGATGACGCCTCCACCCCCCCCCCCTTTGAAATCTGGGCCAATGTCAGAACAATCGATAAACAAATAAACAACAATTGTGGCCCGGAAGGTTTGAACTCTTCTTCGGCCCAATCGTGTGAACAAAATATGAATAATTATCTTCAATTGCAAAACAGCTGCACTTGGTGTCTGTTTGTCTTATTCGATTATTGACACTTCCTTGTTAACCAACAACTCGACTTTGAACTTGAGTTTCGTGAGTTCGACTCTTGCCATTGGGAATCGTTTACATTGACCTTATCCATCCCATAACCATGGCTTAGGGCTTTATCTTAAGGCCATTCAACAGATGATGAATAAATGAAATCCAAATTGTGTCAGCTACAAGACAATGAACAACAAAGGCGCGTGCCTTATAATAAAATAAAATTTAAAAAATAAATTAAACAATGATTGGAAGAAAAAGATGGACCTTAGATATCAAATAGGTGATGCAAGAGTTGTTCATATACATTAGGCTTAACATCCGCATTAAGCAAATTGGTAAAATTTTAAACTATAATTCCCAAAGCCTAAGTTTAATATGTGGAACTAAAAGCTTTAGGATCAACATTTGGGCACACTTTCATTCAAATTTATCAAATTATTTGCGTATGGGTTCTTAGCTTAACTTTTAGAGAATTTCATACTTGGACATAACAAATTTTAGATATTTAGACATCATAAATTTTTGATTCAAGCATAAAATTCCTAAAGTTTTTCTTTAAGTGTAATATTGACTAGTTTTATTTTTCCTCAGTGTAGCTTTTTAAGAGTCTGTATGCAAAAAAACAAACCATCTTTGGTTTGCAATTTTTGAAGAAAATCTAAGAGATTAAATACTTGTCCAAGAAGTTCCTAGTTACAAATCCTACCTCTTCTCACCTGTATTAACCCTATCCCAAATTATCTTAAGCTATTTTAACCTATCCTAAACGAACCTTACCTATTCTAGACTATCCTTACCTAACTTGAACAATCCTATCCTTGCCTGTCCTAAACTATCCTTACTTGTCTTAACCTATTCTAACCTATTATAGACTATTCTAACCAATTTTAAACTATTCTTACCTATCTTAACCTATCCTATACTATTTTAATCTAACCTATCCTATCCTAACCCATCCTAACCTATCCTTACCTAACCCATCCTAACCTGTTGTAACCTATCCTTACCGATCCTAACCTATCCTAACCTTTTGCTACCTATTATAACCCAAACTAACATGTCCTAACCTATCCTAACTTATCCTAACCTATCCTAACCTAACCCATCCTAACCTATCCTAACCAATCTTAAGCTATCCTAACCTATCCTGACCTTTCCTAACCTATCCTAACTTTTCCTAACCTATCCGAACCTATTATAAACTATCCTAACTTATCCTAACCGAATCCATTCTAACCTATCCTAACTCATCCTAATCTATCTTAACCTATCCTAACTTGTCCTTACCTATCTTAACCTATCCTTACCAATCTTAACCTATCCTTATCTATTCTTTCCTATTTTAACCCACCCTAACATGTCCTAACCTATCCAAACCTTTTCTAACGTTTTCCTAACCCTATCCTAACCTATCCTAACCTATCCTAATCTATTCTAACCAATTCTAACTTATCCCAACCTACCCTAACTAATTCTAACCCTTACTTACCTAACTCATCCTAACCAATCCTAACCCATTCTAACCTATACTTATCTATCCTAACCTATCCTAACCTTTCCTAACCTATCCTAACCTATTCTTACATTTTCTAACCTATTCTAACCTATCCTAACTTATACAAACCTATCCTAACTTATCCTAACCTTTCCTAACCTAACCCATCCTAACCTATCCTAAACTATCCTTACCTTTCCTAACCTTTCCTTTTCTAACCTATCCTAACCTAACCCATCCTAACCTATCGTAACCCTTCCTAACTTTTCCTCACATTTCCTAACCTAACCCATCCTTACCTATACTATCCCATCCTAACTTATACTTATCTATCCTTCCCTATCCTAACCTATCCATAACCTAACCTATCCCTACCTTTCCTAAGCTATCCTTTTCTATATAGGATAGGTTATATCCTAACTTATCCTAACTTTTCCTAACCTATCCTAACCTAACCCATCCTACCCTATCCTAACATTTCCTAACCTATCCTAACCTATCCTAAGCTATCCAAAACTAACCCATACCAGCCCTTTCCTAACCTGAGCCATTCTAACCCATCCTAACCTCTCCTAACCTATCCTTACTCATCCTAACCTATTCTAATCTTTCCTTACCTTACCTAACCCATAGTTTAGCATTTCCCTTTACCCCTTGTGTTGTGATCTGTAACATTTCAAGTGACATTATTTTTCACATATTTTCATTACTTCATTTGTTGTACCCTAGGTGAAACCCGGTCAACGACTCATTCATTTATTTTGGTCATAGAATAAAAGACGAGTAATTTAGCGCTATATGGGAAAATCTGCATTCACATTGCTTGATTAAAAAAAAAATTATTATTCCCTCGAATGTCATTGTCGGGCCAAAAACTTAAATAATTTGTATACAATGAAGTTGTTTTTTTTTTTCTTCTTTCTGGTAAAGTTTCAATAATGACTAAGGAAACAGATGGCTCCAAATTTATGACCATCATCATGGGAAAATGCGAAATGTCGGGCCTTGAAAATGCCGTTGCACATCTCATGATGCTGCCTAAAAATGATGATAATGATGATGATGATGATATGCAGTGTGTGTAATGCAGAATTTTCAATACCGTACACAAATGCGGCTTTTGATGTCTTCATCATTTTTCAATCAATGGCAAAACGCTTTGTCACCTCAAAATCAAATTATGTTAATATGGGCTTAAGTTATGACAAATTCAAGGGCAATACTAAAAGCTGGAAATGAAGTGGGTGCAACACACCTGTTGCATTTGGTACAGTTGAGTTCAATTTACTAGCATTAGATTGTGTTGCACAACGCACAAACTGGAATGGAATGCAAAAATTAGCTTAACATTTAATGAGGCCTCCTATGTGGGCCTCCCGCTCTGTCTATAGCTCTTATGTAATTGTTGTTAAACTGTCAATTCAATAGACGTTACTCATACGTACCGTTGTGCAGCGGATGTACAACAACTACAACAACAACAAAAACTGCGCTTCACTGTGTGTCTCACATATCTATGACATTTTTTTTTTCAATTTGTTTTGTTTTTCTACAACAATAGCAAAATTAACGCTTAACACATACGGAAAAGGTTTTTTATTTTGTTTTTTGTTTTTTTTGGGATACTCTTTGAGCTTAAAATGAATTGTATCCATTTTTGAACGTCTCTTAATCTGTTTAGCTTTTGTACCAAAGTTCGTACGAAATGAGAAATTGGAAACAATTTTAGATAAACCTTTTGTTTATATTTCTGTGGTAACTTAGTTATTGATAATTATACACTTGGAGGAAAAATTACGAATTTTATAATTGGATCAAACAATTTCGAGGTTAAAAGTTCGATAAGAATGAATATTCTTGAACTATTATTCATTTTATAGTTTATTCTCTGAACTAATAAAGTGACAAAGACGCGTGTGTTTTGTTGTGCACGATGGATGGCCGGCCGTTTTTTAAGAATTAACGATCTTGGGCTTAGATAATTCCATAATACTTTTTTCGTAAATCTGAGAAAAAACGATACGATTTTTTTGGATTCTTCAGAATGATTTAGAGATGGCCGAGGGACAGAAAATTCGATCCCGTCCTGATCCCGACCCTAGTCTACCTCGACCCGTCCCGATTCCAAACCCAAATCTTAAATTCAGTCCCGTTCCGTCCCGATTCCGACACTAGGTTGTCCCGACTCGTCCCAATCCCGAATAATTTTTTCGGAACCCGCGGGAATCAGGTCCCGAAACTTGGCACATGGACTTCTTTCCAATATAGGCTAAACATTTGTTAAAACCAGCCAAATCTGACCGCTAGATCAATGATCTAGATGGAATAACTTCTGTTTTACCAAAAAATAGACCGGGATCCGAAAAAATTCGTGATTAACAATTAATCCCGTCCCGACCTTTTAAATTCAATCCCGTTCCGTCCCGATCCCGAAGATTTTTTCGGTACCCGCGGGAATCCCGAAAATTCCTAAATTCCCATAATGGCGACTTTTAAGCTTCACTCAAAAGCCGAAACACTGCGTCTCGCAACAAACTGGTGGAAAACCTTCCCTCCAGTGACTTACAATCTAATACGTACATTCAGAAAAAATACCTAGAACTTTGTACTTAAATCAAGTACAAACGGTGTCAATAGTACACCAAGTACGATAATACTTATTACAAGTACAAAATACTTGGCTCAAATACGATTTTTTCAATCCCGAAATACTTGATTTTAGACCGGGGGATACATTAAGTACATTTTAGACTATTCCAAGGATTTGTAAACCTTATTCATAGTACAAAATGGTCTTTCGTTTCGTTCTTATTAATTCTATCCCGTTTGTTTTAAAACGTTTGAGAACAAAAAATTCTTGATTTAAGAATTTCGAACTTGATTTAAGTATTTTTTTTCTCGATTTAAGAACATTTTGGGTAAAGTTGAAAACTGAAGACTGATTCGTACTTAGTTTAAGTACAACCAAATACGAATTATACTTGAAATTTTAGGTAGAAAACGGTATAAATTCTATCCTGTTCGATTTTGAATGTTTGAGAACAAAAAAAATTCTGGATTTAAGAATTTCGTACTTGATTTCAGAATTTTGTTCTTATTTTTAGAACATTTTGGGTAAATTTGAAAACTTAAGACTGATTCGTACTTAGTTTAAGTACAACCAAGTACGAATTATAATTGAAATTTTAGGTAAAAATTAAAAATTATAGTACAAATTTTAGAATAATTGAGTACAAATTGTATCCCAATCGTTTTAGAACGCGGTAAGCCATTTTATTTCAAAATTTTACCAACACACTACTACGTAAGAGATCGCTTCTGGTAGGGACTAGAGGTGCGCGCGTGACGTGAATTTAAACGTGTCACCGTGTGTCATGACGTGATCGTGAGAAAACACAGTCTTTCGTGCGTGAGCATTCGTGATCCATGCGTGTTAAAGTTATTCATCGTGAATATAAGTCGTGCAGTATTCACAAAATTTTGCTTTTATTATATTTGATTAAGAATATTATTCCTCAAACAGAGTTGCTTTTGATTTCGTAAATACGCTGCTCTTAGCTGCTCCATACAAAAGTCGTAGAATGGCCATGACACTCATGATCGAAGTAAGGTCTCTCTACGCAAAAATTCAGGGGTGGTTGATCGTGCGTGAATATTTTGTGACCTCTCCTTTAATCGTGCGTGACGCAAAAAATCATGCGTCAAGAGATTTTTATTTCGTGAATCGGTCGTTACGAGAAGGAAAGCATTTCTAATAGGCACCCTGACGGGTTACTGTCTTATTGGCAGACATGCTTCTGTAGAAGTTGCAGATACAAAGAAGAGGAGGAGAACAGTACAACAACTTCACTGTCACTGCCCTGTCTTGGGCAAAAGAATACTTGGTATTCTCGGTGAATCTCTCACACTTAACATTTCGAAGACATCCGAGCTAAAGATCCCAGCTCTACTTAGGTTTATTCTGTCCACACAATGGTTCTGGATTAATAGGGTTAACAGGGAATACCTATGCCATCGCAAAGGGGCCCAGAAGGCCCAAGTGGGAGAGTGACTTGTTGCTCTTAGCCTTCGTAACTAAACCTTATAACCCGTAACCCGATATTTCTTTCGATTTGTATCCCTGTTGATAATACTAAACAGAAAAAAAATTTGTATGAAAAATTTGTACGAAAATTTTGTATTAAAATTATGTATGAAAATTTTGTATGAAAATTTTGTATGGAAAATTTTGTATGAAAATTTTGTATGAAAATTTTGTATGAAAATTTTGTATGAAAAATTTGTTTGAAAAAAATTGCATGAAAAAATTTGTATGAAAAATTTGTATGAAAATTTTGTATGAAAAATTTGTATGAAAAATTTGTATGAAAAATTTTGTATGATGAAAAATATGTATGAAAAATTTGTATGAAAATTTTGTATGAAAAATTTGTATAAAAAAATTGGTATATGTAAAATTGTGGGTACTCAATAAAACATTTTCGAGACATTGAGTTGTATCTTTGCCTTCTTACAAAAGTAAAGAAACGTCCTCTAAATCATATACCAAACACCCAGTTCGCTACTCAAAACAGTCACCGTCTGAATTTGGTATTAAAAAGTGAAATTCTATTCGAGTATTTTTAGCACGTTCTGAGCAAACCAAACCAAACACGAAAACCAACACGAACACAAACATTGAACGTGCCTCTCAAGCACTTGTTGTTGTTGCTGAATCTTTTGGCTGCTTTAATGGAGCCATTAAGCTCTTCACATTGTACTGATGTCATTACCACTTAAGTTTTGATTTTTGCATCTTTCGCCCCATGGTCATTGATGCAAGCGTTTGTTCATTCATTCATTCATTCGTTCGTTCGTACGTTCAACCTGTTTACATGGCACGCTAAATCATAATGATATGGCAAAACGGTAAATTTAAGCATTTGCCAAATTTTTAATAACCATAATTAAGTGCTTAAAGCACGACAGGAAATTGCATAATGCAGTTGGCTTTACACACATTATGCAAATACAAATGTAAACTAGGGTTCTAGACAGATTTAAAGCATATAACACGTTCTGCGAATTCGCCATTGACGTCAGCAAAGCATGAATGTGTAAGGTAACAACCTTCAACCAGGCGTCGTTTTGCCTGCATTTGACATATGAGCGAGTTGAGTTGGGTTTGGGTGGGGGGGTTGTTCTCAAGCTGCAAAAAAAAACTTTCATTGGAAATGGAAATGTTAATGGGACCATTGACTTTACCAACAAAATGAAAAAAAAAAAAACGCCAGACAAAGCACGCAAACCAGCCAATTGTATTGGGTATTGGCATTGCAGTTATGCAAACCGTATCAACATCGATTCCACATACTACATATTGTACACATATATATAAAAAACCTTTCTACTGTATATTCCTCACTTTTACTTTCGGCAGTGCCGTTAATTGCACTACTTAGCCAGCGGGCGGGCGACTTTCCCAAAGAAAAGGCATAATACATATTTTTTTTTCTTTTCATTTGGCCCTTTTGTGAAAAGTTGTGACATAATAGCTTACCCCTTGTTACCCTCTAGTAATTAATTATACTTAATTGTAATTAATCAATTTTGCCATCTCATGTCTATCATAATTTAAAGTAGATAATTGCACAAAAACACAGCGACTAGAGATGGAGAAGTACGAGCCGAGAGCATAATTCGCAACATGATCATTAAACCAAAAAAGGCAGTCTTAGTTCCTGTTTCGTGCCTTCACATCTTTGTGTGTGTGTGAGTATTTTTTTTTCCGCAGCGGATATAAAACTGCGAATAACCATAAAGCAAAGATAGTGGGCATACATAACTATGTTGCATATGTGCATTATTATTATTGTCATAAAAATGAAAAGCACAAAAGAATTTTTACCGGAAAAACATTCATTTAACTTTAACGATTGATTCCTTAAGGATCATCAGAGTCTCACAAGGGAAGGAAAATGTCCTAAAAAGTTTGTTTCGGTAACAGTTTTTTAATGTGAAACATCATTAATATCTGTACGAAAGATTTTTTGCTAGGGGTAAAATTCAATTTCAAAATAACGCGTAACGCATAACGCTCACACGAATACAGCATACACTTCAAGCAATCGACAGATAATGTTTCGCATTTCAATTAAACTTAATTGTAGCATGTTTTAGACCATCAGTGTTTTCCAACATTGTTTTTCAAGACTGTTTTCCAACACTATTTTCTAACATTGTTTTTCAACACTGTTTTCCAACACTATTTTCCAACATTACTTTTCAACAGTGTTTTTCAACAGTGTTTTTCAACAGTGTTTTTCAACAGTGTTTTCCAACCGAGTTTTCCAACACTGATTTCCAACACTATTTTCCAACACTGTTTTCCAACATTGTTTGCCAACACTATTTTTCCAACACTGTTTTCCAACATTGTTTGCCAACACTATTTTCCAACACTGTTTTCCAACATTGTTTGCCAACACTATTTTCCAACATTGTTTTCCAACACTATTTTCCAACATTGCTTTTCAACAGTGTTTTCCATCCGAGTTTTCCACCGAGTTTTCCAACACTGTTTTCCAAAGCCATTTTCCAACATTGCTTTTCAACAGTGTTTTCCAACACTATTTTCCAACACTATTTTCCAACACTGTTTTCCAACATTGCTTTTCAACAGTGTTTGCCAACACTATTTTCCAACACTGTTTTCCAACATTGTTTTCCAACACTATTTTCCAACATTGCTTTTCAACAGTGTCTTCCAACACTCTTTTTAAAACATCGATTGCCAACACTGTTTTTGAACATTGTTTCCAACACTATTTTCTAACGCTGTATTCTAAAGCTTAAATCCCACAGGCAAATAATTTGCCTAAATTTGTAAGAAAATTTAGCAAAATTGGCCAATATAGGGTTTTTTGTCGGCTATTTTTGACCCGATTATTTGCGTATAGATGCATTGCTTTAGTTTCCGCTAAATCTAAGGTAATGGCGAAATAGAAAAATTTGTATCACAATTTGGGCAAATTATTTGCCTGTGGGACCTTAACACTGTTTTTCATCACTATTTTCCTAAGCTGCTTTTCAACACTGTTTATCAACATTTTTTTCCAACACTGATTTTCAACATTGTTTTCCAACACTGTTTCCCCAACATTGTTTCCAACACTGTATAAATATCTCTATTTCGGCACTTCTGAGCAGATTAATTGCGTATAGATCCATAGCTTCAGTTTCAAGTCCCGCTAAATCTAAGGTAATGGCGATTTAGACAAATTTGTATAAAAATTTGGGCAAATTATTTGCCTATGGGACCTTAGCTTAACACTGTTTTTCAACACTGTTTTCCTACGCTGCTTTTTAACAATGTTTATCAACATTGTTTTCCGACACTATTTTCCAACACTGTTTTCAACCGTATTTTCCGACACTCTTTATATAACATTCTTTTTCAACATTGTTTTCCAACACTGTTTGCCAACTTTGTTTTTCACCACTTTAGTATTCGATTTACCCAATTTTGAAAAATGCACCCTATGGTTGGAAAATGCGGGCGGAAGTGTGTTCAATGATGGTTTTAAGCCGATCACTTTGGTTCACTTGTCCAATCATGTCCCAAATAAGTGGAAAAATAATGTTAGAATTTCCAAAAATCCACTTCTAAGGCAAAAAATGTGAGTTAGATTCAAGGTGTCCAAATTATTTTTAGGCCAAATCAATGGGGAAAATATGTTTTTAATTTCAAAATGGACAAATCCACTCCACAGGTCGAAAAAGGGGGTGCGTCCAAGGATTCGGTGAAATTCGGCGAGTAGGAGTTCTGTTGTTACTCAATATCCAAAAAAATGTAAAAATCATTTTTGAAATTCGAAAAATCCACTCCCAAGGTGGAAAAATGTGAGGTAAATTTAAGGGAACAAATTATTGTTATTATTTTAATTTGGTAAGGGCCAAATAAATGGGTAAAATATGTTTTTAATTTTAAAACGGGAATATCCACTCCACAGGTCAGAAAAGAATATAACTTAGAATTTATTTGAGTTTGGAATTTGAAATTCGGTGTGTAGGAATTTTGTTGTCCCTAAAAAATGTAAAAATTATTTTCCAATTTCGGAAAATCTTTCCCAATGTCGAAAAATAAGAGGTAGATTCTTGTCACTAAGTTATTTTTAGGCTAAAATATGTATAATTCGGTTTAAAAAAAATATATTTGTAATATCAAAATGGTAAAATCCACTCCAAAGGTCGGAAAAGGGGTGCGCTTAAGGTGGAGCTTAAATTTTATTTGAGTTTTGCATATCAATTTCGGTGTGTAGGTTAGTAATATGGATTTAAATATTTAACAGACTTATAACGGTTCCGAACCACTCGGAACTCTACTATCGTTCATCTAAACGAGAAACGGTGTAAGGTGGATCGATAAATAATGATGAGTACTATTAGTCTCCAGAAAGTTTTTACTATCTATTTCCAAAATTGTGAAAGATATGTTCATTTTTTTTTAAATGTCAATAAAATTCTTCATTAATGTTTTGGTTGTAGGAACGAAACTGGCAAAACTTCAAAAAGAACTTCACGAAGCAAAACAGTTTTGAGGTTGCTTCAAAACGAAATGAAAGAGCGCTTTATAAAGCCAGCGATTGCACAGTGTTTTTTTTTTCTCTCTTACTCATAACAATCGTAAAAACCCAATCTCTGTGATTAACTTAACCACGCTGCCAACTTTGCTTATGCCTTTGGGGCTTGAATTCGATTTGTGGCGACGTCTGTCTGGAGCCCGAAACAAAATAACCTTGGCTACTTGGCAACTTGGCAGCACAGAATGTTTGCCAAGGTCGTTTCTATGTATGCACTTTAAGTGGTGGGGGGGCTTGGCTTGTTGTTAAGTTCCGTTCCGCTGATGGGTTCATTAACTTCGAAATATGAGGGCGCTCCCGTGTTTACACACGTGCCACATTCCCCACCAACAACAACAACACTTTGTGACTTTTATATTTACTTAAGGCAACAACAGCAACAGCAATTATTATTGTTGTATTTTTTTTTTTCAACATTATTTGGTGCTGGAAACAACGTCTGTCAAAAAAATATTTGGAAATTTTGTTGGCTCAGCTCCAAGGCATGCACTGGCATGGATGGTACATTTGACCCATATGAGTGAAACAACGCCGAGTTTATGAGCCGCAACATAAATCAGAAAATGTAAGTGTGGTGCGGGGTAAGGAGAGGGGAGGGGTGCGGGTAAGGAGAGGGGGATGGCTACAAACTGCAATAAGTATTACTTATTATTATATTAGTTTGAACTCTTTGTTGGCTAGTGCACTTATCCATTTGGCAAGTGAAAGTGGCAGCAATTGAATTATGCAAAATAAGTTGTATGTAAGCATCGATTGTTTTAAATGATTGGCATATTGTTTTTTAACAGAAAGTTCAGTGCATTTGCATTTACATACATAAGTCGCACGATATTTGAAACAGCAACCCGAATTGTAATGAACCGTTTAAAACTCAGTCAGGTTCTGAGGGAACAGAGAACTAGATCCGATATTTTTGGAACCGCAAAGACCGTATATAAACCAAAACATTAAAGCGATAAAGTTTTTGGGTTCTTTTTGTTCGTGAACTAGTTCATTAAGTGACCATGTGGAGCTCAGTTTGTAGCGTGTGTCCCTACTGTGCTGGAGGTTTCGAGTTCGTTCCCGCTTTGGTACATATAATTCAAAGATTTTTTTGTACAGCCAGATTTACATTTTACTAGTTCATTAAAGTCGGTTAATTTTTTGAACTAGTTCATTCAATAAGGTTAATTTTTTGAACTAGTTCATTAAACTCGGTTAATTTTTTGAACTAGTTCATTAAATAAGGTTAACTTTTTGAACTAGTTCATTAAATTCGGTTAATTTTTTGAACTAGTTTATTTTTACTTGTTCATTAAATAAGGTTAATTTTTTGAACAAGTTCATTAAATAAGGTTAACTTTTCGAACTAGTTCATTAAATTCGGTTAATTTTTTGAACTAGTTCATTAATTTTGGTTAACTTTTTGAACTAGTTCATTAAAGTCGGTTAATTTTTTGAACTAGTTCATTAAATTCGGTTAATTTTTTGAACTAGTTTATTTTTGAACCAGTTAATTTTTGAACTAGTTCATTTTTTGAACTATAGTTGATATTTTTGAAATTTTAGTACACTAGTTTCTGTAACCTAGGTTATCATTTCATTAGAAAATATTTTTATTATATTTTTTGGTTGCCGTACCTTCAGATTACTCCAAAGAAGGAACTGGAATATAATCTTAAGGTATGGGCTTTCATTAACCTAGATTAGGATTTGATGGAACTAGATAGGTTACAAGCTTCTAATCTGCATTTTACTAGGCATTTCTCAATTTATAGATATCAATATTGCTGTGGACTAATATCGGTCGAACCTGTCCTCAATTTCGAAATTTAAGGGTCATCTCAACACGAACCACTGGGCCTAAAAATTCGAATGACGTTCAGCCTAATTGGAAATGAAAAGTTTAAGTGATTCGGTAAGGGATCAGCTTAGATTAGACAGTTTATTATTTCTGATTCGAAACGGTATACAATTTTCTTTCCCACGTTCATCGTTAATTTCAAACACGTTTATTTAGGGCTACATTTTTATTGAAATTTTACCTACTGTATTGTTCAATTTATTTTAAAATTGTAGATTAAAAATATTTCGTGTTTTTTGTCCGATTTTTTTAAATTTTTAAAATTTTCTTCAAGATCGGATAAAAAAAATGTTGATTCAAAAAATTTCTTGTTTTTTCTCCGATTTTATTGAAATTTATTGAATTTTTTTTAAGATTGGACAAAAAAACACGAAAGTTGTGCACGAAACGATATTTTTTTGATTATGCCATTCGAGTTACGTGTCGTTTTTAAAATATTCGACACGCGTTCATGTCTAGTTCGAATACAAACCTTATGTTAACCGAACCTACAACTTGAACATTCGGTTTAAAATTTCTGATTAATTTTGGGCACCTTTAATTCAAATTCTTAAACATTTGATGTCAAAACTCCAAGTGAAAAATGGGATTTCCTATTCTTAACTCATACCATTTCCAAGTCATAGGGCCGGCCCCCCCTCTAACTCTTTGTGTATTCTAAGCACGCCCACATCAATGTGGGTTTGCATGACTTGACATTGTTAGAAGTCAAACTGCGCCACCAAAAGCGGCTAACTTAATATCTCACATTCTCACTCTTTCTGTCTCTGGTAAAGAGGTGCGCCCTTCCTTTTTCCACATATACACATATACGTATGTATGTCTGTATGTAAATCTGTATTTACTACCTAGCCCCTATTTTGGTATTCTCTAAATGCGTTTTTTTTTAATTACGCCTCGGGAATCGCTTAAATTAAATGATGAGCACAAGGTAACAAACAGCAAAAAAAAACGCAGAATCTTCAACGAAGCGCAATGTAGCGCACTGTAGCGTATCAAACAAAATCAGACCACAAAGATCTTAAGATATACTTGGCCAAGTTTAACATTATGTATGTATGTTTATATATCCTTGCAGTTCAACCTGACCTGAACGCACAACAACAGAAGGTGGTATCAAAGTCAAGCAGCGAATAGACGAAGGCAACCAAAACTGTAAGTACAAAATATGTGTTGCATATCATTTGAAAACTGAAGCTTATTCAATTGGTATAAAAATGTTGAAATGAGATGAACGATATCACAAAAAATTCAAATTATTTTCGAAAAATAATTTGACAACCATTAAGCTGCGTTTAAGTGTAAATCCGTTTGTGTTTAGTCCATTCCGGTCCCTCGAGCCGGATGACAAACTGAACCTTAGACCTTTCAAACCTGAACCCCCGCAAAAAAAGGAACTCGAGAATGGAAAATAAAGTGAAAGCTAATACTCACACAAAAGCTTATGTCGAAATGATAAAAGCCAGGCCAGCGAATTTGTACAAATTTGAATACATGTATTAACCAGGGACCGAAAATAACAGTTATGGAAGTGAAAAAAATTACTACGAAATATGGATCCCCTGATAAAATGGAGTACATGAATCTTCATAATTTTGAATGGCGAGTCCTTAAATGTAATAAATTTTTATTTGCAATTTTTATCACAAAAAATTTTTGAAATTGTTATATTATAATTTTTAAATAAAAATTTTGTTTTAACCGTTAAATGGTAATTTTTATATAAAAATTTTTGAATAACAGTTAAAACTAATTTTTATTATAAAAATTTAATTTAATTTTTATTTTGTAATTTTTATAATAAAAATTAATTTTTAATTTTTATGAAAATTTTTTTATTATAAAAATTTTTATAAAAATTACTAATCTAGTAGGTTTAAGTAAATCTTGTATCCTTCTATCAAAGATATTCTATAATTTACAAACGCTTACTAGATAAGTAATTTTTATAAAATTTTTATAATAAAAATTTTTCATAACAATTAAAAAGTAATTTTTATTATAAAAATTACAAAATAAAAATTAATTTAAATTTTTTTAATAAAAATTAGTTTTAACTGTTATTCAAAAATTTTTATATAAAAGTTACCATTTAACTGTTAAAACATAATTTGTATTTTAAAATCATAGAATAACGATTATTTTAAAATTTTTATGTAAAAATTAGAAAATAATTGTTATTTCAAAATTTTTATCCAAAAAGTTATAACAGTTACGGTCCCTGGTATTAACTTATAATTATTATTTTGCCTTGATAAACTTCGTTCAGACTTCATAACGTTTGTGTCAAGTCCAAAATCCTCCGTTTGATCTCCTCAGAATCGGTCCGGTCCTTCGAATCGGATGACAAAATGATCCTTTTAAATGTAAGACCTATCGTACCTGAAGCTCTAGAATGGGAAATAAAGTGAAAGATAAGTTATACACGATCCCTGACGGCGCGAGTGATTCTACAGTGATTCCGACCGTCTCCGTGGATGAAATTAAAAAAAAAAAAAAATAGAAGGCTAACATCGGCTACAGCCGATGTTTAAAAAAATTTACACATGGCAGCTTTTTAAAAGGCGCTACCATTGATAACAAAAAAAGTTTTTCTCACTAGAACTAGTTTTTTGGCCGACCATTTATATGGCAGCTATATGCTATAGTCATCCGATTTTGATAAATTTTTCCAGAATTGTGTGAAGGGATATAAAACTAATATATACCAAGATTGGGGACGCTACGATGGATAACAAAAAAGTTTTTCTCACTAGAACTAGTTTTTTGACCGACCATTTCATAATATGCTACGCCCTCTCCGATTTTGAAAAATTTCTCCAGAATAGTGTACCAGGGATATAAACTATCATATACAAATTGCCACATCGATGAACAAAAAGTCCTTTTCTCACTAAACTAGTTTTTTAAAAACCATTTATATGGCAGCTATATGCTATAGTCATCCGATTTTGATCAATTTTTCGTTTTTTCCAGAATTGTTGTAAAGGGATATAAAACTAATATATACCAAGTTTGGTGACGCTACGATGGAAAACAAAAATGTTTTTCATCACGTTAGAACAAGTTTTCGGACCGATCGTTCCTATGGCAGCTATATGATATAGTCATCCGATCCGGCCGATTCCGACAAATGTGCAGCCTATGTGTATTTAAAGACTTTTTGCAAAGTTTGGTCAAGATAGCTTTAAAAATGAGGAAGATAGCATAGAAACAGACGGACGGACAGAAGACTTTTATAATTAAACTCATATAATGACAGTTTTACCAAGAGTTTTACTAAAAAGTTAATAAATAACAGTTACTAAAGACTTTTATTTTATTACTCTGAACGGAACTATTATGAAAGACTTTTATTTTATTACTTAGAACATAATTATTATAAAAGACTTTTTATTTTATTACTCAGAAAAAAGAGTTATCGAAAGACTTTTATTATAAAATTCAGTAAATAAAACTCATACAAAGACTTTTATTTTTTAATAAAAATTTAATGTTATTTTTAAAGGTGTAATCTATCGAAAAAAAAAATTTTTTTTTTTTTTTAAAAGTTCATAAAAACCTTAAAAACTTTTTTAAAATTACACAGTTAATAATAGTTATTGGAAAATTTGTATAATAAAACTCATGTAAAGACAGTTTTTTTCTCGACTTTAATTCAAAAGTTAATAAATAACAGTTACTAAAGACTTTTATTTAATTACTTAGAACATAACTATTATGAAAGACTTTTATTTTATTACTCAGAACATAATTATTGTAAAAGACTTTTATTTTATTACTCAGAAAAAAGAGTTATCGAAAGACTTTTATTATAAAATTCAGTATTAAAAACTAATACAAAGACTTTTATTTTTTAATAAAAGTCTTTTAAGTAATTATAGCTTCAGCGGTTTGCTCTCTGCTTAAATGATTCATTCATATCATAAACTGCGATAAATAAAAAAGACTTTTATATTGTGATTTAAAAAAAAAAAATATAAGTTTATTTTACTGAGTTTTATTTACTGAGTAAAATAATATTAGTCTTTTGACAGCTCTAATTTTCTGAGTAATAAAATAAAAGTCTTTCATAATAATTATGTTCTGAGTAATAAAATAAAAGTTTTTAGTAACTGTTTTTTATTAACCTTTTAATAAAAGTCCTGAAAAAGCTGTCATTACATGAGTTTAATTATAAAAGTCTTTAATAATTGTTATTTCTAAGTAAATAAACAAAAGTCGTTAGTAACTTGACTTTTCAATAAAGGTCTTTCTGCAACTGGCATTTACTGAGTAATATAATAAAAGTCGGAGTCAAAAAATAAAGTCCTTAATAACTGTTATTTAAAGCCTTATTAATTAAAACTCCTAACAATAACTCTTAAGTGTGGACCTTAATACTGTTACCCTCCCTAGTATACACTTATTATATTGCCTGTAATTACCTAGACTTAGATCATTTAATTTTTTCGAAGCTGAAGTAAACTTTCAACTTTCCTCAATTGTTTTCTCTTAAAAAAATAATTGATGAACTGAAAGGGTTTCTTTTTTTTGCTGTGTACAAATAGCTAAGGGGGGTGAGACTGGGAATCAATGTTATCCATATCCGGCATCGACACCACTACCAACACACTTACACACACACACATGCAGAATGGAAAAACAAAGAGCGCAGCAACTTGCATATGTCAAATTGCGAAACCAGACTATGGAAATCTGAGGCATTGTTAACAAACATTGCGTAAAAAAAAAAAAAAAAAAACATATTCATATATGATGAAGTATATGAGATCTTTGTTTGGATATCCAAGTAGGCTAAATCCAGGTAGGCTTTGGCCTCTCACTCAAACGGAAGTGTCAGGTCAAATGCTTTCATCTACACCATTTCGTATTACAACTTCTAGCTGTTTGCTTCTATATTTGTAATAATATATATTGTGCGATTTATAAACGGAAAAAAATCCAATTTTTTCAAAATGCCAAAACGCAGTGGGAATAAGAATACCGCGAAGCAACGTAAGGCAAATCCCTCAAATCAGGGTAATGAACCAACCAAATCAAATAATGGCAATAACGGCAGCAAGGGACAATGCAACAAAGGCAAAAACAACAACGGAAATGGTAACACTAATTCAAATCAAACCAAGAACAAGACACAACAACAGAAGACCAACAACACCGCTGCTGTCCCGGCCCGTGCTCAAGTGCCTGAATCTGGCCATAAATTAGCCGAACCAAATGCTATTGCCCTTACCGAAGGAGCCTCTTCTACTTTGCCCGTAAAAGCAGAGCCTGCTCAGGTCACAGAAGAAATAATTGCAGCAGGTCCAACTCTAGCAACTACTACGGCTGAGTCAAACATATCAACACCGGCAATACCGACAACACCGCCACCTCCATCACCGACACCACCACCTCAAATGCCTGCTTGGATAGAACAGGAGCAGGAGCCAGTGCCAGTATACTCTATGCAGTCGCCTGATTCATCTCAATCGTTCCAGCAGCCGTTTTATCAGTCCCAGTCGTTGCCGCAGCCCACATATTATCAAGAGAATTATTATCCACAAAATTTTGTGGATAATCATGGGTAGGAATGGTTTACTTATACATATATAGTGTGGCTAATGAATTTTGCTACCAACAAAATAATGTAATAGCTTTGGTACCAAGTGCTTTCAGAAGTTTATTTAAGTTCATTAATGTAGCATCATTCATTAGCCACCCTCTATAACACTTTACCCTTAATTTTATTATTCTCTCAGCAAGAAAGAACGATCGTTTGGCATACCGCTTGTAAATTAGAATAGTTACGGTTCATAGTGGTTCACAAAAGTATTGAACCATTGGTTCGGTTTATTATATGTTCCCCAATCGACATTTTTTGCTCTTATTTTTAAAACTACAAACATTTAAATCACTTTGAAGCAGGGCTGCAAACCTCCAAAATTTTGGAAACGGTTCGGTTCGGAATTTCGAACCAGTGAGAAATCTTTGGGTTCGGTTCACAAACCGTTTCCTGGATCCTCTGAACCCCAGGTTTTGGTTCGAACCTCGGTTCACTTAAAAAATATAATATGAAGCTTTTATTTTCGATTAATTTATACAATTCAATTAGTTTGATCAGCTATTATTATATAATATAATATAGACGACCTTGCCTTGTTTAAGTTCATTCAAGTCCCGAACTTCGGATTAAAATTTCATTAAATTTCATAAAATCTGGAATCCACCATCAACTGACATTTATTGGGATTGATTTTAGTCCGGTTATCTTTTTTAGTCTGTGTAGGCATTATATCATTCTGGAACTGTTCATTTCTACTAGTTCTTACATTAGAAGAAACCGATTTTAGTGTTGAAAATGCTCGTACAACTAAGTAAGAATATTTTTAAAAGACCTTTCCAAATAATTAAATTATTTTCGATATATACTCTCTTGGACAATTTTCGAAGGAATCTATAACATCATTGCTTTCTATTGATCTTATAAACTTCCCTTCTTTACAGTCAGTCGTAAAAAGTAAAGTTAAATTTTAAATAAACATATAGAGAATTTCTTCCGAGGGATCAAAAATGTAGAAGGTTCGGTTTATGTTCCGGTTCGGCTAATTTAGAAATCCCGAACCGAACCGGTTCTTAGGGGTTCGGTTCAGGAACGGTTTGCAGCCTTGCTTTGAAGTACGATTTTATTCCGAAAGGTCATGTGAATAAGCTTACTGTAAGCAAAAGTAAGCATCATGCTAGACTATCAATCTCCCTACAAACATAGCTTGATTTGTCAACAGAGATGCAAATCGGTTCTAAACCGAACCACGTACCGTTATACATTCAAAAACACAGACGGTAAAACAAAATGTTTCGGTTCGACTAATTTTATCGACCTATTTGGTGTAAGGCGCTCCGTTATTTCCTGGGTATACAAAAATGCTCTGCGGCATCGAGTTTTGAGTTTTTTTGTTGCAAAAATCATAACTTTTGAACCCAATGAGATAATCGAATAACTTAAGTGGCAAATGATAGATAATTGTTCCTTCTATGATATTAGTGTTTGAAAAAGGTTCTACGTCATCTGGTTGCTTACTTATGGGTTATCGAAGTAAAATTTGGTGAAAAAATCAATTTTATGGAAACAAAAAAAATTATTTTCAACAATTTCGCTTTTTTATGATTTTTTGTAAGGTTTTAATGTTTTAAAACTATTACCAAAATATTAAAAAAATTTTTTTTTTAAATTAAAAAGTTTTTCAAAAAATTAAAAAAAAAATATAAAAATTTTTTTTTTTAAATTAAGAAAAAATCAACCATTTAAGTTAGATATATTGTTTCATCCATTTTGAGGATAAGTCTAAAATTAAATATTTTATAGCTTCAACTGATGCTGCTTATAACCGTTTCTGAAATTGAATACTTAAGACGGTGTACATCAGCGGTGGAAATGAAATTTTAAGTTCACGAGCAATCCAATAACGACAGAAAAAAAACAACCCCAAAAGTCTAGCTTCGAATCGAGCAGCCTTAAATGAGATATATTCCTCATCAGGACGACTAGCTGAGTCGTTTTAGCTTTTTTCCGTCTATTTTGACGACAACTAGTCTCTAAATTTCGCACAGATTTTACTTTTTACCGCACGCTGCTTATCGAATGAATTTATCCCACAGCTGCCATAGGACTGATTGGTTGAAAAATAGGTCTTAGTAGGAACAACTTTTTTGTTTTATATGATGACATTCTGAAACTCAAGAATTAGGTATTTTACATGCTTACAAACAGTTCTGCAAAATCTGGTCAAAATCGGTTGACTATATCCTATAGCAGTGTTAGAAGCGATGGGTCGGAAAATGGGTCTTTGTGAGAAAAACCTGTTTGTTTTCCGTAATAACGTGCTAAGACTCTGGAATTATTAATATTATAGGTTTTTCAACAGAAAATTTGGTCAAAATCGGAAGACTATATCCTATGCGGACTTAGGATCGAAGATTGATTTCTATGATAGCGTTCTTAAAGTCGGCCATAACGAAAATTATATACTTCCTAATAGATTTGCAAAATGTGTTTGGAAGCGGAGACTATATACTATATCAGGAGGGTCGACGAAAATAAACATAAAGTCGGGAAAAAATTTTAATATATATCTTAAATGTGCCGTGATCCGATTCCCATTTAGTATTTACATCATCCATTAATTCCCCCAACCCATATCCCCCTTAGCCAATGGAGTACGCTAAGCAATCGTGTGCATCGCGGTGGCACCAATATTGAAATGATGTACACTGGATCTGAATACTTGCCACAGCCGCCACCATATTCGTATGCCACAGTCGAGCCGGCAATGTACCCAACATTTGCCACCTTCCATGCCATACCAGGAGTAACACATGCCACTGTGACGCTGCCGCCCGGTGTTTTGCCTACCGCTCAATATGTACCCAATGTGCCATCGCTTATGAATGCCATGGATTTCTACGCCTTTCCCGAGCGTCATCAGGCGGATCTATCTATGGGACCACCGACAACCATTCAATTGATACCACAGCAGCAGCATCAGCAGAATGCGAACCTCTATAATATGCGGAGTGTGGATGTAATACCTTTGGGCTGTGTGTCGGTTCCACCATTGCAACGCAATGCCCTGAATATGGCCTTTCAGAGCTATAGCCTAACGCGTCTGAACATTCATGATTCAGCCAATTCTCCCGATGGAAGTGTGTCCTTCGATGCGGATATCTCGCCCACTTACATGCTCAGTCCACATATGCAGCATCGCTTGCAGGCGGCCGTGTTGCAGCATGAGCAGCCACTGGTGGATGCTTTGCTGCCCATTGTCAACGATATACGTGAGGAGCACGGTCAGATGCGTCAGTTGGGTTTGCAACCGATACCAATGCAATACACCAATATGTCATTGGCCACCATAAAATTCCATCATGGACCACCACCGGTCACCATATTAACCACCAACTCTCTACCGGTGCCGCAGACAAATTTTGGCGGTGGCGGCGGCATGTTTCAAATGCTGCCAGACTTTAGTCAACCGCCACCAGGCTATGTGGCTTACACCACACCCGATTTCACTCGACCGCCGCCCAACTATTATCCGGACTTGACTCAGCCACCACCCAATCTCAGGTCTCTGAGCGAGGAGTTGGACCAATAAATCGCCAAAAAACAAAACTTATAAAAAAAAAAAAAAAAAAAAAAAAAACTGCGCACTGTACTTAAACCCTGATAAATAAAACGGCACATGTGTGCCCAAAAATTTCACTTTTCTTCCGCTGAAGAAAGTGAAGTACAGTGCGCAAAAAAAAAAAAAAAAGAAATAAGAAATCAATCAATTGTGTCTGGGGTGACAATTGCGTTTTCTAGTATTACCAAATAGTCTGCCAAATGCGTGACGGATTACAAACAGGTGGTGGTAAGGGGGGGGAGAATTGTAGGCTTACGTCGTTTGCTTGAAAGAGGAACTAATTACTGAAATGGAGAAAAAAGTTGATAGAATTTTTGGGCAAAAGTTCTACCAAGAGTCGACAAAACATTGAATAAATAGGCCAGGACGCAAAACGTTTAAGCTGTTAGCTCGTACGAGCAATCATTATTCCAGCTCATTTGCAGCTTAAACAATTTGAACGAGTGTCCATGGTGTAATAACATGGTGACTGCTTTTTAATTTATCACTTGCAGCGAAAGGTTGTTCCATGCATGTTTTTACTCTCACAGAGAGAATGTGTATGCCTCTCAATTAACACAACATTACTACATTATGCTTCTTACACTTGAGGCGAAAGGTTGATCCACGCAGGTTAGTTATTGGTTAGCTTAATCGCCATGCACTTTACATTCGCCTTTCGCCGTCGCAGCGCTGCCTATGGCGCCTAATTTGTCTTTTATATACAAGCTTTGGCTGGTGCAGAGTGTATTACTGACTGACTTTCTTGATTCTGAATAGTAAATAAAATGATAATATACAAGCCTCTGATAGATTTAAAAAGCTGTAAAAAAATGTCCACCTCAACCAAAAAGTTGCCATTGGAATGGAATGCTTAATTGCATTTTATTAAATACAGAGTGACCAGAGTTTAAAGAAAAATTTTTACCAAAATATAAAAAATTTAAAAAATTTTTTAATGTTGAAAATTTTTAAGTAAGTCCTTAAAAAGTGCAAGGGAATTCGAAGTAAAGTTTTTGAAACTCTCATTGATTCTTTGAAAGTTTTTAAAAAATGTTCCGAAATTTTTTTTAGCATTTATTAATGTATTACCTCCTATTATAAATCAGGAATTGCAAACTTACTTGAAAAACGCATTATACCCACTGATCTGTATTATGTGGGTCTGTATTTAAATCCACCATTTGAGTCCACAGAAACAAGATGAAGTCTTGTCTATAGTAAAAGCCATGATATCTGATTATTCTATAAATAAATTGGCAATCAATACTAGCATAAGAACTTTACCTCTTGAAATTTCAAGAGTTTGATGAATATAGGCACGAAAATCAGGCAATAAAACCTAGGATATATATAGGAGAATTCCTATAAATATGTATATTTCATTGATCAGGTATTAAGCTGTGCTGCTTAAAGCATTCATATACCTAGTTTTTACTTACAAATAGGAAAACTTCATGAAGTTTGCTTGATCGTGTAAATCCCGACTAAATTAAGTTTGACGCTACCATAACGGTATCGTTCAAATAGATAATTATGAGATAAAATTAATTTTGCATACTTTTATGGGCATTTATCATGGTAAATTTTGTGCGTATAAACGTAGTACTAAATATTTAATTTTAAACATACATTTTTTTAAATTAATTGAAACAAGACCATCACTACCCTGTAACCATAAAAAAATGTATAAAAAGGGTATCTTGAAGTTGTGCAAATGTATGTGACAGACAGAGGGAAATATTTGCTACCCCATAAAGTTGAATAAATCGAACGTTTACCAATCTCTTTTAAAAGCATTCCTTGAAATATTCAGTGTGACCGTCTTCTTATTCTCTGCACTCATATAAATATGAAAAGGGTATTTTAAAGTGGCGCAAAAGTATGTAACAGACAGAAGGTAACATTTGGGACGCATTAAAATATTTTTGTATATTGTATATTTGATCAGTCGATCCAATATTGCCATGTCTGTCTGTATAAACACGTCGATCCCAGAGACTATAATATATAGAGTCACGCATTCAAAACAATGCAACATGAAGGTCATCTCATATGATTTCTCGGATAAGTAAAAATACAGCTTTATTATATTTTTGATTCTCTTTTCATTTCAAATCACCAAAAACACTAAAGTTTTGAAAGTAAAATGCTTTTCAGACGTTTCAACAGGCAGCGGGGGGCCAGCGTGGCGTCTGCAGCTCGTTTAAAGAGCTGCGCTTTTAAAATTCTCCCTTAAATAGATTTTATTTTAACTAGTTTTATGGCTTGCATCAAATTGTCTTTTTCTTTGCCCTGTTCACAATTTGTCAGTCAGTTAATTACATGTATTAGTTAGATTCAATTTAGATTTGTGCTTTCTTTCTTTTTTTTTTTTTTTTTTCTCTTTTTCTTAATGAAAATTTCACTTATGTGAAGGGACCCGCCCGCACTTACAATTTGCATGTGGCACGAAAGACAAACAAAATTAAGTGATTTGCCAGACAAAGAAATCTCTCAGCAGCAAAAAAAAAATTGAGTTTTCCCCCCTCACCACAGACACAAAATGACAATTGCTAGGCATTGTTTTGCTTTGCTTAAGATATATTTGCAATTCGCTTTGTGGCGAGAAGGTAATGTTAAGTATTTTTATAGAAGAAAATTTGTATATCCTCCATGGGTTGATTTTCCTGCTTCATGCTCTCCAGCTTAAGACAGTTCAATTTGAAATACCAATAGTTGGAATACTATAACAAAGAAAGAAAGAAAGAAAAACAGAGAGATGTATTATGGATAATGAATTAAAGCAAAGATTATATAATAACTAGATGCGACATGTCATACTTAAATTCGGTATTGGTTACAGGTTCTATATCGATTTGGCATACTAGTATTATATTAGTTTAAGATTTAAAAGTGAACTTTTTTTTTTTGCTTCCAACTATGTATAACAGTAACAAATTTTTGAGAACAGTATCGGTTAAATTATATACCCTGGATATTTATTGTGCAGCATTTCAATTAAACTTAGTATTAATATGTTTTAGCATAAACGAACTAACCTAGGCTGCCCGTTTGCTCAGTCCCTCTTCTCTGCCATTAAAGGCAGCGTTTTGAACGGTAGTTCGGCATAAACGATACGTGTATAATGTGGCCTACTAATTTGTACTGAAAATCTAAGCAACAGCTGTTTGCAACCTCATTTCGACGCGATTCTCTCTCTCTCAAACCATCGAACGTCAGCGTTTTTCTCTCTCAAACCATCGAACGTCAGCGTTTTTCTCTCTCAAATCATCGAACGTCAGCGTTTTTCTCTCTCAAACAATCGCCAAATAACAGCGCAATCGTCATATTTTAATCAGTCTATATTTCCCTAGTCTGTGGTTTTATACTACTTTTCTCTTGGCTGTATTCCAACATTGTTTTCCAACACAGTTCAATATTGTTTGCCAACACTTTTTTCCTACACTCTTTTTTATACACTTGAAAAGTGTATATTAATTTTGCCCAGAAGTTTGTAACGCATAGAAATATTCACCGACCCCAAAACAAACGACAGACGACCACCCCCCCCCCCCTTCCCCCCTCTTTTCTACGCGACTCTCTCAGTTTTAAAGCTATCGAGCTGAATTTTACAGAGTCTTCTTCTGCACGCAACAATATGTCGACGGCCGGTCGGTGACTATATCTTATAGCCATAGAACGATCGGTCGGATAAGTCTTAGTGAGAAAACTTTTTATTTTCTATTTAGCTCACCATCTTTATTTTAGTTTTAGTGATTTACTTTTGTGGATTTATTAAAATCGGATATAGCTAGCCCATATAAACGTCGTCAAAAACTATTCTATGGGAAACTTCCACAGCACACCCTTATTATTTTATATCTCAACACACTAGTTTATCAAAATCGACTATACTATAGCATAGACCGATCGTCGTTTTTTACTATAAGTTTTTTATATCAAATTTTTATCAATGTTTAATAATTTAAAAATTCTACCGTTAACATTGTTTAACTGTTTTTTTTTTGAACATTGTTTTCCTACACTGTTTTTCAACATGGTTTTTCAACATTGTTTTTCAACTCTGTTTTCCAGCAATGTTTCCAGCACTGTTTCCAACAATGTTTTCTAACACTATTTTCCAACACTGGTTTCCAACAATGTTTTCTAACACTATTTTCTAACACTATTTTCCAACACTATTTTCCAACACTATTTTCCAAAACTATTTTCCAACACTGGTTTCCAACACTGGTTTCCAACACTGTTTTTCAACACTGGTTTCCAACAATGTTTTCTTACACTGTTTTCGAACACTATTTTCAAACACTATTTTCCAACACTGGTTTCCAACACTGTTGTCCAACACTGGTTTTCAACACTGGTTTCCAACACTGTTTTCCAACAATGTTTTCCAAACACTATTTTCCAAACAATATTTTCCAAACAATAATTTCCAAACACTATTTTTCAACACTATTTTTCAACACTGTTTTCCAACACTGTTTTTCAACACTGTATGCAACAATGTTTTCCAACACTAGTTTCCAACACTGTTTTCCAACAATGTTTTTTAACACGTTTTTGTCAATACTGTTTTCCAACACTGTTTTAAACTTTATCTTCTTTTCGCTGACACTGTTTTCCTACACTATTTTATAGCACTATTTTCTAACACTGTTTTCTAACACTGTGTTCTAACACTGTTTTCTAACACTGTGTTCTAACACTGTTTTCTAACACTGTGTTCTAACACTGTTTTCTGAAACTGTTTTATAACACTGTTTAATAACATTGTTTTTTAACACTGTTTTACAAATCTGTTTTCTTATGGTATTTATTGTCGCATCTATTTATTGTCTAATTTTTTTTCTAACTAAACTTACCATTTTCTCGTAGTCAGCTCGTAACGTTTCGCAACGGCTCAATATAATACTAATCGGAAAGTCCAAATTCTCAGTGCGTCGTATACGATAAATTCCCTGCAATACCTTGCCCGTCAGTTGGGGACAATCAATCAGATAAATTTCGCACAAACCAGGACAACGTTTAACAAAGTCCAACAACTGATACTCCTTGAGATCGTGACAGCTACAAAATACCAGATACTTTTGCACCTTCGGCACACCCATCTCACTGACCTCACGATCATGAAACTGGCAATTGATTAAAACCAAACCTCGTAACCGCTGACAACGCTCCAGGCCCACGTCGCGTATCCATTGTGGGCCTTCAAAGCGGTTACAATCCAACTGAACGATCTCCACGCCCTCCGCCCGCTTATCCAGCACATAACGCACACAATCCAATGTCCCTTCGGCATTCTTCTCGAGATGCGTCAATTCTAGTAACTGCAAATCCCGCAATGATATAATCGCCTCTCGCTCCTGGTTAAATAGTTTTATGGGCAACGATAAATCTTGTAAATAATAACACTTGCGTATGCTGCGCACATTCAAAGAGCTGTTGGAGGATTTCAGAAATAAACGTTTTAGACGCGTGCAACGCTCCAGTATGCCCGTCAGGGCGCTCTGTACCACCTCGCCCTCGAGCACCAGCAGCTCCAGTTGGTTAAAGTGTTCAATGAAATGCACCTGCACATCGCAATACACCTTCAGGCGACGCAAATTACGCAACAGCTTGGGCAAAGCATGCAAGGGCCATTGGGCCATTATGCCAGTGGCATCTCCTCCATCTCCTTCTTCTAGCGGTGGCAACGAATCTTCATTTAGCCCCTCTTCTGTCATCAAGAGCTCACAATGATGCACACCATTCAAACACTTGACACCGGCACGATCCAATAGATTAAGGTTCGCCTGCAGGCGTTCAGATTGAAAATACACATAACGAAAATTATCCATCATATTGCCAAGGAAATAACTCAATGCCTCGCCACTCAAATCCTTCTCCATCTCACGAAAATCCAACTTTCGGTGATCTTTCGACCAGATGGCATTACAGGCCTCGGGCACACGCTCAAATTCTCTATAGAGCAGCAATTGATCGGCCATCGAAAGCTTCTTCATGATCTTTCTCAGTTTGTGAATTTCGCTCTCCTCCTCCTTGGGTACGGAAGTGGATGAGGTAGGAGCTGGCAAAGTGGGTATGTCACAGGGACTGGGGGTGGCGCTACCAAATGTAACTTTGTCCTTCATGTTAACAAATCAGCGGAAATTTTTAACTTTAACGTAATTTTTGCTTTAATTTTTGTTTGGTTGGAAAAAATATATATTTATAGATGTACGAGTAAATTATGAGAGTGTGTGGGTTGAGACACTGGTTTCTATTGACTAAATAAATTTGAACTTAAAGCAAGGGATAAACTGATGCTAAACAAAGCAAAAATTTCAAATTATTCAAGGGTAGTTTGATTGTGAATAAAAAAAAGAAAAAATATTTTGTAAACAAACGCAACTTAAAAAAATATTTTTTGACATCTGAAAACCTAATAATTATTGGAAATATTTTTAAATAATTTTTTGGATAGGGGCAACTCTACTTAAAATTTACCCCTTATTGGATGGGGGCAACTCTGCTTTTTATTTATTATTTTTGTTGGGAGTTACAGACTGTTAGGAAATAAGCATATTTCTCATCAGACTACTTAATCTTATATTTAAAAAGTTTAAAATAAATAAATAAATTAAGACATGACCAAATTCAACAATTTTCTCCCTATATCGGTTCCTAGAAATCGAACTGCATAATTAATTTTTTCAGTTATCACGATTTTTTTTTAGTTTTTTAGTTTTTTACAAAAGTTAAAAATGTTCTGCGCATTCCCAAAAAATTATATATATTTTAAATAATACCTCAAATAATAGATATTTTGCTGCTTTAACTTACTACATTTACAGATTTTTCATATCTTAGCGCTTTAAAAAGTTATGGTAAAAAAACCAAAAAACGAGAAGGCAAAGCTAACTTCGACTATGCCGAAGTTTTAATACACTTGAAAAACTTAACTCCAACTGATTTAACTGGAAAAATATATATAGGATATAGACATCAGATAATTCAAATTATTAAATCATTGATAATAAAAATTTGATACCATAAAAAAAACTTTTCTTAGTAAAACACATTTTCCGACCGATCGGTCCTATGGCAGCTATATACTATAGTCATCCGATTTTGATAATTTTTTTCAAAATTATGTGAAAGCATATAAAACTAATATATACCAAGATTGGGGACGCTACGATAAAAAACAAAAAAGTTTTTCTCACTAGAAGTAGTTTTTTGACCGACCGTTTATATGGCAGCTATATGCTATAGTCATCCAATTTTGATAAATTTTATCAGAATTGTCTGGACACATATAAAACAAATATATACTACGATTGGAGACGCTACGATGGAAATCAAAAAAGTTTTTCTCACAAAGACTTATTTTTTGACCGATCGTTCCTATGGCAGCTATATGCTATAGTGATCCGATTTTGATCAATTTTTCCAGAGTTATGTAGAAGCATATAAAACTAACATATACCAAGATTTGATACGCTACTATGGAAAACAAAAAAGTTTGTCTCACTAGAACTAGTTCTTAGACCGATCGTTCCTATGGTAGCTATATGATATAGTCATCCGATCCGGCCGGTTCCGACATATTAGTTGCGTGCAGTAAAAAGAAGACTCTGTGCAAAATTTCAGCTCGATAGCTTTAAAACTGAGGGACTAGTTCGCGTAGAAACAGACAGACAGACAGACGGACAGACAGACGGACAGACGGACGGACGGACAGACGGAAATGAACTCGGCTCGTCGTCCTGATCAAGAATATATATAGTTTATGTGGTCGGAAATGAATATTTCTATGCGTTACAAACTTCAGGGCAAAATTAATATACACTTTTCAAGTGTATAAAAATTACCACTTTTTTACATACCTAAAATTAGGGGGAAAAACAAAGAAAAATAGATTGTTTTTTCTTTTGTTCAACAACGACTTTGATTCAAAATTAATATAATTTTGGTATAATGTAAAAAAAAAAAGTGCGTCCTCTTTTTAAAGTTTGCTAACGCATAGAAGATATTCAGTTTTCTGACCCCAAAAATATATAGAATTTTTAAATCAGAATATATTACTTAAAAATTCATCAAATAAATATATACTATAAACGATGGCAAAATAAGTTTTAGGAGAAAACTTTTTATTTTCACGTAGCGTCCAATCTTGGTATATATTGGTTTTAAGCTTTTACATAATTTCGAAAAAATATCAAAATCGATGACTATAATATGCATAATCAAAATTTTATTTAACAAAAAATTTTTTATTATCAAATTTTTATTTTTTAAAATTTTAAATAAATCTTATCTTATAAATTTTAATATCATTGTAAAGTTTTTTTATTAAAAAACACCTTCATTTTTAAATAACTTTTCTTCAACTTTGTTTCAAAATTAATATAATTTTATATAATGTAAAGTTTTATTTTTAACTCTTCTGTTCATAACTTTTTTAGGCATGGTGATTTAGAAAATCTGTAAATAAAGTTAGCTTAAAGAAAACAAGGTATATATATCAAGATGTTTCGGAAATATATAGAATTTTTTTCATATGAGTATAATATTTTTAACTATGTAAAAAAGTGTTCTTAAACAAACGATGGTGATAAATGTATGTAAGCAGCCTTGACCACATAAAGTATATATATACCATGTGTTCTACAAAAGGTTTCCGATCCAAAACGACCCGATTTTCATAGGATTTGGGTCGTTTTTTGGTCGAAAGCGATTTGTAGAACACCTGGGTATATTCTTTTTTAGCATCAATAGTCAAATTTTAAATTTTTAAATTTGCACTATTTTGGCCTAAGTTGGTTTAGCGAACCTCTGAACCTTAAGCTCTTAGACCAGTGTGAACCTACGAACTAAACCTTCTTCAGAATTTTAGGAATTTACAGCCTTTTGTGGGAATGTTTGAAGCTTTAAAGTTATCCGTAAAGAAGCACGCAAGAAACATAAATTAAAGGTATACAAAAAACTGCTTTATTTGGTCTTTCTAAAATTTATTATTGAAGATATTTAAGGGTCGATTTCTTATCTTCTAAATAGCTGCTATGTTTCAGATAAACATACATTTTTCTCTGTTATTTGTTAGTTTATGTGATTATCAGAAATCAGCCCTTAGAATATATATTGATATTATATTTTGTGTAAAGACCTGATCTCAGATGACATAAATTTAATTTTCGGCACAATACTTCAGATATATAAGACAGCTGTTTAAAAGCATTTTGATTTCAAAGCACTAAAAAAGTGTTTCTATTCATATGAAGCATTGAGGCGAAAATAATTTTTATGTGATCTTAAAATAGGCCATAAAGTACCCGAAACCTAAAATTGTCCTTGGGGTACATTTGTACCCCAACTTAAAAATTGAACACAGGCTTTTTTAATTATTTTAAATGAAACAGAACTTTTCTGTTCAGAATTTTCAGAATAGAATCCTTTTTTTTTTTAATTGTAGCTTTACGCACGCTCTAAAAAAAAACAGTACAAATAATATTTGAAATCTATTTTATTTATTCATCGAAATTGACGAGCTTGTCTGCACACATTAAATAACAAAGCTTTCTCTAAATTTGCGAAACGTTAGTTCACAGAAGCAGGTTTTGAATTAAAAGTTATTTACTGACCGATGAAACTGCCCTCGCATTGTTCTTATTTGTCAAGTCTATGAAGACAAATGGTGTATTGTCATTGTTGAATGTGCTAAAAGCAAACATACAAACATTTAAGACAAGTTGGACAACTAAATACACAAGTGAAGCTTCACTCCCTCACAGACAAAGCTATTGATGGCAAAATCGTGCCTGACACCAGCCGAAATTTTGGGGTGTAGATATACTTAAAAAATGTGAGTCAGCTAATTGGCAATTGGCAAATCTATAACTCATATGCCCAGACGGAATAGGTTATATCTATTAGGCTTTTGATGCTTGTCAAGAATATATAGAGGGTGGCTGATGAATGTTGCTACATAAATATACTTAAATAACTTTTTTGTTTTAATTTATATAACTTTTTTTAAGAGCTGAATGCAATTCTGTTGCTTTAAGTATTTCTTAAAATATATATATATATATTCTTGATCAGCATCAACAGTCAAGTCGATATAGCCTTGTCCGTCTGTCTGTCTTAGATATGGTTAGAGCTTGAGGTTTGCAGTGTATGGAACATAAAATCCTTATACTTAAAGGCAAATCAAGTTTATTTTCGATATTTGCCTCGCCCCCTGTCGCCCCCGCAATATGAAAAAAACCTTATATTATCCACAATTTTGGAGTTAGATTGTTTGGACCTTAAATATATATATTCTACTCATCTTTACTAATCAAGCCCTCATACATCGTTTTTCGATCAAATGAACGATAGTAGAGTTGCCAACCCGGCAATTTGGAAAAAACCTTATATCTCCCACAATTTTTAAGTTAGTTTGTTCGAACCTTCAAGACATATATTTGAATTATCATGACTTATCAATCCACCATACATCATTTTCCGATCAGATGAACGATAGTAGAGTTGCCACCCCGGCAATTGGAAACGAGAGCGTAAGTTAAAGTCGGCCCTGCTCGACTTCGATATACCCGTTACTCAGGGTAAGGTTTATTTAAGAATATTTTATTATATCACAACATGCCCAAATTGTGGGAGATATGAGGTATTTTCCAAAATGCGTGGGTGGCAACTCTTCTATCGTTCATCTGATCGAAAAATGGTGTATGGCGGATCGATAGGTAATGATGATTAAAATATATGTCTAGAGGGTTCGAATAATCTATCTACAAAATTGTGGGGGATATGAAGACTTTTCCAAATTGCGGGGGTGGCAACTCTACTATCGTACATCTGATCGGAAAATGATGTATGGCGGATCGATAGGTAATGATGATTATAATATATGTCTAGAAGGTTCGAACAATCTATTTTCAAAATTGTGGGAGATATGAGGTTTTTTCATATTGCGGGGGCGGGAGGGGGCGTGGCAAAAATTTGAAACAAACTTGATCTGCGTGCAGAAGATACAAGTCTACACTGAAAAAATGGTAGCTCTAGCTTTTATAGTCGCTGAGATCTAGGTGTTCATACAGACGGACGGACGGACGGACAGACGGACATGTCTATATCGACTCGGCTATTGATGCTGATCAAGAATATATATACTTTATGGGGTCGGAAATGCTTCCTTCTGCCTGTTACATACATTTGCACGAACTTAGTATACCCTTTTTACTCTACGAGTAACGGGTATTAAAAACCTCATATCTTCCATAAATTGAAAAAAATATAGTATGAACCTTCTAGACATGTATTTAAATCGTCATTACTTATCGAGCCCCATACATCGTTTTCCGATCAGTTGAACGATAGTAGAGTTGCCACCCCGGTAATTTGGAAAAAATCTCATATCTCCCACAATTTTTTAGATAGTTTGGTCGAACCTTCAAGACATATATTTGAATCATCATGACTTATCAATCCACCATACATCATTTTCCGATCAGATAAACGATAGTAGAGTTGCCACCCCGGCAATTTGAAAAAAACCTCATATCTTCCATAAA
This sequence comes from Lordiphosa mommai, assembly GCA_018904225.1. Classification (NCBI taxonomy): domain Eukaryota; kingdom Metazoa; phylum Arthropoda; class Insecta; order Diptera; family Drosophilidae; genus Lordiphosa; species Lordiphosa mommai. Next base: position 193,231 of record JAEIFT010000082.1, read on the forward strand.
TTTAAAAAAAAATAGTAAGAACCTTCTAGACATATATTTAAATCGTCATCACTTATCGAGCCCCCATACATTGTTTACCGATCAGATGAACGATTGTAGATTTGCCACCCCTGCAATACCTCAAATATTCTACAATTATAAAGAAAGATTCGAACCTTCTAGAACTATATTTTACGCATGATTATTCATCGATCCACCGTAGATCACTTTCCGATCAGATGAACGATAGTAGAGTTGCCACCCCTGTAACTTAAAAAAACCTCATATCTCCCACAATTTTGAAGATAGATTGTTTGAACCTTCTGGACTTATATTTTAATCAGTATTATTTATGGATCCACTCTACATCGTTATCCGATCAGACGAACGATAGTTGAGTTATAGGCAAAAATAATAATTATGCTGGGAAGCACTGCCCGCAATACTGATGGGCAGCACTAACACAGTTTGTGTGAGTTAAAAGTTATATACTAACTTAGACAGGTTGGGCTTGAGCGACTTTCTTACTTGTTTTTTTTTTTGGTAGCAGCATTCATTAGCCACCTTATATATGTCAGAGATTTTGACTTCTTGCTGTTACTTCTTCTTAATTTTTGTACCTTTTACTTATTCGAAGGACGATCCATCCCCCCCCAATCCCCACAAATATATAGACTAACCCTCGTATGAAGCAATTAAAATAATCATTGACACACAATCAAAGAATTGCTCAGTTATTAGTGTAATGACATAGTTAACCGTCCAGGGAAACACGGTGTCTCTCATAGAGAGCAACATGTGCAATATGTGTAAGTGAAAAGTAACTGTTGTAAACACAGGCACTCCGTCCATATTAATCCCATTGACCCAGACACTCGCAATGGCCTTAACGATTCATAATACACATAAGTACATATACATAATACATGCGTATTACGCATACGCCGCCTGGTACATTAAACAAGCTTCATGCGATACTTTGTGCATAGCATGAGGCGTTAAAGGTCAGACCAAGTTTTTGTTTAATTTTTATGGCCTATGAAAATTCTAGCAGCTACAAATTGAAAACAAAGCCGCGAGAATAACTAAAATTCATACACAAAAAAAACCTGCGAACCGTAACGAATGACACCATATACCTTGCCCAGAAGCCCAAATGGCGACACCCGATACCTTTAAGTCCAAACTCAAGGCTGTGCCCTGGGCGGCGGGTTGTGCCATTTCATAATACTCTTCTCGTATGCATGTAAAAAAAAGCGAAACAGTTGCACTTTCATATGCGAAAGTTGAAAACAACAACAACAAAAAACTGGAGCAAGTGCATCTGTATGGGTGAGTGGAAAACTAAAAAGCAAAGCACAAGTGCAACCTTCAAGCCGAAGCAAAATTGAAAAGGCGGCAACCAAATTGAAATAATTAGTGGCAAAAGCAGCACAATTATTATGCAAATAGCCAAAGACGCGAAGGGGGGGGGGGGGGAGCGGGTGGTTGGGTGTGGATTTGTAGCATAGAAATGTACACACTTGTATGTCGGATGTCGTATGGGAAAGTTCACGCTCACTTTCTATTGTCAGCCAGCCAGGCGGCACGCGATGTCAACAGAAATATGGGTGGATGGTTGGGGGAGGAGGTGGCGGCGGCTTTAAAATAAAAATCATGTACAAAAAATCTCTGCGGAATATTAAACTATTGTCAACTTATTCAAAAGTTTGCTTAAATATTCTAGCAAAACAAGTTTTGGGTACTCAAACCAGGGGAAATGGTGTACATTGACCCTAGAGCCGTCCCTAGTCCATTCGCATGTAAATAGACTTTTGGGGTACATTCGTACCCCATTACATTTGTATGAGAATCAATCAAATTTATATAGATTTTTAAGGTTTTTATAATTTCTTTTAACAAAACATTGTTGTCATTTATTTAATTTGACTTTGTAATGGGGTAAAATTGTACCCCAAATATTTGTTAAATAACGAATCAAACCTTTTAAACTTGCTTAGGTCTTACCTTCATACGGTTGACATTCCCGTTTTAACAAACAGCGAATCGAACCTAAAGCCCTACGATCAGTCTTGACACCTACTAACTAAACCTTCTTCTGAATTTCAGGGACTAGCAGGCTGTAGTAGGAATATTTGAAGTTTTTAAGTTATTGTATTGGTCGATGGGAGACTATAAATGGCCTTTATACTTTGTTTAAAGTGCCTTAAGCCTAAAACCGTCTTTGGGTCACATTTGTACCCCAATAAACTTTCAATGTCAGATTTAGGAAAATTTAATTTTTTGAGTCTGATTTAATGTTTTTTTCTGGGGTACATTTGTACCCCAATAAACTTTTAATGTCAGAATCTAGAATATTTAAATATAGGTGTCAGAATTAATGTTTTTTCTGGGGTACATTTGTACCCTAAGAAACTTTCAATGTCAGATTTAGGAAAATTCACATATATGAGTCAGAATTAATGTTTTTTCTGGGGTACATTTGTACCCTAAGAAACTTTTAATGTCATATTAAAAATTATTCAAATATATGAGTCAGAATAAATGCTTTTCTTGGGGTACATTTGTACATTTGTACCCCAATAATCTTTTAATGCCAGATTTAAGAGTATTCAAATATTTGAGTCAGAATTCATGATTTTTTTGGGGTACACTTATACCCCAAGAAACTTTCAATGTCAGATTTAAGAATATTAATGTTTTTTTGGGGTACATTTGTACCCCAATAAGCATTCGATGTCAGATTTAAGAATATTCAAATATAGGAGTCAGAATTAATGCTTTTTATGGGGAACATTTTTACCCCAATAAACTTTCAATGTAATTTTTAAGAATTTTTAAATATATGTACATTCGTACCCCAAGAAACTTTCAATGTCAGATTTAAGAATATTCAAATATATGAGTCAGAATAAATGCTTTATTTTGGGGAATATTTGTACCCCAATAAACTTTCAATGTAAGATTTAGAATATTAATTGGATATTCAATATACATTTACGAGTCAGAAATAATGAATCATATATTTTTGGGGTACTTTTTACACTTCACAATAAACTATTCAATTTATAGTACATTCTTACCCTAATAAAATTTAAATGTCAGATTTAAGAATATTCAAATATATGAGTCAGAATTAATGCTTTTTTTCGGGGTACATTTGTACCCCAAGAAACTTTCAATGTCAGATTAAAGAATATTCAAATGTAGGAGTCAGAATTAATGTTTCTTTGGTGGGTAACATTTGCACCCCAATAAATTTTCAATGTCAGATTTAAGAATATTAATGTTTATTTGGGGTACATTCTTACCCCAATAAACTTCCAATGTCGGATTTAATTATATTCAAATATGTGAATCAAAATCGAGATTTGTTTTTTGGGGGTACATTTGTACCCCTCCTTCATACTCCCATTTGTAGCTTAACGCACACTACTTTTGTTTACAGAAAATCTTGGCAAACCATATTCAAGCATTTTGTGTACAATTTCTATGTCAATGGGGTAGGAAAAACCTTTGTTTAAACTTATCTATATCTTATCAACTTTTGTGCCACACGCTACAACAACTACAAAAAAAAAAAGAAAAAAGAAATACAAAAACCAACAACCGCACCATAATTGGAACACTCCATCTACTGCCGCCTGGCTCCGACATTAACCCAAATAATAAAAAAAAAAAACGTACAACAACAACACCGTTTATACACTATTATTATTATTGGGTATTTTCACAGCCGTCCCCTAAAATTGGTCTATGCTAATTAGTTTTTGGGCAAGAATTATAACAATTAGGCACAACTTACAAATTTAACTGGGGGCGTAGGAATCAACAAAGAAGATGACAAGTCGTCGACCTTCGGTATCCAGGTAACCAAAAATGGCAAAACCCGTTTTGTATGATGATTTCATTGCGTTTTTTTTTATTTGTTATTTTTAAGATGTCTCCCGTTTTACAGATGACTCATCCGCCCACTCATTTACTTATCTTTACAGGCCGAGAAGTGCACAAGATCACAATACGCATTGCATCATCATGACTTTCTACTGGTGGTCACATTGGTTCTGGATAACCTGGCTGAGTGGTAAGTGGATAATGTTTGCTGTGGAAGCCATTTGTTGTTTATGTGGTTTTTGTGCTCCCCCAATTTGCTAGTGCAATTACTGCTGCTGCCTGTACATGTACACACATATCCCAGTCAAGAGGGGCGTCCCAGCACAACCAAACTGTATCAGACCACATCCAGTTTGACCTGGTCGACGGCCACACAGAGTAACATTATGGATTTGACTCTAAGGCCAACACCGGCTGCTTCCGCAGTGACGACGCCCCAAGAGGAAGTGATTGAAACGCTGGAGGATGAGGCTGAAGATGGAGAGGATGCAGATGCAGATGCAGATGCAGAAGAGAATGAGGCGCCAATGGCTCAGTATGAGTTTAAGCGTTCGGCGGATTTCAAGTCCGAACAGCTTAATAACTATACGAATTTTAGTGCGAGTAGCACCAGGTGAGTCATCGGGAATTGGCAGAACTTTAGAATCAGGGCTGCAAAAGGGCTTAATATTTTATTCGCTTGCAATCGACTGCTCTTTCGCTTAATGAAATATGTAGTTATATAGCGTAGCTATGATTTATTTCCAGATGATCACTTGAATAGACTCAGGGACTGAAATAAAAGTTTCTGATAAGCTTGCAATTTCATGCAATTTTTAATTATTTTAATAAAAAACAGCAAAAAAAAGAAGCTAAACTATTGACATAATTTAAAAAAAAGATATTATAAGCCAGTCTGTGGTGATGAGACCATTATTTAAGAATCCATCAAATAATAAAAAAAAATAAAAGCCTCAAACTTAATGTGCTCTAAAGTAGTAAAAACCTATTTCAATAGTAGCCAATGGGAAGACCTAACACACTTGTCGTATAACCCAGACCTTGACCTGCCAGTGTGATTTGGGCGTTGCAGAACGCCCTTATGGGAACACGTTCTACTTCAGTTAAAGGTATTCAAAATTAGCTTGAAATGTCTCCAACATTAATGTTAAGAACATTAAATTTAGCAGATTAGATAGAATTGAAAAGGAACTACCCTAACAAGTATTTCCGATGAGAGATGAGAGCTATGAAATTTGTAATCTATCCAAATTTATTTGTTTTATATTAGACGGTATTTACACGATGAAGCAAACTTCATGAAATTTTTCCAAAAGCTTTTGTTTGTAGGAAAGAGGGTAGAGAGTAGCTTACCCCTCTACACCTCTTTTCTACAGGCAAGAGCTTTTAAAAAAACTTCATGAAGTTTGCTTCATCGTGTAAATCCAGTCTTAATTATGAAAAATCGTAAGGCCTCCTATTGGCTGGTTGAGTTAATGGAACGACCCCACCTCGAAACATTAAATAATATGTTTTTACTCTAAAACATTTACTCATCCGGTCACCATCACTAGCTATTGGCGACAGCCAGTAATTACTTAAGTAGCCATAAGCAAGCTTCTCAAACTGTGCCATTCGGATTCGTTGTTAAACTGTAGGTAGCTTTCTTTTGGGCGAAACTAAAAAGCATACAAACCAAGAGATTTTGAGAAAAGCTCAGTTTGGTCCTTAGGCTGAAAGCCACATTATTGATATGAAGGCCTCCCCCACTCGGTCCATTTTCGGAGCCTGGGTTATCTTCGGATGATTAAGGGAGTGCTTTTCAAAAAATTTTAAGCAAATAGAAGAGTTCGCACGAATTAACGGAGTGAGCATTTTAGCAAGCCTAAATCCCTCATTTTGGGTGCCTCTGGGCATACTTTATTCATATATATTAAAAAGTCAGATATGCACCTTTTAGAACTCTTTTCAAAGCGTCCTAAAATTGAAAATCTTAAAAAAAAATATTTCGGGAATATGAAAACTTATTCCAGTTTTCGTCCATCTCTAAATTTCAATTTTTTTTACCTAGATATTCTTTTTGTTATATACTTTGAATATTTTTTATATTTTTTATTTGAAAAATATCTATATCGATACTTTATTCGATATTAAAAAAAGTATCATTTTAATATTAATATTTTGCTGACAAAAAAAATCGATATTTCCGATATTTACAAAAAAAAAACTCTTTCTTAAGAAAAAAGTGCTCCATAGAGGAATTTGAGGTGTCATTTGTGCTCATCAGTCATTCGACTTCTGTTATCGGAAACTTAACTTTTTACAGTCAAAGGCTTCGACTCGAAGCTAAGCGCTCCGATAGCAACGAGCTTCCTGGTGAAATAAGATATATGCGATATATCGCGTTAGTAAAATATCCGATAATGACTTATCGTTTTTTTTAATAAAATATCGAAGTTCAATATATCGATATTATTTCCTGTAAGAACAAAAGAAAAAATAGAAGGCTACGCCGATGTTTTAAATACCCTTGCAGTTTTTGAAAGGCGCTAAAATTGATAACAAAAAAGTTTTTCTCACTAGAATTAGTTTTTAGACCGATCGTTCCTATGGCAGCTATATGCTATAGTCATCCGATTTCGATCAATTTTTCCAGAATTGTGTGGAAGTATATGAAACTAACATATACCACGATTGGTGATGATACGATGAAATACAAAAAAGTTTTTCTCATTAGAACTAATTTTTGGACCGACCGTTTACATGGCAGCTATATGCTATAGTCATCCGATTTTGATAAATTTTTCCAGAATTGTGTGGAATCATATAAAATTAATATATACCACGATTGGTGACGCTACGATGAAAAACAAAAAAGTTTTTCTCATTAGAACTAGTTTTTGGACCGATCGTTCCTATGGCAGCTATATGATATAGTCATCCGATCCGGCCGATTACGACAAATGTGCAGCGTATTTGTATTTAAAGACTTTTTGCAAAGTTTGGTCAAAGTAGCTTCAAAACTGAGGGAGGAGATAGCATAGAAACAGACGGACAGACGGACGGAAATGAACTCAGCTCGTCATGCTGATCAATAATATATATACTTTATGTGGTCGGAAATGCTTCCTTCACTGCGTTACAAACATCGTGACAATTTTAATTTAATACAAGGGTATAAAAGGGAATTTATTTTTTTTCAGTTTCAACCTTTTCCAGATTTTAGAAAGAAAAAAATTGCAGATTTTTGAGAAAAATATCGGTTTTGTCTAAATGTTTTTCTTGTAGCACTTAAACTACTAAATGATCTTCAAAAAGATTATTAGAAATCGCATAAAATAAAAAATAAAAATATTCATTTTAATTTCCTTATATTTTTAATGCTATAATTTTGCTTTCAGTACAAATACGAACAGCAGTTCCCAAGGCAGCAACTATACAACCCCAATTGCTAGTGGTAATAGCAGCAGTCCAGTCTCCACCACAATCAGCACAACAGCAACATCATCATCATCCTCATCACCTTCATCCTCAACAGTAGCAACACCCACTTCATCCTCATCAACAACAACATCAACAACCACATTAACACCTCCCATAACATCCGCCACACCATCCACACCCAAAATCCATACCGAGTGGCTTTCCGATGAGCTGCTGGCGGGTGAAAAGGCACCATTTACCCTCGAGAATGCCAATAAAGAGGATGAGCTGCGACGTGCCGAAAGTGAGCATCGTTCACGCAAATCTAAAGTCCTGTCGGCCGAATATAAGCACATTCAACGGTATATCAATTTCTCCAGCGATACGAAAAGTTTGCTCACCCGATCTGCATCGGCAGCGCCCAGTTATGAGGCGGATGAGGGTAACATTTCATCCGAGGCGCTGGCCATACAGGTGAGTACCTCACCCCAAAAAAAAAAGGATGTTAAGTGATTTTTTTTTGTATACCACAGCGCACCTACTTTCTGGATGCGGGAGCCATTTCGGCCATATGCTTTACAGTTTTTGGCATTTGCTGCACAGTGGGCACCATCGGCATTGTGCTGTATCGCAGGCGTTATTTAAATAAACCGCAAGCGCTTAGCGAACCCGATTCGAGTGTCTATATAGATGATAGCACCATGCGGGTGAGTGTAAGGATTCGTTCGATGGCAGTTGATATAGATAGGGATAAGGCACATTTAATAACTTCCTGCTCTCTCTTACTTTCCACACAGGACAACTCGGATGAGATGTATAGCCTGGATAATGATTCGTTTCTTAACTCCCTGGAGGCGATGACCATTCAAAACTATTGGACGGACACGGTCAAACATACAAAGCTTTAAATATATATATATATATCCTTTTTTTTTTTTTTTTTGATTTTAACCTTCCTCTTCCCCCTTTTCCCCCCATCCCCTCACATCATAATCATTAAGTAGTCGCCGCCACGTGCGCAGCGTAGCATTTAAGTAAAAAAACCCAGAAAAGGGGGGACTTCCCCCCTTAAAATGTAATGTATTTACTAATTGTTAGGCAACACCAAAACGAGCAACTAGTTTAAGTAAAAAAAAAGAAAGGAAAACAAAACCAACCAAAATTATGTTTAAGTTTTCTTTCTCTTCTTCGAGCTCTCTCTCTCTGTCTCTGCTCTCTTGGCAACAAAAATTCTCGTATTTATGTTTGTTAATTTTTTCCTTAAAATATTTAATTATTATTAAGTTTTTACATTTTGAAATTTGTGTCCAACAATTAAATGCAATCATTCCTTCCAGTTTAGCGTATAGTGCAACTTGATATGTGTGTAATTATTATATTGAAAGAAAAACAAAACAAAATAACAAATGAACAACCAAAACACAACAAATTGTTTCAATTTCAATGTTTAATAAGAACGAACTGTTTACTGCCACCATAAAAGTCCTTGTCAATTTTTGCTCAACGAAAAAAAAACACACACACACGTAAACTTTAATGTATTTCCTTTACATAAAACGAAAACGTTGCAATGGGTAAATATACAGATTAAACTCAACTGGGTGTTTGAATTTAAAGCGTGTGGCGCCATAGAGTTGCCACACTAGCGTATATCGAAAAGGGCAAACTATCGATTGACTTTCAGCCGCCCTTAGAACTGCAGTAGCCTTGCAGCTAGGTATGGACTTGCTTGCCAAAAAAGATACGATATATAAAAAAATATAATTACGACATAAAAAATTTGCCGCTGTATTGAAGTAAGCACTTATCGATAAAATATCGCGTGACACGGTATGCTTTGGGCCAGAGACATGCTTTCGAAAATGATTTCATGAAAGCAAATCAAAATCAGTTGTCGGAACGACCTTTTTTGCGCCCCGATTTGATTTCGTGAACAGCTGTTTGAGATTTGCCGAAATAAAGAGTAAAATCTATTTTTGACAGCCTCTTAAATAATAGGCTGACATCAGAGCACGTAGTTTCTGAATGTTTCCAGCTTTAAGGCCTCATTCCAGATGACATAAATGTTTATTTCGGCACTATGCTTTCATATAAATAAGACAGCCTTTCTAAAGCATTGAGCTTTCAGAGCACTTCAAAAGTGTTTCTATTCATATGAAGCATTTATGACATCTGGATTGAGGCCCTTACAAAGCAGAAGGTGAAGAAACCCCCAGTTTGGCAGCATAATTTTTTTTTGAGAATACGGTCACACTAGAAAGAAATACAAAATCAAATAGAAATCAGCCTCGGAGCCCGAGTTGCCAACAATTGATGCCGAAAAATTTCTAAATCAACTGTATAAAATGCCTAGAAATGACAAAATCTAATCCAAAATGCCTGAAAAATGGCAAGTTTTTTTTCAAAAAAACCTCCAAAACTAAACAACTTTCGGTTTTCGATCTTACAAAATAGTTCGATTTGGATAATTTCGAAGCTAATTTCGTTAAATTATGAGTATGACCTTAAATTCCTTAAGTTTTCTGGGCACACTGCATATTTTATATGGAGCAGCTGTGAACGAAATCAAAATGAAATCAAAATCGAAAGCAAATCACTTTCAAGAATCCCTTTACTAACTCTAGAAAATATTCTATCTAATTGTTTGACAAACTGGTTGGAAGGAGCTCAGCACGAATGTAAAATTCTAGGTTCACTTAGAAAATTTCCCTTGCAATTCAGTTCTTTGTTCGTTACGCATTTTGTTAGCTTAGAATGTTTTTGTTTAGGTATAGTGTTGCAAAATTTTGCCATTTTCCCCGCCAAATGTAACTATTTTGTATGGTCAAAACCCGGATGCTATTTAGTTTCGCCAGAGTTTGCATTTCGAATTATTTTCAAAACATAATTTACCATTTTTTATGAATTTTGGATTAGATTAAGCTATTTATAGGGATTAATAACGATCGATTTAGCCATTTTTCGGCTTCAATAGATTGGCAACACTGTTGGGGTGGCAACGCTGTGACATCGATATGACTTAAGCCAGAACAAACTATTGAAAGTGGATATTGAAACGAATCCTGATCTAAAACTAGAGCTACGCTTATGATTTTTGGCGTTTTAAATAGATTGGAATCTCTTCCTTAAAACTATGAACCAGAATAGCCCATTTTACGTTCATAAAAGAATTTTTTAGGACCTTAGAATGCTCAAAGACAATTTCTAATCTAAAATCTGACGTAGCTTTGCCAAAAATAGAGCCACGCTTATAATCTTTGTCGTTTTGGATAAATTGCAGCCCCTACTTTAAAACTACGTTACAGAATGACCCATTTTACGTTCGTAAAATAATTTTTTAGGACCTTAGAATGGTCAAATATAATTTCTAATCGAAAATCTCCGCCAAAAATTAAGCTACGCTTTGGATAGATTGAAACTTCTACTTTAAGACTACCGACCGGAATGGCCTATTTTATGTTCATAAATAAATGTTTTTGAACTTTATAATGCTCTTAAACAATTTCTTATCTAAATTCTGACGTAACTTCGCCAAAAATGATTGTTTTTAAGATAACTTTAAAGTCTTCCATTTATATAAATAAATAATTGAAATAATTGAATTAAAATTTGATAGCCTGAACTACTTCAGAGTTAGTGCAGAGACTGACATTTACTAGCGCCTCTTTACGCACACACTCAGACAAACGCTTACTCACCAATACTGTTACAACAATTTTCAGCGTTTCTGCTTAAAATAACGGTTCAATTTGGTCACTGCGTCTGTTCGTGGCAAGTCACGGGCTACAGATATTGCTCATCCCTAACTAACTGACATCGATATATCGTTTGAACATTAGTTCCAAGTACGGGCACACTAATGAGTTGTTAGTTCAAAAGTAAGGTCTTACTAAAGAACTACCCGTTCCAATTACGGGCTCACTAATGACTTTCTAGTTCGAAAGTACGGTCACACTAAGAAGCCAGTACGTTGTCTTGTCTGCATTGTGTTTTGCGCTTTCCCGGCGTTATTTGCTGTTAAAATTTGCTATTTGGTTAAGATTACAGTTCAAGCCGCTCCACTTGAGCCCCACAACAAAGCCGTGGACTTGCTGTAGCACCTCCCCCCCACCAGAGTGGCAGCTGGTGATGTTTAACCCTTGAGCTAAACAGGCCGGTTCGATACATTAGACGCCAGACAACGCACCCTTCCCTACCAACCACCACCCCCGCCCCCTGCGCCTTGACTGTATTAACAATTACACCTCGACCATGTCACGCAGCGTGCGCGCCGAGACACGCAGCCGGGCCAAGGATGACATCAAGCGTGTAATGCAGGCGGTGGATAAGGTGCGCCATTGGGAAAAGAAATGGGTGACCATTAGCGATACCACCATGAAAATATACAAATGGGTGCCCATCTCGTCGCAGTGTGAAAAGAAATCGAAATTGCAATTGAGTCACAAAATCAGCGACAAGGAGAACTCACAGAAGGGCACACCCACACCGCCTCAAATAACGCCCAGCTATGCGGGCCTCACAGCTGAGGATTCGAATACCTGTAAGTTGGCAGCCAACTCTCTTACTCCATTCAACTAATTTGTGTTAAATCCTTTCTTAGGCTTCTCTGTGGTCTCGGATAGCCAGGGTGCCGACTTTGTCTCGAGCATGCCCTTCTCCGAGGATTCCAATTCGCAGGGCAGCGATGGCCCCGTCAAGCGTATGAAGACAAGTGATTAACAACGAACACATTCAAGTCCATAACTTTCTTTCTTCTTTTTTTTTTTTTTGTTAGTGTAGGGTTTATATGAGCAATCAATCATCATCTGCCTCATCCGAAGACTTCAGCAATTTCCTCTCCTCTTTAATTTTAAGATCAAAAATTAGCATTTTAAGTACAAATCATTTAAGGAAATTTATTTATTTTTTGCAAGCAAATTTACATTCTGACCCGCCCCCTAGAAGAGCAAAGGAATATAATGAGTTCACTTTTGCTTTACTTCAAAGTACTTACATTTAATTAATCCGGCAACTAAACATAAAAAAAAAAAACAAACAAAAAAATAGTGGGTTTGACAAAGATAATGCTTTAACCTAAGAACGAATTGTATTAAAAAAAAAAAAAACAAATTGATCAAAATTACAATTGTGAAATGTATTCAATGGGGTATGAACTGAGATCTGCGGGTAAGAGTAAAGTATACTCTTAGGCAGGCATTTTGGATATGAAAATGGCTTGTGTAAATCAATTAATAATATGTTAATATAAAATATTCTTATGCAATCATTTTAATATTCCTTTTATCCTCCTAACGGACGCAAGTGATAAATTCCTTAATTCACTTTGAACCTTAATATGTTTGTTTGTATATATAAAAACTTTGATGAAAGATAGTACAGAATTTTTCTATGGATTTGGCCAAGTTGACTTGCATATTCCATAACTTGCAATATTCCTCCATTGTAAGAACTCTGGCTTATCTGCCGAGATGACCAATATCATCAGTATACCATTCCACCCCTTCCATCCTAAATAATCATGCTGATCATTAAGATCACAAGGCAAAACAGCAGCGGTGATTATAGACAACCCTGTCTTACACCCATTTTTGTGTCAAAGAAACTGGACAGTTCGTTTCCTGTCCATACTGCAGCCCATGTTGTTCTTTATAGGTCTTAAATAATATTGGTCATCTTGCTCCCAATTCAGCTTAAATATTAGTGCTTCTCTGGATACTATATTACAAAATAGGCATAGGATGGTTCGGTTTAGTGGTTCATGGAGGTTTTAAACCATCGGTTCGGTTTACAACATGGTTTTTGATGCACGCGTTCGGCTGAACCACTAATTCGGTTCAGTGGTTCTCTCACAGTTTTTGTACATACATACTTATTTGTAAGAAAATTTTGAGTTTTGGCTATATTTACAAATAAAAGTCGCTCTAAACATTGTAGATCTTTTAACTACTTATTAATATTTTTGTATACATAACAATATAAAGCAGGGATTAATCCCGAAACGAATATAGGTTCCGGTACCGATTCCGGTACGTTCCGAAATGTAAATTTCGGTTAAAGGTTCTATTTCGGTTTTCAGTTTATTTCGGTTTTCGGTTCCGATACGGTACCCAGATTTTTATTTCGGTATACCGGTACGTACCGGTACCAATATAATTTTTTTTTATATTCAAAATTTTTATTTATTTCAAGATATCCAAAGTAATAGTGAATGTAATAGAACTACAAAACGGTTCTATGAATATCCCACATAAAAAATGTCTTTTTTTTTCTTTCTTCTTAAAATCTGCCGTGTTTTCGCCAAAAATAGAGATCCATAGTGATTTTGGATAGATTTGAACAATTACTTTAAGACTACGGCCCAAAATAGCTCATAAAAGGCTGGTAAAATACTCAAATATTAGGTATATTAGCTCTGAAAACACACAAAAACAGTTGGTAACATAAAATATGCCTTAGCTTTACCTGATAATAAATTTTCCGAAATATTAAACGAGAAGGCAAAGCTAACTTCGACTGTGCCGAAGTTTTGATACACTTGAAAAACTTTACTCCAACTGATTTAACTGGAAAAATATATATAGGATATAGATATCAGATATTTAAAATTTTTAAATCATTGATAATAAAAATTTGACACCATAAAAAAAAACTTTTCTAAGTCAAACACATTTTCCGACCGATTGGCTATATGCTATAGTCATCCGATTTTGATAATTTTTTTTTCAAATTTATGTGAAAGCATATAAATTTAATATATACCAAGAATGGGTACGCTACGATAAAAAAACAAAAAAGTTTTTCTCACTAGAAGTAGTTTTTTGACCGTCCGTTTATATGGCAGCTATATGCTATAGTCATCCGATTTTGATAAATTTTTTCAGAATTGTGTGGAAACATATAAAACAAATATATACTCCGATTGGAGACTCTATGATGGAAATCAAAAAAGTTTTTCTCACAAAGACTTATTTTTCGACCGATCGTTCCTATGGCAGCTATATGCTATAGTCATCCGATTTTGATACATTTTTCCAGAATTATGTGGAAGCATATAAAACTAACATATACCAAGATTAGTGACGCTACGATGGAAAACAAAAAAGTTTTTCTAACTAGAACTAGTTCTTAGACCGATCGTTCCTATAGCAGCTATATGATATTGTCATCCGATCCGGCCAGTTCCGACATATTAGGTGCGTGCAGTAAAAAGAAGACTCTGTGCAAAATTTCAGCTCGACAGCTTCAAAACTGAGGGCCTAGTTCGCGTAGAAATAGACAGACGGACGGACAGACGGAATTGAACTCAGCTCGTCGTCCTGATCAAGAATATATATAGTTTATGGGGTCGGAAATGAATATTTCTATGCGTTACAAACATCTGGGCAAAATTAATATACACTTTTCAAGTCTATAAAAAGTCTGCTTAAATTTTCAAAAAAAAAGCTGTAATTCCCGCTGCCCGCTGTTTTAAAATTTTTCCCGCAATCACACTTCAAAAAAAGCTGAATTTGACGGGAAAAAAGCGGAAATGACACCACTGAAAACAAGGGCTATAGGGTAGCCAAGTGAAGCCTAATTTTAGGCGCGAAAATATATTTTTTTAATTAAGATATTTTTTGATTTCATACTGAAACTTGTAAATTGTATGTCATATATCGCTCACTTAATTTAATACCGGCATAACTCAAAACAAGAAGGCAAAGCTAACTTCGACTGTTCCGAAGTTTTAATACACTTGACATTTGTAGTGACCCTCTTGATCTTTGGTGAATTTCTTAGAATTTTAGCTCTCACTTTTTTTTAACAAGCAACAAATGTTGTAATTTTGTGTTGCTAGTATAAAAGTGCCCATTAAACGCGAACTTGACGTGGACTGGAAAAACTGGGTATGGGGCGTTGCTCACTTAGGGCTCTAGTTTCACATTTTATTTTTTTGGATTTGAGTTATTAATTAACTATATAATAAAATATTTAAAAAAATGTTTGGATTTCGAGGGCTGTTCAAAAAGTTATCGGCCTGCCAATTAAGGTCTAAAAAAGAGTTGAGGTGGTTCCATGATTCCGGAACTCCAGGTTATTGGAATTGAAAACGGTAAATGAGGTTATGATCAGAATTGATGTAATTCTGGCCCGAACCTCAATCATATTTTTCAATATTTTTTCGAAAAATTGGCAGACGATTAAAGAAAAATTTTAATTTTTCAAGTTATTTTTTTTGGAGTTTAGTGTTAAAAAAATGTTTTTCCTCTTGATTGAGGTACGGGCTAGAATTATATCAATTATGCGTCGATTGCAACATGGCAGATCAAAATCAGTTCAGTAAAACTGGCATAATCATGGCTACCAGTTCGTAAAACGTGATCTCGAGAAAACAGCGCTTAAAGTTTTGAGCAACGTAAAAAATACTCGCTTTAGCAAAAACATTGCTCCACTAAAAAGGCTATATCTGATAAACGAATTTTTGAAATGGTTAGAAGGGGATGAAAGGGGAATGTCCAAGCTATGATAATAATGCAAAACAAAAAAATACAATAAAAATATTTTTCAAATGTAAAAAACCTCCTTAAGGGTACATTCAGTACTTCCTCAAGCAAGAACCTTGCTCCACTAAAATGGCAATATCTCCTAAACTATTTCGAGTTTTTGCAAATGGTAAAGGGGATGAAAAGGGAATGTGCAAGCTATAATAATAATGCAAAACAAAAAATCTAAAATTTTTTTTTTTCAAAGATCGAAGACCCCCTCCCTCTTAAGGTTGTACTGAGTGCTTCCTCAAGCATGAACCTTGCTCCACTAAAATGGCAATATCTCCTAAACTATTTCGAATTTTTGAAAATGGTTTGAAGTGGATGAAAGTGGAATGTCCAAGCTATAATAATAATGCAAAACCAAAAAAATCGAAAAAATTTGTTTTCAAGCCGATTACTTTTTTTTTTTTAAAGGGTATAGAGATGTTTTTTTTACGAATTTAATTTTCATTCCTAATGGATCTTCAATAAATTGCAATTCTTTTAAAATTGGATAAACTTAAACCTTTTTTCAAAAACCAAATTTCCAAAATAAATAATACTGCATTTTTTTTTTACATTTTCCATTTTATTATTTTTTATTTATTTTTTTTTTTTTGTCAGTTTAGTTTTTCGTTTTGTTTTGTTTTTTGTTGTGTTTTGTTTTGTATAATAAAAAAAATTACATAATTTGTTTCAACAAATAGTTCTCAATTCTTGTTTCATTTCGCTTGACATTAAATATACAATTAACTTTCACATCTTTCGCATAGATATAGATGATCTCATCTATATGTATGTGTGTGTATATATGCATATATATATATGTGTGTGATTGGTTTTTGTTTTGTTTTTTTTATATATATATATATAGACATTACATAGTTTCATCTTTTCACTAAAATTTATGCTATAAAAAACACGCTTAAAGAAAAGGAAGCACAGATTTGCACAAGTTACAAAAAAAAAAAAATTAAAAATTTTTACACACACAAACAAAGGAGATGAAAAGCTAGGCTTTTCTCTATGGGTAGCGGGGGGGGTAGGTAGGTGGAATGTATTCGAAAGATATGGTAGAGAAAATGTAGCACAATAAATAATTAAATTAAATAAATAAAGGCTGGTTTTTGTTTTATGTTTTTTTTTTTTTTTTAGATTTCCTTAGTTTTTTAGAAAAATATAGAAATTGCAGCTGAAAAAGTGGCTTTTACTTTTGTTTGTTTTTTTTTTGCTAGTGGCCGCCTTGTATACATATATATTTAGATAGATATATAGTTAATATTGTCATTTAGCATTCAGAAAAATATATATTTACTTTTTGTTTTATACAAGTTTTTTTTTTTTTTTTTTGGCGAAAAAAAAAAATGCTTTGCTTTGCTTTTGCTTAGTGTGTTTTGTGCCCCCTGAATGGACTTGGGCTTTTGTTGGGGGGCTAGCCTGAAGCCCCACCCTGTATGTGTGTGTGTGTGTGTGTGTGTATACATATATATAGGTGTATATATAGAGATTTATATATAATAATAATTGCAACAGTTGTTTTTTTTTTTCTTTCGTTTTTCTTATTTCTTCTTGTGGATATGTAAAAAGGGGTAGGGGTAGGGGGGGGAGGGGAGGGGGGTCGACTTAAACTTTGGTGGTCAATTTGCCGCCGCCATTGTGATGTTTGGTCTGTTGGATGACAACTCTGTGTTATGTCTGCAGCGGATAACTGTTGCGTGTGGCCACCAGGGGATCTCGCTGCTGCTGGCGCCGACAGTCGAGGGCTTGATATCAGCACTCGGATTTATCCTCCTCCACCAAATACTGGGTATCCTTGCCGGTATCGGCCGATGGATCCAGTTCGCGGGTACGCAATTGCAATTGCGGTGAGGATTTGTGCGTAATGCTGCTGGGCGCTATAATCGCAGAGGCGGGTTCCGTAAATGAGCCCTTTGAGGATTTACTAGTGGGATCCTGGGGCACATCGTAAATGCCTTAAAAAAAAGAAGAAAACAAAAAGTGTGAGTGTGAAATAGTTTTGAATTGAAATAGTTTTTATATACCGTGGGATATACCCGATCCCAGATCCCCCATTCCTGATCCCCCATCCAAAATCCCTGATCCTAGATCCCAGATCCCACATCTTTGATCCCTAATCCCAGACCCCAGATCACCGACCACTGATCCCATATACTAGATCCCAGATCTCTGATCCCTCATTCCAGATCCCGGATCCGTGAGCCCAGATCACTGATCACACATCCATGATCCGAGATCCCCACTCCAGATATCTGGTCCCAGATTCCTGATTCCCCATCCCAAATCTCTGATCCTAGATCCCCGATCCCACATCTCTAATCCCTAATTCCAGATCCCTGATCTGTGAGCCAGGATCCCTGATCCCAGACCCCTCATCCCAGATCTCTGATCCTAGATCCCTGATTGCAGATCCCTGATCCCAGATCCGAGATCCCAAAACCCTGATCCGAAATTCCTGATCCTAGATTCCCGATCCCAGATTCCCGATCCGTGAGCCCAGATCCCTGATCCCACATAACAGATAACTGAGCCCAGATTCCTGATCCCAGATCACTGATCCGTGAGCCCAGATCCCTGATACCAGATCCCTCATTCCAGATATCTGATCCCAGATCCCTGATCCCCCATCCCAAATCTTTGATCCTAGATTCCTGATCCGAGATCCCAAGTCCCAGATCCGTAAGCCCTGATCCCTTATCCCAGATCCCGGATCCGTGAGCCCAGATCACTGATCACAGATCCCCCATCCACGATCCCTGGTCCCAGATTCCTGATCCCCCATCCCAAATCTCAGATCCCAGATCCCTGATTTGTGAGCCCAGATTCCTGATCCCAGATCCCACATCCCAGATCCCCCATCCCAGATCCCTGATTCCTTTCCTGTGCTAAACTACTGCTACTTCCAAATTTAATTGAAATACCTCGGTTGGCCGAAATTGAATTTTTTCCCCTACTAGAAAATCAGCGTACGGAAATTAAAGATGTTTCACATCAAAAAAAATGAGAAAAAGAATTTAAAAAAAAATTTAAAAAAAAAAAGAAGAAAAAAATAAAAATTATGCGTTTTGCGTTATGCGTTATTTCAAATTGAATTTTACCCCTACTAGAAAATCATCGTACCAAAATGAAGATGTTTCCAATCAAAAAAAAAGAAAAAAAAGTATGCGTTTTGCGTTATGCGTTATTTTGAAATTGAATTTTACCCCTACTAGAAAATCATCGTACCGAAATTAAAGATGTTTCACATAAAAAAAAATTACGAAAATATAAAAAAGGAAACAATAAAAAGTAAGCGTTTTGCGTTATTTTGAAATTAAATTTTACCCCCACTAGAAAAACATGGTACCGAAATTAAAGATGTTTCACATAAAAAAAAAAATTTAAAAGTTTTAAATAAAAAAAGAAAAAGTATGCGTTTTGCGTTATTTTGAAAATGAATTTTACCCCTACTATAAAATCATCGGACCGAAATGAAAGATGTTACACATAAAAAAAATTTAAAAAAATAAAAAGGATACGTTTTGCGATATGCGTCACGCGTTTTTTTGAAAATAAATTTTATCCCTACTAGAAAATCATCGTACCGAAATAAAAGATGTTTCACACCAAAAAAATTAAAAAAAAAGTATGCGTTTTGCGATATGCGTTACGCGTTATGCGTTATTTTGAAATTGAATTGTATCCCGACAGGAAAATCATCGTACCGAAATTAAAGAAGATTCACATCAAAAAAAAAAAAAGAAAAAAAGAAAAAGTGTTACCTGATCCATTGCCCATGCCCGGATCGGTGGTGGTGCCCGATTGTACGGCATCGTACATGGGATTGGCAAAGTCACGCGCCTTATTGGCATTAACGGTCTGCAGATTATAGCCCTCAATGGGCGCCACATCGCCAGCACCGGGTGCTGAGGCGCCCGGAAAGCCGCTTTCGCTGAACTCCACATTCGAGCCATGCCGGAAGGTGACACTCTGTGACGAGGTCATGGCTGGCATGCGGGCTAGCTTGCCGCTGGAAAAAAAAAAACGATGAAGATTGTATGAATATGAAGATCAAGTCAGGACTAAGGGGTATACTTACAAGGGTCGCTTGCGTATGACATACCAAGCGCCAGCGGCCGCCATCATGACCAGTAAAATGACCATTATGGGCACCACCACAGCTGTCACATTTGCACCGCCATGCCCAAAGGCACCCGTAGTGCTGCGCTCACAGTGTTCACCCTTGAAATCCGGCAAACACTCACAAAACAGCTCACCGCGATCATCTTCCTTGCACAATCCACCATTCTGACAGGGACAGATGCGCGGAGCAGGACGTGGACGTTCCGCCGCCGCATCGCATATCACTTCAGCGGTGCTGCGATGCGAGGGCAAAGGTCCCGAATTATCTGGACAGGCACAGCGATGACCACCCGGCACCAAGAGACACAAATGCGAGCAGCTGGACTCATAGCAGGGATTACGCAGCGAGGTGTTATAGCGCTTCTCGTGATAGACCTTCAGGCCGGACGGATTAACGAGATTGCGATGCACCAATACCTGAACACCGCGTCCAAACTTATCCTGACGCAACAGTTCACCCGTATCGCGTGTCACCCAGTACATATTCGACTCGAACAGATCCAACGACACCGGATGACGCAATTGATCGCCCTTGACTATGGCCTTGCGACGCGAACCATCTGCACGCATGGACTCAATGGCATTCAGCTTGGTGTCCACCCAATAGATAATATGATCCTGCGAATAGTCAATGGTAAGACCAGCCGGATGACGTATCTGTTCGGTAATCAAAGGACGACGCTTGGAACCATCCATCCAGCTGACTTCAATTTTGGGTGCAGAGCCCGCATCGGCCCAGTAAATGCGTCCCAGTTGGGGATTAACGGCTATGGAAGTGGGCACCTCCAGGCCGGCATTTACAATGGAACGGCGATAGCGACCATCGGTCTTGGCCACCATCACACGACCGCGTGGTTTCGAGCCCGTACGATCCACTTCCGTCCAGTACAGATTCGAGGCCAACCAGTCCACAGCCACAGCAGTGGGCTTGGAGCCACCCTTCATATTTAAATCCTGAGCAAAGCCTATCTTGGCCTGACCATCCAAAGCATTGACCATATAGGAGCGTTTGATGGTCTTATCATAGCTATCCGCCCAGAAGACAATCTGCTGCTGGGCATCATAGTCCAAGGCCTCAATACGCTTCTCTGCGGCTATAACATCGAATTCCTCCTTCTTCTGCAAATCCAAACCACGTATCTCCGGACCATTGGCAAACACCAAAATCACATCCTCCTTAATGGCCTTGCACACTCCACTGGCCCCATCCGACAAATGGAAGCCCTCGCGACAGCTACACGAGTACGTACCATTCATATTGTGACACTGATGCGAACACGTATGCTGTCTAGTGGCGCACTCATCCACATCGGCGCACTTCTTCTTGTTATCCGGCGCTATTATATAGCCCGGATAGCAGGTGCAGATATAACCGCCATCGGTGAGATTGTGACAATGATGCTGGCAACCGCCACGATTCTGTTCCGAGCAACTGCTCGTGTGATGACAGCCCAACTCATCGCTAGCATCGCCGCAATCATCGGAGAAGTCGCACACCTGCGATCTCTCGATGCAGTGCTTATTCGCGCACTGGTATTGGGTATACAGATCGCAGGGCTTCTGCTTACTGGCGCATAGTGTCATATTGTTCTCATCACTGCCATCGCCGCAATTGTCCACTCCGTCACAGATTTGATAGCGCGCCACACAACGATGATTGGAGCACTGGAAGCGACGCAGGGTGTCACAATTGAAGTCACTGCAAACGCTGGGATCCTCATCGCTGCCATCACCACAGTCATCGGTGCCATCGCAAAGGTCCGAGAGCGACACACACAAATTGTTGGTGCACTGGAATCTCGATTCCGGACAATAACGTCCGCCCGGGAAGCGTGGCGGACAGCCCACCTCATCGGACATGTCGCGACAATCGCGATCACCATCGCAACGGAAATACGAGGCTATGCAGTGTCCCGAGGCACACTGGAAGGTGCCATTCTTGCACTGATAACCCTCACAGTTCATCTCATCCGAATTGTCGCCGCAGTCATCCTCATGATCGCACTGCCAGCGTGAGGAGATACACTTGCCATTGCCGCATCTAAACTCTGATTCGGAACAATCGCGATAGCGTCCCTTGCAAATGGCATCGTTTTCATCGCTGGAATCGCCACAGTCGTCCGCAAAATCGCACATCCATTGTCTGTAGGTTAAAGAAAAAGGGTCAGTGATGCACTAGCTCTAGCTAGCTAGCTGTGGGTATGTTACTCACTTGGGTATACAGCGATTATTGCCGCACTTGAAGTCCGTTTCAGCTGAACATTTGGGACAATTCTCCGGTAATTCATCGCTATTGTCACGACAATCATCCTTGCCATCACAGAACAACCATTTGGGTATGCAACGATAATTCGATTGACCGGGACAGCGTTGCCAGCCGGTGGTACAATTACGCTGACGACACATATAGGCCGGCTCATCCGAATCATCACCACAATCGTTATCAAAGTCACACATCCAAAGCTGAGGTATACAACGTCCATTCTTGCACGAAAACTCGGTGTCCGGATCGCAAGTGCGTTTGTCTAAGGTGAGAAGAAGATGAAGGAGTTTAAGTTAGAGGTTAGAGCTACGACTATGAGACAGCAGGTTAGATAAGGGGGTTTCATTCGAGCTTATAATCAAGTTATTCGAGGTCCCAGATCAGTGATTGGAAGTCCAAGTAAAGAACTTAGAGCTTAGACTTCGTGTTACTAGCTAGAAGACAGGAGGTTATATCAGGGGTATGTACGCTGTCATAGTAGAAGGTTCGAGTTCAAGGTATGTGCTTATAGTCAAGATACTCGAGGTCCAAGTTCAGTGATTGGAAGTCCGAGTCAATAAGTTCGAGTTAACACTTCGAGGTAAGATAAAGGGTTACAGAGTAAGAATCAGGAGATGGTACTACGTCCACAGTTTGGAAGTTCGGGAGACAAGGTTAGTTGATGCATGATAAGAGCAAAGATCTAGGAGTACCAGCTGAAGGAACTTAAGATTTTCGAGATCCGTGTCAACAGGTTGAAGGTAAGAGTTACAAATTAGGTAGCAATTTGCTCCAGTCAAGAGGTTAGATGTTACAGTCAAGAGTTTAGAGGTTTGCGTCAAGAGATTGGAGATATAAGTTGAAGTAACGAGCGCTTAAGTAAAGACGTATGGGCTAGAAGACCTGATGACAAATTTTTTTTTTTTTTTTTTTTTAGTCTAAAGTTTGGAGGTTTGATATGATATAAGATTGACGATATGAGTTGAAGTAACGAGCGTTTAAGTTAAGTTTAAGATGAACGGGCTAGAAGACTTAATCAAGATTTTTTTTTTTTTTTTTTTGAAGTCGGGTTTTAAGTAAGTTGGAAGTTCGACTTCAAGTTACAAGTAATGAGGCACGCTATCTTAGGTGGGAGTACTAGTGAAGAGATCAAGGTCGAAGTAAAGGGATTAAATTCGACCTGAATTTACAAGTTATGGGTCAAGGTACAAGTTACGATATAAGAGTCAAGATGGAGTGGTATCAAGAGGTTTACCGTTTAAGTGGGGAAGTTAGTGCTGTAAGGCAAGAGGTAAAAGTTACAGTGTTAAGGTAAAGAGAACTAAAAAGTACGAGGTTAGAGAATTATTATTATTATTTTTTTTTTTTTTTAGTCTAGAAATTGGAAGAGATGCGATACGAGACCGAACGCAACAAGAAGTCCAATTACTTGGCATAAAAACTTTCGATCCTTCTACTTACGACACACAGCTGTATCCTCATCGCTACCATCTTTACAGTCCGCATCGCCATCACAGCGCCAACTATCCAATATACAGCGTCCACTCGATTTACATTTGAAATCGGATAGGGGACACGGAAGATCACAGTTTTGCTCATCACTACCATCTCCACAGTCGTCCACACCATCACAAATGGTGGCCGAGGGTGTACAGTTCGTATTCCGGCACTGGAAGGTGCCCGCTCGACAGTGTCGTGGCGCACACGATGTGGGCTCATCGCTGCCATCTTTGCAATCCTTTTCGCCATCACATTTCCAGAACCAGGGTATACACTTCTCATCGCCGCCACCGCAAAGATGCTGCCCGGCCGTACAATTGCCGATGCATGTTTTCGAATCGCGTGCCAAGTAGAACTGATTGGGACAGGCGCATTTGTAAATGGGCGCACCCTCCTCAATATAACCCTCAATATTCAGATACGTCGACTCGGGCGGCGGTGCAATCAGGCACAGATGCGAGCAACCGCCATTATTCTGGCCACACGGATTTGTGTAGGGCAATTGACGTAGCGGATGATTGATATGTAAGTCATAGGGTCGGTGGGTGGTATTTCTCAGTACAGTATAGTTGGCTCCATGGAACTTATTGGCCCTAACAATGGCCTTAAGATTCCAATCGCTCCAGTAAATAAAATCATCGAATAGACTCAAGGCAAACACATGGGGTACCCGATTACCCGATAGCACAATATGACGATGACGTCCCTCCAAATCCGCATAGGCTATGTAATCCAAGTGAGCATCCGCCCAGTAGATGCGATCCGTGAAGTAGTCAATGGACAAGGCATTCGGCCAGGCAATGCCATCATTCCAGTTCAAAATGCGTGTGAAATTCGAGCCATCCATGCCCATTTTGGCTATGTAGGCCTGCAGATGCCACGAGGTGAAGTACAAATATCCAATGCCCGGATGTACCACTATGGCGCGTGGATCCACAACGCCGCTGCGCAAAGTCTTACGCTTGGTGCCATCCAGCTCAGAGACATCCAAGTTCTTCGAGTGCCTGTCCAGCCAGTAGAGTTTGCGACCCACCCAATCGATGGCTATACCCTCCAGTCCATGCGAATCATGACGTATGACCGCTTCACGCTCGGCGGGCATTTCATCGGCTGGATCCGTATACTTGGCGCGATAAATGGTCTTGGCGGTAACATCACAGAAATACATATACTCCTCCTTGATATCGAAATCCAAAGCCACCACATTCATCAAATCCTGATGCATCAAATTATACTGATGTCCATCCACTGACATATTGCGCACATAGTACTTATTGGTGAATATCAGCCAGGGTGGTATCTTATCCTTACGCTTACAGGTATGCTCATCATTCTGACGCTCATAATAGGTCTCATCACATTTGCAATAGAAGCTGCCGGGTGTATTGGAACAATGTTGCGAACAGGCACCCGGTTGCTCCAGGCACTCATCCACATCGGCACAGGCCTTGCCATCGGCAAGGAGTCTACAAAGAGAAGGGTCAGTAGTATCAAGAGGGTTAACTAATACACACAATCACTTACTTGTAACCCTCATTGCAGTCACAGTAGTAACCCGTGGGTGTATCCACACACTTGTGACCGCACTGATTTATTTCCACCTTGGCGCACTCATCCACATTACAATGGGCTGGTTCATCGGATTCATCCGTGCAATCCGGTGACTTATTGCATACTAGAGTCGAGTCAATGCACTGACCATTGGTACAAGTAAATTGTCCCTGCGGACACGTGGCATTCTCTTTTTTACAATCCACCTCATCCGAATGATCACCACAATCATCTTCACCATCGCAACGATATTGATTGCGTATACATTTGAAATTCTGACAGGTAAACTCCTGAGGCGAACAGGTCTTGTATTTCGAATTACAGAATTTACCCTCATCGGTGCCATCACCACAATCGTTGTCATGATCACAAATCCAACCCTGAAATGAAGAAGGAATTATTAATTATTTATTTATTTCCCCAAGGAATTGATATATATATTTCTGGCCTAATAATGAAAACGCAAATATTTATGATCAAAAATGGTTTTATTGTTTTTCAAAGTATTCGCCAGCAAGATTTATACACTTTTGCAAGCGCTCAAACCAATTGTCGAAGCACTTTTTCCACTCCGATTGAGACATCTCCAAAACATGGTTTTTGAACTTTTCAACAGCATCTTCTGGCGACGAAAATCGTTGACCACGCATTTTTCCCTTGATGTGCGGGAATAAAAAGAAGTCATTGGGTGCCAAGTCAGGGCTGTACGGCGGATGACTCATCAATTCGACGTTTTGGGCGGTCAAAAAGGCGCTGGTGGGAGCTGATGTTTGAGAGCTTGCATTGTCATGGTGCACAATGATCTGTCCTCTCTTGTTCGTTTTTCGAATTTCTCTGAAGACTTCAGGCAAACAAATTGTTGCTCAATCGGAACAGTCGCCACATGACCAGTTTTACCTTCTTCCACGAACGACTTTCGCTGGATTTGGCTCGTCTTCGAAAACTCACACGGTCGATTGCTGTTTTGTTTCGGGCTCATAAGCATAGATCCATGATTCGTCACCTGTGACGATCTTATAAACGTCTTTTGAAATACCGCGATTATATTTTTTTCAAAATTTCTTTGCACCAATCCACACGAGCCTTTTTTTGAGCGATTGTTAAATTGTGCGGGATCCAACGAGAACAAACCTTTTTTACGCCCAGGTGTTCATGCAATATCGAATGTATGCTGGTGGAAGAAATGCCCAAGGATGCCTCTATCTCACGGTATGTCGCATAACGATCTTGCATTATCAGTTCACGCACGGCATCAATGTTTTCTTGCACAACGACTGTTTTTGTACGAGCTTCGAACGAGCGTCGCTCGCGATTGAATTCATTAAACCAATTTTTCACAGTGCTATAGGATGGTGCTTCATCGCCATACAAAGATTTAAGTTCATCGTTGCACCCACGTCGAAAGTTGTGAAAAATTATTGCACGAAAATTTTCACGAGTTAATTCCATTTTTCTGACGAGGTAAGTTTTTGATTATTCGTTAATCGATATCAAACGTGGTCACACATGAAAGAGTTGTATGGAGCTTTTATCGATAAAAGTCCAAACTTTTTTTGGTCCTAAAATGGCTAGAAGTGACCTAGGCCAGAAAATTAAATAGCAACCCAAGTATGAAAAGAATTACAAATAAGGCCCATACTAAGTCCGCATTTACACGATGAAGTTTCCTTTATGAAGTTCTTCATGAAGTTTTTGTTTGTAAGGAAGAGGAGAAGAGGGGCAGCCGAAGCTGACAAAGCTTCATGACCTACCTAGTTTTTCTTTGCTTTGTTCCGATTGAACTGAAGCAGGGTTAATTTGTGGGTTATTTGTTTATCGATAACTCGTGTTGCCAGGCGAGTTGAATAGAACTTCACGAAGCAAACTGCATCAAAACAACATTGAAGAGAACTTCACGAAGCAAACTTCAGCGTGTAAACATGGACGAAAAGTGATCATCAAGTAGAAGAATTTCATGAGGCTGATGAAGATTATAAATAGGGCAGCATAGCTAAAGAATTTTGATTTTGAGCCCAAATTAAAGGCTCCAATTACGCAGAGGTGCCTAATTAAGTGTTTAATGCTGCTGAGCTGCTGCTGCCTTGTTAAGGCTTACCTTATTGATGCAACGTCCATTGCCGCAGGTGAACATATCCTCGCCGCAAGGCTGCTGTGTGGCACAATTATGCAAAGTGGTATTCTCATCGGCGCCATCCACACAATCTGGATCACCATCGCATATCCATTTCTTGGGTATACACTGGGCACGCTGCCAGGACTTATTCTCCACGCAGGTAAACTCCGTTTCCTCATCACACTTACGATCGTCTGTAAAAAATCAAATTAAAGTTGATTTCATTAAAATCGATACCAATACTCACTGCACTGATGCCGATTATCCTCATCACTATTGTCCAGACAATCATTATCCCCATCACAGATATAAATGCGCGGTATGCAGTTACCATTATCGCAGGTAAACAAATCCCCAAAGCAGGTACGTCCCTCGGATTTGCAATAATCTGGCGGCTCATCTGCCCCATCGCCGCAATCATCGTCACCATCACAATACCAGGTGGCGGGTATACAACGATGATTGGGACAACGGAAACTGTTGGTGGGACACGTGCGCTGACCACAATGCAGGGGATCCTCATCCGAATTGTCACCACAATCATTATCGCCATCGCATAGCCAATAGGGTTCCACACAGATATTCGTTTTCTCGCATTTCAAATGATTGGCCGGACAGGTGGTATTCATGGGACACCGTTCATGTGTCTCATCCGAGGTGGCATTATCCTTGCAATCGTTGACACCATTGCAAACCTGAGCCTGGGGTATGCACCTACCATTGCCGCAGGTAAACTCACCATCCACACAGGGTGGATAACTGCAGCCCAATTCATCGGAATCATCTTTGCAATCATTCTCATGATCACATTTCCAGGATTTGAAAATACAGCGTCCATTATTACAGCGGAACTCATTGGGCGAACACGAATGGTAGGCACAATAGTTGGGATCCTCATCGGAATTGTCACCACAATCGTCATCACCATCGCAGGACCACATACGTGAAATACATTTACCATTCTGGCAATAGAATTTACTCGATTCGCAGGTATTGTTCCGGGGAGCACACATGCGTCCCTCATTGACCAATTTGGAGTTATCATCGCATTTACACTCGGCCTTGCCATTTGGAGCCGGATGACAACTTTGCGCACAGCCACCATTATTCAGGCGACAGGGATTTACATTACATTTTTGTCTCTCCAAACTATAAATGCGTATGTCACGCGGTGAATCCTCCAAGCGTTTCACCATTTCCACCATATTCGCACCCGTATGCTTCTCGGCGCGGTAGACCCCACGTAACTGTAGATCCGTCCAGTATATATAGTTACGGAACACGGTAATGGCAAACGGATAAATGGTAGCGGCCACCAGTAACTCACGATTCTGACCATCCAAATCGGAACGTTCGATTTTCTCACGCACTGCATCGGTCCAGTACAAACGTCGCTCATCATAGTCAATGGCCAGACCACTGGGCTGTGACAGCTCCTTATCCACTATGGCACGTTTCAGACTGCCCGCCATGGTGGTACGAAAGATTTTACCCGAGGTACCAAAACGTCCCCAATCGGTAAAGAATAGCGTGCCATTACAGGGATCCAACACTATGGCACGTGGACGTTCTACGCGTGCAATCATGACCAAATCACTGCCATCCAAATTCATGGCATAAATGGAATTATTTGAGCTATCGGTCCAGTAAATCTTTTGCTGCGTCCAATCATAGGCTATGCCCTCGGGATTGATGCCTTTACTCAAAACCACCTGTATGTCCGTATAGCTGGGCTTATTTGCCTTGGTATAGGCTATCTTGGCCCAGGGACGGATTTGAGTGTACAGCAAACGATTATCGGCAAAGTCAAAGTCCAAACCCACCACATTGGTGAGATTGGTGAGTGGTGTAAACGGCACCTCGGTGGAATGTGGATCCAAATTAACGGCACGTATTTCGGTGCGTGTGGCAAATACCAAATACTCATTCACTGTCTCACACTTACGCTCATCCGTGCTCAATTTACCCGTGGAGCACTCACAACGGAAATTGCGTACCGAAGAGCCCGAGGCATCGGGTGGAAAACTGAAACACAGCTGATCACAGCCACCATTACCCAAATGAGCACAGGGATTGGTATCATCCTGCGGCTGATTGTTCACATTGTATATGGCTATATCTCTCAATTTCTCCAAATTGGTGCGCACTCGATTCAGTTCGGTATCATTGCCATATAACTTGGAGGCCTTAAATACAGTCATCAGATTACGATCCACCCAGTAGACATCATTCAAATGTATGGCTATGCCCATGGGATTGGGTAAATTACGACGTATGATCTTACGATTGACACCATTATAGGCAATTTTTTGTATGGTATCCAGCTTGGAGTCCACCCAGTAAACATCATGTGTTTGCATATCAATGGTCAAATCACGCGGCAACGAAATACCCGAAGTAACCAAGGGAGTCCACTTACTGCCATCGAGTAAAGCCTTACCTATGCGCGGATGTTGTCCATAGTCAATCCAATAGAGCAAACGTTTAATGGGATTCACGGCCAATTCACGTGGAGCATCTATGGTGCTCTTGACCAATACCTTGCGATTACTGCCATCCAGCCAGCTGACCTCCACATAATTCTCATGTGGATACACATTGGTGAAATACATATTTCCTGCCACCCAGTCGATGGTTAGACCACGTATGCCATTGCTACCTATGCCATCCTTAATGACATGCTGCAAATCCGTGCCATTGGGTCTAATGCGGAATATGCCATTCCAATAGCCACGATTAAATTCGGCCCAATAGATCCACTGTTCGCGATACATGACATCCACATGCAAAATATGATGTCCGGGTCCACTAATGGGCACCATGGCCTCGGCACTGTCACTCAAACTATAGCCACGTATCATATCCAGCTGAGAGACCACGGCAAAGGTCTTATAAGCCACACAATTGATTTCCTGATCCTTGCGATAGCCTATGCCGCAGGCACAGGTACGTGTAGCCGCCGGTCCGGGTATGCACAGCTGTTTGCAGCCACCATTGCCAGTCTGACAGGGATGCTGCATCAAAGCACGCTTCTTGTAGATCATCATGGAACGTACATCAGGTTCATTATCCACTATGGTCTTGGGATTATCACCGCGTGGTAAATCCACACGTACAATTTTCTCATATGTAGGATCATGATAATACAAACGATGATCGAGTACACCCAAGCTACGTGGACGTGAAATGGCCTGTTGTTCATTCAAAATAATCGAATGATCATCCCCATTATAGTCCATGGCACAAATGGTAGCCGGATAACGTGTGCTATAGTAAATCATTTTCTTTTCTATATCCACGGCCAAACTTTCGGGATTCTTGAAATCCTGCCTCAAAACACGTGCATCCTGTCCATTCATATCCACGCGGCCTATCTTAACCGGCACCTCCAAAACACCCTCGTCTATCCAAAACAGTTTACCCTCACTGGGATCCAAGACCAATTGTTTGGGTTTGGACACGGAATTGGCATTACCATCGTTGGCCAAAATAATGGAACGATATTTTTGTTTACCATCCACGCGCACGGCTTCTATATTGCTGGCCACACGATTGCCTATGTAGAGATTACGTCCCAGCCAGTCAAAGGCTATGGTATAGGGTGCACCCACTATGCCCGCATCTTGTCCCAAAAACAATGTTTTATTACCACCGCCATAGGGTGTGGTATATATGGTGCAATTCTCATCATCATCCTCGCGTCCCTGCACCCAATACAAAGTCAAACCCTTACGATCGAAATCCAAACCCGTGCTACTTTCTATGCCTATGACCGGAGCCAAGGCACCCGCACGTGCATCGCCTCCATTTAAAGGTAAATCCACAATTTGTGTACCCTTGACCACCATTAAATAGGGATTCTCTTCCTCGGTACAACGTCCTTCACTCAATAGCTTATACCCCGGCTTGCATTTACAGGCATAACCCTCCGTGGTACTTGGACTGAGTAAACATAAATGTTGACACTTGGCCTGGGCACAGGGATTTGCATACATGGGCTGTAGTGAGGCATGATGTACATGTATGGACAGAGGTTGACTTATTAAATGCGACACCACTGTTTGATTCTTGCCACGGAATTTATTCGCCGACAATACACGATTCAATTGACGATCTGTCCAGTATAAAGTATCCTCAAACAGGGACAATGAGTGCGGATGCAGTAAATAGTGACTACTGGCCAATACCTGTTGACGTCCCGTGCCATTGTAATAGCAAAAGTCAATAAAATCCAATTTAGAGTCCGCAAAGTATACTCGCTTGGTGGCTATATCCAGGGTCAAGCCATTGGGCCAATAAATTTTGGTATTTATAATAGTCTTACGCATAGAACCATCCATGCCTATGCGTTCCACACGCGGATTTTCACCCCAATCGGTCCAGAATATGAAACGTGCCTCGGGACTGGGATCTATGCACATGCCACGCGGTTGTGTAATATTCTCACGTACCAATACCAAACGATTGGAACCATTCTCGGCCGACACCTCAATCGTATTCAATTTGCTATCTAACCAATATAAATTCTGTGCTATCCAATCATAGGCCAAACCCTCCACCAAATCCAAACCCGTATTAATAATCTCCTGGGGTTCCATGCCACGATCTAAGCGTGAAATTTTCTTCAACTTCATATCACTCCAGAATATGGTGCCCGTATGCATATTCGAGGCAGTGGCCACCACATTTTCCACTATTATAGGTACACGTTCCAATCCCTGTTCCTTCAAATCAGCCACCAGTATAGAATGACGATTGGATATGATCAAGAAGGCCGCACTATGATTAACCGCCTTGCAATTATGCTTATTGGCCTCCAATATATAACCCTCGGTGCAGGAGCAAAAATACGAGCCTTTGGTATTGGTGCACTGTTGTGAGCACAAGCCGGGGGGATCACATTCATTGGTATCCACACATGTGAAACCATCTTTACCTATTTCCGAACCTGGGGGACACACACACAACGCCCCATTCGGTGTCTTTTGGCAAAAACTGGAACACTGTCCCGTCTGATGTGAGCATTCGGCCAAATCACAACCCTGACCCTCATCGGCGCCATTCGGACAATCGGGTGTTTCATCGCATACCGAGGTTATATTGACGCAACGTTCGCTTACACCCGGACACTGCCATTGACCGTGCGGACATTTGAAGGGCGGCGGTACACAGGCATGTTCGGTACCCTCATCCGAATTATCACCACAATCATCCTTGCCATCACATATATAAGCCTTGAATATGCAATTCGTGTTGTTGCATTTAAAGAAATTCTGTGCACACGTTATTTGTCCACATTCCTGTTCATCGGAATGATCGGAGCAATCATTGGAGCCATCACAGTGCCAAGCGATGGGTATACAAAAGCCCGTGGATTTGCAACGGAAATGCTTTTCAATATTACACTGATTGGGTCCCATCGAGGGACAGCCCAGCTCATCGCTACCATCATTGCAATCGGGTATGCCATCACATTTATACGACTCCTCCACACATTGTCGCAGATCGGCGCATTTGAATTGATTGGCCAAACAACTGATGGGCGGACAATCCTTTTCGTCCTGCTTATCGAAACAATCATCATCGCCATCACATACCCAACTCTGGGGTATACAATGACCGGTACGCGGGCAAGTGAATTGGAAATAGGCGCAAGTCTTTTCGGCACAAAAATCACCCTCATCACTGCTATCGC
Organism: Lordiphosa mommai; assembly: GCA_018904225.1. Classification (NCBI taxonomy): domain Eukaryota; kingdom Metazoa; phylum Arthropoda; class Insecta; order Diptera; family Drosophilidae; genus Lordiphosa; species Lordiphosa mommai. The sequence goes on from JAEIFT010000082.1 coordinate 226,254, forward strand.
CACAATCGTTCTCGCTATCACATTTCCACATATTCGGTATACAGCGTCCATTGGCGCAGGCAAATTGTGAAGTACCACAGGTGACATTACCACAATCCAGCTCATCCGAATTATCGCCACAATCGTTCTCCTGATCACAACGGAAGTTCAAGGGAATGCAGCGACCCGATTTGCATTGGAATTCATTGGAGCCGCAGGTGGGTTCTGGGAAAAGCGGAGAAAGAGAGGGAATATTATAATTAGCATTCAAAATCATTTTTAATAATAAATGTAAGCGTTTTGGAAAATTCATGCTTTGTTTTTTTTTTTTTTTTTTTTTTTTTTTAGTTTAAATTGGGTAAAAAGGCCATGGGTTATCAACGCTCCTTCTTCTTCTTAACTTAAAAATGTACGCACTAAGAAACGGTTTTGGGAAATTCGAGCTCTAAGGGAATATTTTTTTTTTTTTTTTTTTTTTAATTTAATGTTTCAAGTGGGTAAAAATGCCTAGGATGGGTTATCAACGCTCATTCTTCTACTCTTATGAATTTTAGCACTAAGAAACGGTTTTTAAAAATTCGAGCTCTTGGGGGAGATTTTTTTTTACTTTAAGTTGGTGAAAAAGACAAGATAACCTCAACGCTCCCTCTTCTTCTTTTTTATGGACTAAAAAACGATTTTTTTTTTTTTTAAATTCCAGCTTCAGATAAGACAGGTAATCAACGCCCAGTCTAAGAGGTGAAAACTATCGACTGTAAATTTGTACTTAAAAATCTTCTTTTATAACTAATGTGAGCAATAAGAAACGGTTTTGCAAAATTCAAGCTCTAAGGGAATTTTTTTTTTTTTTTTTTAGTTTCAATTGGGTAAAAATGCCTAGGATGGGTTATCAACGCTCATTCTTCTTCTCTACTTATGAATTTTAGCACTAAGAAACGGTTTTAAAAAATTCGAGCTCTAGGGGGATATATTTTTTTTTTTTTTTTACTTTAAGATGGTGAAAAAGGCAAGAAATTATCAACGCTCTTTTTTCTTCTTCTTTACGCACTAAGAAACGGTTTTTGAAAAATTCCAGATTCAGTAAAAGCTGCCGACTGGGAATTTGACCTAAAAATCTTCTTTTATAATGAACTAGCATATAACCCGGCATATATATAGCCACCAAATTGATATCAAAATCGGATTTATTTTTTAGTATTTTAATATATGCTTCTTTCGCAGATCTTGCAAATTGAATTAACTCCAAAACCCCAACCCGCAGTGAAAGTGAATGGGATAGTTTTAAAAAATTAGAACATTATTTTTCATCTACAATTTTTGGTCCATACCATATTTACAAACCATAGGGGTGGAATTTCCAAAACCCCGCCCTAGTGCCCACTTTCAACTATGGAAACTTCTGAGAAAATTTCAGCATTTTATCTCTTACCGTTTAGGCTCTACGTAGATTGCCAATCAGTGAATCAGTCAGTCAGTCAGCCAGTGAATCACTCAGCCAGTCAGAGAGGACAAACTCTTTTATACTAACACTAAGAACCGATTTTGGGAAATTCGGGCTTTAAGTGTAAATGGCTTATCAATGCTCCTTCTTCTGTTTAAGAAACGGTTTTGGAAAATTCCAGCTCCACATAAGACAGGAAATCAACGCCCAGCCTATGATTAAAAAGCTACAAACTAGACATTTGCACTAAAAATCTGCTTTTATAAGAAATGTTAGCACTAAGAAACGGTTTTGGGAAATTTGTACTCAAATGCATTTTTTTTTTTTTTTTTTTTTTTTTTTTAGCGTTAAATTGGTCAAAAGGGCTAGGATGACTAAGCACCACTCCTTCTTTTTCTTTACTTATAAGAAGAAGCGCTACGAAACGGTTTTTGAAAAATTGCAGCTCCAGTTAAGACTGTTAATTAATAAAAGGTACAGACTGCAAATTGGCACTAAAAATCTACTTTAATAATGAATGTTAGCAATAAGAAGCGATATTGCAAAATTCGAGCACTAAGTGGTTCAATTTTTTATTTTTTTTTTTTGTGCGTTACCATAATTTTGCCCTCAAAATTTCTGTTCGATGGCTAAAAAAATAGAGAAACTAAACCGCATAGTTAATAAAACATTTGTACTCACTTGTGCAGTTCTGTTCCTCATCACTATTATCCAGACAATCGTCATCGCCATCACATACCCAAGATTTGGGTATACAACGCTGATTGTTACAGGTGAAATCCCAAGAGTTGGGACAGGGTTGTACCGGTGGTTCAGCACTGGGATCGGGTATACAGCTCTTTTGATCCTCGGCCAAACGTTCACCATAGGGACAACTGCAGCGTGACTGCAGACGTCCCTCCGAGGTGGTGCTATTAATCGGTACCGCAAAGCATATTTTCTGGCAACCTCCATTGTCCATATGACATGGCTGTGTCTCGGCTATACGTTGCACTTCGTGACTGTACACCTTGACGCCATACAAACGATTCGTTTGTGGTTCACGTACCATCATTTCCTCTTGTTCACCCGTCAGCTTATGCAAACGTATGATGGCATCCAAACGCCAATCGGTTATGTACATCCAATCGTTATGTATGACTATGGAGAAGGGATGACGCACTAGACGTGAATTGACCGTCTTAATATCGGTACCATCCAGATTGGCATGCTGCACATGATCGAGCAAAGCGTCACACCAATAGACACGATCTTCTTTGAAATCTATGGACAAACCATTGGGCCAGCCCAGAGTGACATTGCGGAAGACCAAGAGGCCAGTACCATCGGTATTGGCACGTGTTATATTAGCCGGACGATCCCATTCAGAGAAGAAGATATAACCGCGATTCGGATGCACCACAATGGCACGTGGACGTTTGAGATTCTTGAGCAGAGTACGACGATGGGTCACATTGCGTGTGGAGAGCACATTCAGTGTGCCTTTGCGTGAATCAATGTAGTACAGATTCTTGGAGGCCCAGTCCACAGCCAAGCCCTCGACACCCTCATTCTGTGAGGCCAACACTATTTCACGTCCGGTACCATTACGGTGTACACGATAGATGACATCCTGTAGCACATCTGAGTAATAGATAAACTCATCCCGTGCATCAAAGTCCAGGCCCACAAAGCGAGCACGACGCGACACCACGGGTAAGATGGCATCACTGAATCCCTCAATCACAGGCTCCAAAACTTTGCCCTTAATGAACCGCTGTTGCGAGTACATCAGGAATTCGCGTACCAATTTGCAATTCTTCAGATCCGTTTGCAGTTGATAGCCGGTACTGCAGGCACAGCGATAGCCCAGACCGGTGGGAGCACCCTTAACCGCAGTCACTATGCACATATGATTACAGCCACCATTATTGCTGCCGCAGGGATTCGAGACGCGTGGCTGGCTCAAGGCATGCACGGCTATAATACCCTTGGGTTCGCGTATATCCTTGGCCTTGTAGGTCACCTGTATGGAGCTGGGTCCCTCGAATTTATCCACCGACATAATACCCTGCTTGGTGGCATCCGTCCAGTAAATGCGATTCTCGAACAAAGCCAAGCGCGAGGGACTGGGCACTTGTTGTCCACGCAATACCATCACACGATGTGTACCCTCATAGTCCACCGACTCAATGTAATCCAACAAAGAGTCACACCAGAAGACACGCTTGGCTATAATATCCACAGTGACGCCACTGGCCTTATAGGCCGCCTCCGAAACAATGGAACGTGCATGTGTACCATCCATATGAGCACGCAAAACCTGTCCTCCATCGGCGACAAACATCAGACCCGCCGTGGGATCCAAAGCCAAATCAGCGGGGCTGGTCAAATTCGAACCCAAAACCACTGCATGCCAGTGACCATTCAGCTCGAATACATCAATCTTTTGTCCCACCAAATCGGCCACATAGATCTTATCACCCACCCAGTCGACGGCCAATGCCACTGGCGCCCAAGTGCCGGGCAATGTCTGATCCAGCGGAGCCACATTACTGTTGAACATATCCAGGGGCAGAGATTGCACTTTCCGTGTCTTAATGTCCGACCAGTACAGTGTGTTGCGTGCATAATGGAAGGCCACTCCCGCCGCAGCTGTGGCATTGGCCAACACTTTCGGATCACTGCCATGGGCATACATACGCATGATGGCACGATCGTGGGCAAAGATCAGTTGCAAATGATTGGCCTCGGGTGCTATGCATTTGGAGTCATTGATTAGCGTATAACCCTGGGCACACTGACAGCTATACGAGCCGGGCGTATTGGTGCACAGTTGATCACAGTGACCCCATTCGGCGCACTCATCCAGATCCACACAGGTGCGATTATCGCTGGCCAATGATTGGCCTGGACGGCAATAGCAGACACCACCGGTCAGGGAGGGACCACACTTGAATTCACAACTCAGAGCCGGACAGGAGACAATGGCTGCAAAGGGAAGAAGAAATTGGTAATAAGAATTAGAAAAAATGTCGCTAAACACCGCATAAATATATGTCATATCTATATCGTATACCACATTAAAATATCGTATAGAATTTCAAATTCATATAAACTCATACTTCAGTATTTCAATATCGTATTACTTCAGTATTTCATTATCGTATTACAGTTTACTTCCGCAATTTTATATCGTGTCACAACCTAGCACCGCTTTTTCTTTACGTATTACCGCCCACTTACTCTATATAAAATCATTTCACAGCCTACTACGGCTTTAAATTAAAGTATCAAAACCTAATACCCTATTTCAATTTCGTATATCAAACTTCTACCGCATTTCAATATTGTATCACAGGCTGCTTCCGCTTTTTAATATAGTTTATCTCTTTTAAAAACTATATTACCTTCTTCTGCACCACTTCAATATTGTATCACTGCTAACTACTTATTTTTAATGGCGTATAACAGCCTACAACTGCATTTAAATATCGTATTACGACCTAACACCGATTTTTAATATCGTATGACTCTCTTCTACCGCTATCAATTTCTTATATAAACCCTCTACTGATTTTAATGTCATTCCACAGCCTACTACCAATTTTGAATATCGTATCTTAGAACACTACTGCATTTTAATATCGTATTACCCCCTACATATGATTTATAACATTGCTTCACAGCCTTCTACCGCATTTTGATATTGTATCTCAGCCCACTACTAGCGATACTCAAAATCGTATTACAGCTTAGCACCGCATTTTTAATATCGTATTAGCCCCTACATATTATTTATAATATTCTTTCACAGCCTACTACTGCTTTTAAATAGCTTATAAAAGCCTAGTACCCTTTTTTAATATCGTATAAAAGCCTTTTACGGCATATTAATATCGTATTATAGCCTGCTTCCGCTTTAAAATGTTGTTTGTTCGCCTTCCATCGATTTCAAAAAGGTACTGCAGTATACTACCTCTTTTCAATAGCGCATAACAGCTTATTACCGAATTTAAATATCGTATATCAGCCTATTACCAATTTTTATATCGTATCACAGCTTAGCACCGCTTTTCAATAATTTTCAATAACCACCTACATGCTCTTTTATTATTCCACAGCCTACTATAGCTTTTCAACAGCGTATCACAGCCTACTACCGCATTTCAATATCGTACATCAGCCTACTACCGCATTTCAATATCGTATTGCAGCCTAGCACCGTTTTTAAATATTTTATAACAATCCTCTAGCTGATTTAAATATCAAATGGCATTTCAATATCGTACATCAGCCTACTACCGCATTTCAATATCGTACATCAGCCTACTACCGCATTTCAATATCGTATTGCAGCCTAGCACCGTTTTTAAATATTTTATAACAATCCTCTAGCTGATTTAAATATCAAATGGCATTTCAATATCGTACATCAGCCTACTACCGCATTTCAATATCGAATTGCAGCCTCGCACCGTTTTTAAATATTGTTTTACAATCCTCTAGCTGATTTAAATATCGAGTCGCAGCCCACTATCGCAATTCAATATCGTATTTTAGCCTAAGAACGTTTTTCAATATCGTATTACCGCCTGCAACCTCTTTTTAGTACCGTTTTTCAGCCAACAATAGAGTATCACCGCCTATAACCTCATTTTAATATCGTATATTAGCCCACTACCGCATTTAAAAATCGTATCTCAGCCTAGCACCGCTTCTCCTATTTTTTTTTAATATTGCTTCACAGATCTTTAGTATTTCACTATCTTGTCATAGCCCACTAGCAAATTTCAATATGGTATCGCAGCCAAGCACCGATTTTCAATACCGTATAACTGCCTTATACCGTTTAACTCAACACTTCATTTCAATATCATGTCACAGACTCTCTACTGTATTTCAATGTTGTATTATAGCCTACTACCGCTTTTCAATACCGTTAGACAGCTTTCGGTCGTTTTAAAATATCGTATCTTAGCCCACTACTGTACTGGAATATCGTATCACGGCATACTACCACATATCGATATTGCATCACAGCCTAGTATTCCAGTTCAAAATCGTAGATGAGCATTCTACCGCATTTCAATATCGCGTCACTGCCTGCTACTTTTTATTTCAATATCAAGTCACAGCCCTCTATCGCAGTTCAATATCGTATTAGAGGCTAGTATCACTTTCTACTGCATATCAATATCGACTTACAGTCTACTATATAGAAACGCTTTTCAATATCGTATTACGAACTACTACCATATTTCATGATTGTTTCCCAGCCAGGTATTGCATTTAAATATCGTATCACAAACTTCTACCTCAGTATAATTTCATAGAGAACTACCGAATTTTAATATCAAATCAGAGTTAACTTCTGCATTTCAATATCGTAACTCAGCTAACTATACTATTTGAGTATTGCATTTCAATATCGTAGACACCGCATTGCTACCTCAAAAATCGTGAGCAGCATATTTAGCATATTGTCAATCAGCTTTTGGAAGCTGTAACATAAATAAATATATATTTTTTTCCAACGAGTTACAAAACCGGTGTTCCAGCATAAAGAAATGTGGTGGTAAGCGGTGTTCGCGGTATACACTTCTCTGGCTAATACTTACAGCAATTGGTCTCCTCATCGCTGCCATCCTCACAGTCGCGTTTCCCATCGCACAGCTGTGACTTCAGTATACATTTTGGTGCCCCATTAACACCGCCGCGTGGGCACAGGAACTTGTTGTCCGGACAGGCAATGGCCGTACAGTTGGCCTCATCACTCTCATCGGCACAGTCATGATAGCCATCGCAATGAAAGTTATACGGTATGCACAGGGCATTCGTGCACCGGAACTGGGCATGATGGCAGGGTGGAAAGTCTGTACAAAAAAAAAAATGAATGTGAGAATGTGAAACCCTCCAACCAAACTGACTTTGGCTTTGTCACACTTACTGCAGCCCTGCTCGTCCGAATTGTCACCACAGTCATCGCGATGATTACACTTCAGAGCCGCATCGATGCACTTGTGTCCGCTGGCGCAGCGAAATTGATCCAAACGACAGGCCACACCGCTGCAGCCCTCCTCATCGCGTTCGGTACGACAATCCAGATAGCCATCGCAGCGTTTCTCTTTGGGTACACAGGGTCCAGCCAGGCGACTACCTTCCGAGGGTGCGGCACCACCGGGAGCATTACAAAAGACATCTGTGTGCTGGCATTTACGGTAAGCTAAAGTAAGACAGAGAGAGAGAGAGTGAGTGTAGCGTCAAAGGGATTAAAACTTGGCTTTCAATTTAATTCCTCTTGGCGAGGAAACACAAATAATTAGAGACAGACAAATTTCAGGAAATTTACAAATCAAATTCAATCCACACAGAGCAAAGCAGTGGCTGTGGAAAGGGGTAACTGAAGTAAAGCTTCAACCATAAACCCATAATGATCCACCAGAGATAAAAGCTGACACTAGCCTGATATTCAGTTAGTTTTCTAAAGAATGGTCGATTTTTGGGGAATTTCAAAAGATTTGGGGGAACAGTAGGAGCTTCATTTTTGAAGTTCCTGGTCTTGATTTAAGGGAGATACGATTAAATAATTCTAATTATTCAAGGTCCATATGGGGAATTGTCCAGAATTGGTAAGGAAGTTTCAAACTTGAAGCGAAATAAGAAAATAAAAATTCGTGTTCAATTTAAGACTGGAAGGAATTGAATTTTAAATTCGAAATTGAAAGGGTATAAGATACAATGGAAAATTTGACTTGGGATTGGAAAGGAATTAACTATTTAATTTTGGGTTTGGTAAAGTACGTGATTGATTTACAAATTCATGTTCGGAAAAGAGTTTTGAATTTGGAGCGGCCTTGGTATGTAATAAAGTTGAACATTTGAGTTTGGTATCGCACCCATTTCGACGTATTTGGATACGGTCGGGATGGGTTCTTATTTTCTTTCTTAAAGATGGAAATGTTTAAGCCCTGCGAAGTAACGTGAAGTTTCATACAAAATTTGTGAAGTAATGCTTCCTTCATACTTTACAGTGTGCCCATACGGAGCTGAGAAGTAGTGTTGCGCTTAACAGCACATGAATGGAATCTATGTTGATGCCTGTGGAAATCATATTACTTCTAAACTCACTTAACAAAGATTTAAATCAAGGCTGTAAACCTCCAAATTTTGGAGAAGGTTTGGTTTGCGGACCGGGTCCTGGATCCTCTGAACCCCAGGTTTTGGTTCGGACCTCGGTTCACTTGAATAGTTTCCATTTTTTCAATTTATTTATACGTTTCAATTGATTAAAAGAATATTAATTTGATATAAACATATAATTTAGCCGACATTAGTCATTTAGTTAGATAAAACTGATGTGGTCCCGATCTTCAAATAAAATTTTGAACTTGATTGTACTTAAAACCAGTAAGAAGTATTAAAACAGTCGTAAAATTCTTGCATCAATCCGAAAAGCCTCATTTCAAGTACGGATCCTACATGAAATAGAGATTAAAACAAGTTCGTAATTGCAATGTCATAGCGAAAGAACATAAGTCCGAAAATATTTTTTTCGGCCACTCTACATTTAATAAAAAACTAAAATCAATCCCGTGTGTTGTTGAAAAAATTTTATTTCGAGTTAAAAACAAAATCGGGATCGAGACAAGAATTTTAGAGTTGAAAAATCCGTGCACAAGTTAATCATCTCGTACTTGACATCGATTGGGATTGATTTTAGTCCAAATATCTTGTGTTTTTATACTCTGTACCGAAGGTACACAGAGTATATTGGGTTTGTGCAAATGTATGTAACAGCCAGAAGGAGGCATCTCCGACCCTATAAAGTATATATATTCTTGATCAGCATCAACAGCCGAGTCGATATAGCCATGTCCGTCTGTCCGTCTGTCTGTCTGTCCGTCTGTCCGTCTGTCCGTATGAACGAAGAGATCTCAGAGATGGTAAGAGATAGAGGTTTAAGGTGTATGGAACATATATTTCTTATACTTGCAGGCAGATCAAGTTTAGTTTTAATTTTTGCCACGCCCCCTGCCTCCCCCGCAAATTAAAAAAAACGAAATAACTCCCACAATTTTCAAGATAGATAGTTCGAGCACTCTAGACATATATTCTACTACTTATTTTGAATCGACCCGCCATACATCGATTTTCGATCAGATGAACGATATTAGAGCTATACGTAAAAGAAAATAAAAACAAACGACAACAACAACACCGAAGCGATTGGTAGAACTTACGAGAAAGAGAGAGCGAGAACGCAATAGCTAACTGGTAATTTCCCAATTGGACCTTGCTATGAGAGGAGCGATGTAATTGAGACGGCCTGCGGTCAGAAATCACGCGTGATTCCCGCGTGACTAATATATTTACGTTTATGTTAATAGGAAATTATATACAAATTTTATAATTTTACGAGTTATGTACTAGGGTAATTCTACTCATCATTACTTATCGAGCCCCCATACATCGTTTTTCAACCAGATGAACGATAGTCGAAATAGTTGCCACCCCCAGATTTTGAAAAAACCTCACACTTTAAAGTTATTAGTTTCGTACAAACAGGTACAGAGTATATTACAGTCGGGCTTGACCGACTTTCTTACTTGTTTTTTCTGTGTAGGCACTATATCTTCCTGGAAAGGTTCATCTATACGCGAACTAAGTTAGCGCAATATTTTTTAAATCTTCGTTTTTAGATCTTTTCCAAAAATTTTTTTTAAATTTTCATTGTATGCTCTCTTGGATAATTTTCGAAGGAATCAATAACATTATTTTCTATTTTACTTTAAGTGACTCTTCAAAATTTAATTTTGAATAATCTCATTAAGAATTTCTTTCGTTTGTAATTTTTACTTATTTATGTGAACCGAACCTAATTTTTGTTAAAAGTGGTCCGGTTCGGGTCTGGTTCGAGGGGTCCAAAATGTACAAATTTTAGTAAATCAAACACTGCTTTAAATGCAAAATGAATAGTCGACATTGCATTTGCTTGGTGTGTAGCATAACAAAAAACAGTTTTCATTGAAACTTTATCAAAGTTGTTGTTGGTCAGTAAGGCTTGACAAAAAGTAGCTTATCTTTATCAAAACAACAGCAACATTAGTTATTGAGTAGTGTGACCAACGCGCTGTTATTGAAAAATACCACGAAATTCAAGATGTATTGTAATTTCTTAATCTGGCCACACTAGACATACGTTTCACCCTGACGTAAAATATACCAAACTAAGCTAAATTACTTACTTCGCAGGTCCGTATAGGGCTTCAGGACATATACACTCAGAAAAAAAAATCCGTTTTAAATGTACCAAAAACCATGTTTTTCGTTCTCAATAGTGGGGTAAGTCCGTTTTTCTTATACTAAGACCGTTCTTCTTATACTAAGGACGTTCCGCGTTTAAGAACCATCCGGTCTAATTATTTGAACGGTAAAAATTTTCTTGCTGACCTCCCTCGCACTCCCCCCGTCCCACCCTTTCTTCACTTATAATCCCATATCTAAATCAAATGTCGCAGTAAGCAAGTTTTCTTATGTTAAAAAGTTTTTTTATTTTTAATTATCTGGGATTCGAGTCGAGTTTTCTTTAGTGCATTTACGATTTTGTATATAACTGAGCCACCAAGTAAACATTTTTTGCCTAAGATCAGTGTTTAAGAGAGTCGGTCATTTTTCAAGAACCATTTTAAGAACGTATTTTCTCAGATAGTTTAGTGTTTTTAGAGCGGATGGTATACGTTTGAGAACGTGGGCTTATTTCAAGAACGGATCAAATAAAAACTGATTGGGTATAAAAGTAAGAAATTTGTGCTGCCTTTTAGAACGCTATTTTTTTTTCTGAGTGTACAAATTATATTGCTGGAATGGATCTAGCTTTGCCCATCTGGAACCAGTATATTTGGACGTTGACGTACAATGCGCAGTATGTTAAACAACACCAAGTCGAAGCTTGTTACAGGTAAAATAGCAGAATCAACAAGGGAGCAAAGTTAAGGGATTTTTATAATAGCAACAGGTTGGATAATATTGTACATAATTCAACCATTCGCATTAAGTACCGTTAACGCTCTTTATTTCTATTTTCTATAATTTTGACGACTCTTTATTTGAAACAGTTTTAACAATTTATTGAATTAAATTTAACTAAATTTTGTGGTTGCTTGCGCCTTTAAGGAATTTTTCGTTGCCCACCGCTGTTTAAAGTATTGTAAAAGGGTCTAATCATTTCGTTAACCGTAGACTGACAGTCGACTGTATACAACAATGTAACTTTGAGCTGACAATACGGTCGGACAGTTGTACCCATATAAATGAGTTCATGAATGTTTATGACAAAGCCCAACAAATCTTTGCATCTTCCTCCCATTTAACCAATTTAAGCTGGCGCCCTGACAACTGGTGTGAACAGCTTTCGGGCTGTCAGTTTGGTGTATGGATTAGATGGGCTGTGTCACTACACTTAATTAGAAAGGAAATGGGGAATGTGGGGTGGGGTGGGAAACGGTAGTCAGGTAGATAGACAAATTAATCAAATTTACATTATGTCAACACCGATAGCTTAGCCAAAGCGAACGCCCAACCACCCTCGGGCGTTACCAAAGCGCCGGGCCTATAACTCACTGTGGCTCAGTGGGTGGGCGTAGCCACCTATGCCATTGTTTCCGGAGCAGAGCTTAAAAATGCCTGCAAACTATTTTGCTGCCAAAGACATTAAATTTTGATGTCCCAGACATTGAAGCGGCAGCAGAGCTTCAGCTACGGCTTGGGTGTCAGGGGCACAGCAGGCTTCTCTAGCTTCGGTGGGGGTGTAGCGAGTTAGGGTACAGCACGCATGGGTGTATACATAATGCATGTGGGGCGTGATTGTCTGTCCCTGGTATTGTGCACTTGAGCTATGTCTCTCTGTGTGTGTGTGTGTTGACAGGCAAAGTGCTATAAATTATCGAGTAGTTGGTTGCAGAGAACCTACAGAAAAACATCGCTGCTTTACCCCAAAAACACCCAGACCAACTCATCATTTTGGTTGGCGCTACAAGAAAGGGGTGGTCAGAGAATCACTAAATTAGTGCAACTTTAAGAAGGTCTCGGACTCGGACTCCAGGGACTTAAGTTGATCTGCCGCCATACCCAGTTGAAGCATTCAAGTGTGGCAGAGCAAACTTAATTAGTGCAAGTTAAACAAGCCAAGTTGTATAAATATTCCCCGGCAGGCAACGAGCAAAAACTTTTGCATAGCACAACAATAAAATGTATATGCAACCATCCGCCCCTCCTCCCTCTCGCTCTCCATCTCTCTCTATTGACAAAGTAGAGCGTAGGTAAAACTTTATAATCATAAAAATGTGTCACGCACTCAACTTCAGACACCCACTATATACCACCCTCCGAACAGAATTAACCAGCTCCCTAAGCCAACGACCGACCCTTTTCTTTAGTGCATTGACAAGATTTACGCGCACAATTTGTTACAAATTCGTTGCATTCCATTAAAAGCAAATCATAATGACAAACGAGCGAAATGGTAAGGGGGAAAATGGCTCTGACCAGCTGTTTCCACCTTTTTGATATCCTGTACCAAAAGGTTCACAGGGTAGAATAAGCAAGAATTTGTGATTTGGTTATATTTTGTTAGGTAGAGTTTTGAAAGAAGTTTTACACCCATTTTCCAACAAAGTTTTTATTAATTTTTGTCATATTATTGTTTTCGAACCATTTTCCAATTTTAGGGGTGGATTTTTCAAAAATTTGAAAGTATCTTTTGCCATATTTTGTTTGGTAAAAAACATAAGTTTCGAACCATTTTTCGACGCTAAGGAAGGATTTTCCAAAAAATTTGAAAGTAATTTTTGCCATATTTTTGTTTTCCAACCATTTTCCGATGTTAGGGGTGCATTTTTCAAAAATTGAAAGTAATCCTTGCCATATTTTTGTTTTTCAACCATTTTCCGCTTTAAAGGGTGGATTTTTCAAAAATTTTAAAGTAACTTTTGCCATATTTTTTTTCCAACCATTTTCCGACGCTAACGAAGGATTTTCCAAAAAATTTGAAAGTAATTTTTGACATATTTTTGTATTCCAACCATTTTCCGATGTTAGGGGTAGATTTTCAAAAATTTGAAAGTAACTTTTGCCATATTTTTGTTTTCCAAACATTTTCCGATGTTAGGGGTGGATTTTTCAGAAAAAATTGAGTAACTTTTACCATATTTTTGTCTGGTGCAGTAAAAAACAGAAGTTTTCCAACCATTTTTCAATGTTAGGGGTGGATAAAGTAACTTAGACCAAAAAAAGAGAAGCTAAGTCAGAATTAAAAAAAATAGATTCAAGTTTCAGTTTCATCCCAGAATTCTTCAATTATTATTATTTTCTTATTCCAAAAATTCGCATTTCAAGTTCCGATCCTTTGTCAAAATCTAATCCAATAATAAAAGGATTAGTAAATTCGTACTCAAGACAATCCTTTCGTAGTTAGTTTTGAGAAAATACTATTGACATCGTTTGGAATCGATTTTTCTGGAATTTTTTTTTATGTAGCTGTGAAAATAAGTTTGACTCAATCGGTCGAAAATTCTAAAATTGACCCCAGCAATTTCCCCTTAGGTGGTTGGATTTTCAAAAAAAGTGAATCCCATGTATTCTACAATTTGCAATCGATCCCAAAAATGACCAAAATCGTATGGGAATAGAGTCGTTTTTGGGGTCGAAAGTGATTTGAAAAAAACACATGGGTATATCTGTTTTATGGTATTTTTTTGTGCAAATTTTCCGCCGATTGTCCTGAATTTTCAAAATGAGAAAATCGCATGTCTAATTATTTCACTCACTTTGATTACAAACCAAGTTTCGAGTAAATCGTATGACAAACAGATTTTTCCATACAACATTTTTCAAATATTTCCCAAGTAAGCAGATTTCACAGAATCAGAAAATCACATAGCATATTATTTTGCATACCAACCATTTTCTTACCAACCAAGTTTCAAGTTTCAATTGGATGAAAAAATAGATTTTTTCATACAAAATTTTCCAAATATTAATATTTTTAAATATTTTCATAGTGGGCGGATTTTCCAAAATCAGGAAATTTCACATCAAAATATGTTGCCTACGGATTTTTTTAAAATCAATTTTTTTTAGCTTACTTTACTTACATATTGAGTGTCAAGTTTATCGGATGAGAAAAAATGTTTGGCCATATAAACTTAACATTTTTTGGAATTAAACTATGATAGGTACAGGTCATATAACACTTCGAGCATCTTACTCGTTTTTTTTTTTGTGCGCCAGGTCCTAAAATTCATGGTTACCTGCCTGCAGTTAGTCACAACTTTGGCATTCAATTTGAAGCTAGAAGTTGGTACCCACCTCCTAACCTATCCACCATCATTCCTTAATTGGCGCCTTAAGTTTCCAGTCCAACCAACCCCCATCCCCCGTCCCCCATTTCGCTCGTCACGTTTAGCTGCAGTCAAATAAACGTCAGCTGTAGGGGTTTCCAACGACAGTTTACGAGATAACCCTAGCGGCGGCGGCGGCGCCGGCAGGCAGCCAAAAGGCAAGTGAAAACTTCTTAACAGGCGTCTGTTTTGTTGCCCACGTTATATATTTTTTTTTTGTCTTTTTCGGCTGTCTTTTTACGCACTTTTTATGCCGCAATCGCAATCTGCCTCATTAGGCCCTAGCACTTTTAAGTGCAATGCGCGGGTTGGTAAAGCCTAAAGGGGGTAACCCTGGCAGTACTTAGCAGCTGTTGACTTGCCTTTGCCAACCTTCTTGTGTTTATCAAGCAGAAGCAGCTTTGATGATGAGTACGAAGTGCTGAAGGTACAAGTACATACGTACATACAAACATACAGACATTTGTAGGTTAGAGATGAATGCGTGATTTTTTAGTCATAATATTAGTTCTTCATACTTTCAAGTATTAACACTTGTAAGTAAATATAAAACTACGGCTTTTATCGCTTTTTATATGATAAGCCTTGCACTCAACCGTCTTTTAATATGAAAATTGCTCAATTCCTTTTTTAAGAACTTTTAACAGCGCCCAGTACCGCTTCCCATATCTTCAACATCACCTAAACCAGATGCTACCACTTTCAATAAGGCATACACCGCATTTTGACATATAAACCACCTTCTAGCTGTATTTAGTAGCTTCAACTCCGTCTTTTACCACTATTTAGTATCTTCAACACCGCCTACCATCTCATTTTAGTATCTTCAACAACAGATGCTGCCACTTTCAATAACTTATACACCGCTTTTTGAAATAAAAACTGCCTATCATCTTTTTTTTAGTATTTTAAACACCAGATACTGCCATTTTCGATAACGTATACACCGCTTTTTTTTAAATTAAAACTGCCTATCATTTAATTTTAGTATTTTCATCAACAGATGCTGCCACTTTCAATAACGTATACACCGCTTATTGAAATAAAAACTGCCTATCATCTTATTTTAGTATCTTGAACACCAGATACTACCACTTTCAATAACGTATACACCGCTTTTTGAAATAAAAACTGCCTATCATTTTATTTTCATATCTTAAACACCAGATACCACCACTTTCAATAAAACATACACCGCTTTTTGAAACAAAAACAGCCAATCATCTTATTTTCGTATCTTAAACACCAGATACTACCACTTTTAATAACGTATGCACCGCTTTTTAACATATAAACCGCCTTCTAACAGTATTAAGTACCTTCAACTCCGTCTTATACCACTTTTTAGTATCTTCAACACCGCCTATCATCTCATTTCAGTATCTTCCACACCAGATGCTGCCACTTTTAATAACGTAAACACCGCTTTTTGATATAAAAACTGCCTATCATCTTATTTAAGTGTCTTAAACACTAGATACCACCACTTTCAATAACGTATACACCGCTTTTTTGAAATAAAAACCACCCACTAGCCGAGGTACCGAACCTTCAACTCCGTCTTACACCGTTCTTTAGGAACTTAAACACCGCCTAGTATCTATTTTAGCCTTTAAACCGCCTTCTGGACAAATTTAGAATCTTCTACTCCGTTTTTTTTTTTTTTACCAATTTTTAGTAACTTCAACACCGTCTACTGTTGTTTTTTTTTTTTTTATCTTTAACACCGCCTGGACTGACCAATTGATATAACCTATATAAAATATTCTAGGAAATGGATATCAGATATTTATAAATTCAATATTTTTAGAAAAAATTATTGTTAATAGGATATAGTCTCCCGATATTGAGCAAATTTTGCAGAACACTTTGAAAGTATTCAATTTTCATAATTGCAAAGTTTAAGAGCGCTTTCATTGCAAACAAAAAAGTTGGGTTATACTTGGGTGATTGTAGACACACGCATAGAAATGTTAAAAGCTGCCTAAAAGTAGGCTACCTACATTTTTTTAATATCTGAACCTGAGAAAACAGATCTAAGGGTCATTTTCTAATGTTCCCTTTTTGTAAATCCAGGTGCTTACCTTTAGGACGCTTTTAAAATATTTTTGCTTGTGTCTACGACGATCAACTGCGACCTAAAACTAGGCTACATATATTTCCTCAATAAGCACCTGGATTTACAAAAAGGGAACATTAGAAAATGGCCTTTAATGTATCGATTTAAAAGAAGACTCGTTCAAGCACTATATTTTTATCAAATTGTAGAAGGCCAAACTGTTCAGTTCAATTTGAAAAGAGAAATTTTAACTTTCAGGCACGTGCCCATCTCTAGGGTACAAACATAGCTGTGTGCGTATTATCGTAAGTTGTACAGTTAAGTGGTCATAAAAAAGCGTGTTGCCCTTTTTTTATGCATAAGGACATTTAATTAAACACTCATTACCAACTGTCGGGCTTTACGAGCTTAAATACCCTCCCTCAAATTTCCTACCTTCCTCCCTCGCTCCACAAACTTTTTGAAAACTATCAAGTATTAAAGTTCGACTTTGCCTTGTTACAAAACACCTGAAGTAATTAAATAGTTGAAATAAGCTTGACGCTCTAATATTTATATGCCATAAATTAACGCAAACAATAGGGGGGAAAGACAGAGACAGCCATTCCCACACGCCCCCCTTAGACCATGTCACTGACTTGACTTGAAGGAAGACGCGTTGACACGTACGCAAAATAAATTTGTTAAGAACGCAATAAGAGCGCACATTTTGTCGCCATTTAAGCGCGATAAATTATTGTGCAAGAGCGACGCAAGAGCGACGGCATCGTCTTATTAAATTAAAATGAAATTTAAACTTGATCTTGTGCGCAAAACTTGTGCCTGAAGAGAGACTGCCGCTACTCTACACGGTCTGTCCGTCTGTCTGTCTGTCTATGTGACTGTCTGGCAGCAAATTGCCCTTCTCCAGGACGACAAAGTTGTGTGTGCGCGTTTGTCTAGCGTCAGTCAAAAGCTTAAGCAAAAAGTTGTACCCAGAAGGCAGCTGGAGTACTTAGAAATTGGTCGCCTCAAAGATATTTAAATATAAATCTTAAATAACAAGCAATAAATGCGGCATAAGAGCCCGACCCTTTGGCAAGTGGGGCCAAGGGGGCGGATACTCGATTTGCATGCCTGTGACTGCCAAGGGGGGGTGGGGGGTGACGGAACACCGAAAGTTTTAATCAAAATGTGCGGCACACAGTCTCCGTGCTAGTTGAATGCACTTGAACTTTTGTATAAGGGGAAGGGGGAGGAGGACTGGGACGACGGCCATAACTACTATACAAAGTCCAGCCAAGCGATGGCTGTTGAAAATGCATTCAATTTTTAGCAAAAGAAGCTGTCAGTAGACATATTAAAGATATCATCGGACAACATAATCAAAAGCCACAAAGCTCGTATGCACAATGTTCATAAATATGTGAAAAAGGAATATAAACTTTAGGTTAACAACTTCAGTCAGTCAATTTATTGTATCATTTCAATTTTATGTATTTGGAAATATCAAAGCGAAGCCTATTTTCAGTAAAATTATTTCTGAAAACCCTCGTTTGCATACATTGTAACAAACAAGTAAGAAAGTCAGTCAAAGTTTGTATATAACTGATAGCGTTTAAGTGGCAACTCTATTATCTTTCATCTGATCGAAAAACGATGTATGGGGGATCGATAAGTAATAATGATTAAAATATATGTCCAAAGGGTTCGAACACTCTAACTTCAAAATTGTGGAAGATATTAATATTTTTTTAATTGCGGGGGTGGCAACTCTACTATTTTTTATCTGATCCGAAAATAATGTATGGTGGATCGATAAATAATTAGGATTTAAATATATGTCTAGAAGGTTTCAACAATCCATATTCAAAATTGTGGACGATATGAGATTTTTTAAATTGCAGGGTGGCAACTCTACTATCGATAATCTGATCGGGAAATAATGTACGGTGGATCGATAAGGAATAATGTTTAAAATATGTGTCTAGAAGGTTCAAACAATCTGTCTTCCCAATTGTCGGAGATATGAGAATAAATCTGTAGAAGATCCGAACAATCTAACTCTAAAATTTTGTAAGATATAAGGTTTATCCAAAATAAACTTGATCTGCCTGCAAGTATAAGAATTGTATGTTCCATACACTCCAAACCTCTAGCTCTTACTATCTCTAAGATCTCAGCGTTCATACGGACATAACCATATCGACTCGGCTGTTTATGCTGATCAAGAATACATATACTTTATAGGGTTGCAGATGCTTTCTGCATAAACCCGATATACTCTTTGTACCCTCGGTACAGCTTATAAAAAAAAAACCCTCACAAGCGAGGCTGGAGTCTGTCAGCGCAAGTCTCGGTCGCGCACACTGCTTGTTACAATCTGGCCCCAGAATTGACACTATTTCATATAGCAACCATATACCCGATCTGACCAATTTCCACTAACTTTATTGTTTTTATACACTTGAAAAGTGTATATTATTTTGCCCAGAAGTTTGTAACGCATAGAAATATTCATTTCCGACCCCATAAACTATATATATTCTTGGTCAGGACGACGAGCTGAGTTCATTTCCGCTTGTCCGTCCGTCCGTCTGTCTGTCCGTCTGTCTGTCTGCCTGTCTGTTTCTACGCGAACTAGTCTCTCAGTTTTAAAGCTATCGAGCTGAAATTTTGCACAGAGTCTTCTTTTTACTGCACGCAACTAATATGTCGGAACCGGCCGGATCGGGTGACTATATCTTATAGCTGCCATAGGAACAATCGGTCGAAAACTAAGTCTTTGTGAGAAAAACTTTTTTGATTTCTATCGTAGCGTCTCCAATCGTAGTATATATTAGTTTTATATGTTTCCACACAATTCCAAAAAAATTTATCAAAATCGGATGACTATAGCATATAGCTGCCATATAAACGGTCGGTCAAAAAACTACTTCTACTACTTCACTAATCTTGGAATATGTTAGTTATATATGCTTCCCCATATTTCTGGAAAAATTTATCGAAATCGGATCACTTTAGCATATAGCTGCCATATAAACGGTCGGTCAAAAAACTAGTTCTAGTGAGAAAAACTTTTTTGTTTGTCATCGTAGCGTCACTAATCTTGGTATATGTTAGTCTTATATGCTTTCACATAATACAGAAAAAATTTATCAAAATCGGATGACGATAGCATATAGCTGCCATAGGACCGATCGGTCGGAAAATGTGTTTTACTAAGAAAAGTTTTTTTTTTTTGGTATCAAATTTTAATTATCAATGATTTAAAAATTTTAAATATCTGATATCTATATCCTGTATATATTTTACCGGTTAAATCAGTTGGAGTAAACTGTTTCAAGTGTATTAAAACTTCGCCACAGTCGAAGTTAGCTTTGCCTTCTCGTTTGAGCTATTGAACTGAAATTCGTTTAGTACACACATTTTTAGCTACTTAAACAACTCAACAATTTCGGTTCTGGTTGAGACACTATTTTATATAGCTGCTATATAACCGATTAGGCGGATTTGCACCAACTTTCTTATTTTTTATGCTATTAAACTGAAATTCGTTTTGTATACGTATTTTTAACTACTTAAGTAACTTATAATTTGGTTCGGTTTGAAACACTATTTGATATAGCTGCTATATACCCGATCTAAAAAATTTGTACTAACTTTGTTGTTTTTTGAGCTATTGAATTGAAATTCGTTTTCTACACGTATTTTTATCAACTTAAACAGCTTATCAAATTTGGGGACACTTTTTTATATAGTTGATATACATATATAGGATCTGACCGACCTGCATTAACTTTCTTATTTTTTAAGCTATTGCATTGAAATTCGTTTTCTACACTTATTTTTAGCTACTTAAAAAGCTTGTCAAATTTGGTTCGGTTTGAAACACTATTTCATATAGCTGCCATATATCCGAACTGGCCGATTTGCACCAACTTTGTTGTTTTTCGAGCTATTGAACTGAAATTTGTTTTGTACACGTATCTTTAGTTACTTAAACAACTTATTAAATTTGGTTCGGTTTGGAACACTATTTCATATAGCTGCCATATAACCGATCGGCCGGTTTTCCACACACTTTGTCGATTTTTTAGTTATTTAACTGAAATTCGGTTTGTGCTGGAGTTTTAGTGGGAAAAACTTCTCACTGCATATTGAAAGCCTCTATAAATAATTAATTTAGGCAAACAAATTGTTTAAATACTGCCCAGTTCTTAAGGGGAAAGTTGGCCAGGTCCTTTGTTTAATTGAAATTGTTCAATGCGTAAGATAACTTTTTGTTTATGACTCTTCTGAACTGTAAGTGTATGTACAAAACTTTGTATATAATTTCCCATTGTGTTTCCTTTAGTCCACTTGCTATCATCATCAGCAACTTTTACGATTTTTCAACCTTTCCATTTTCTACTTAAAATGAAAACATTTTACATTTAAATCCTTTTCACCTTACGGTTTGTAATGCTCTTATTTATGCTCTACCCCAAGTTGATCGATTGTGGGTCGATTTGCATTCCAATTTGCACCCCCCCTCCTAATTGGGATAAAGTCAAATACTAGTTTCCACCTACACACACACACGCACGCACACTTAACTTTGACTTGGCTTTGCGGTCTGTGCATGTGAATTTGGCAAAAAATTTGCATAAATAAAATTGGTATAATAAAATGTAAACATTTTCCTAAGCAAATTGCGGAGCAGAAGGCTTCAACTTGCACAAATATTTGCCGAGTCAACAAATTTTCACATATTTAACTTACTGCATTGCGCCTCATCCGATTTATCCTCACAGTCCTCGATCATGTCACAGCGATAATGCGGTGGGATGCAGTACGTCTTATTGAAAACATATTGGCCACAATTCAATTGAGGCGTCTCACATTCGGGCGGGGCTGTTGTGTGGGTGAGGGAGGTGGAAAATGATATACAAATTGGCATAATTTTCACTTGCGAAATACTTACGACACGATTGCATCTCATCTTCGCCATCATCGCAATCCTTTTGATAATTGCACACCCAATGCGACGTTATGCATTTACCGTTATTGCAACGAAACATTTCCGGTGGACATGGCACATTTGAGGCGGCTATGGAGGAACTGGAGGAGCTGCTGCCAATGCCAGTTGCCTCGCCCAGACGTACGCCTTCAAAAGAGAGAGAGAACAAGAAATGGAAATTAATATCTGCGTTTTTTCATTAAGGTAAGGTAAATCTAAGAAATCCATTGACAAGTGAGTACTTCAGTATGTTAAAGTCCTTTCAAAATTTCCTTTAATTCTGTTGTGGCATTTTCTGTGCTTTTTTTTCTACTGTAGCTGCAGTATGCAGGCAAATGCCATTGTCCTGGCCAGCACAAAAGATACAAAAACAAACAAAAAGGCACAACACAAACCAGCGAGAAGCAAAATAAACCCACAGTTGGTTCTTCACACACACATACACACACACACACACGCACACAACAAAGGCCAAACCCCCTCCCCCCTTTTCAACTTTAAGCAAAGAATTTTACAGGTATATTTAGCGACCAAGTAATACACTTTTTCCTTAGTTAGGCAAAAATTGATTAAAATCGAACTAATATATATCATAGGGCTTACCTTTCTCTTGAGACACACGAGCCAAGAGATTGAGAGAAGCTCGGCTTGGCTTGACTCCATATCACAATTATCTTACGGTTTAGTCAGCCAAAATTATTTTTAAAGGATTTTATATAAGGTCCCTCTGGTTGTTACCTACATTTCCATAAACTCTTTTAACTCTTTGTTACCAAAGGTTTGAGCCCAAACCTTGATTTCGATGTTTTTATAAATCGGTTCGCGAATCGAACCTTAAACTTTACGACGATTTTGAAAATCCACAAAATCAAGGGATTGATTTATTTCTCCCAAGTTAAATATAATCGTGGATACCAAAACACCAAAGCTTTACCTGTAAGCTTAAACTTTTATATGTTATCTGGCTCGAAAGACCACAAACTTAAATCCTCACAGGGTTCCGTTGTCATCTCAATATATCAGGGATTAATCCCGAAACGAATATCGGTTCCGGTACGTACCGAAATGAGACTATCGGTTAATTGTTCTATTTCGGATTTCAGTTTATTTCGGTTTTTAGTTCCGATACGGTACTCAGATTTTTATTTCGGTATACCGGTATGTACAGGTACAAGTATAATTTTTTTTAAATATTAAAAAAAATTTTAAATTATTTCAAGATATTAAAAAATTAAAGGATGAAATAGAACTAAAAAATTGTTTTCTTAAATATACCGATTTCTAGACTTTTTTATTTTTGGACGAACAATTTCGCTGCTGTCCACGCTTTCAGTGGTATTCCTACACTCA
This sequence comes from Lordiphosa mommai, assembly GCA_018904225.1. Classification (NCBI taxonomy): domain Eukaryota; kingdom Metazoa; phylum Arthropoda; class Insecta; order Diptera; family Drosophilidae; genus Lordiphosa; species Lordiphosa mommai. Next base: position 249,443 of record JAEIFT010000082.1, read on the forward strand.
GAAAATAAATCTAGAATTAAGGAATTCTTATGTCGCCCAGACAAACTCGTCTTAGGGCCATTTCTCATAAAGCTGACAAATATTTCTTAATAATGGTTCGAAATAATCCGCTTTAAAATCTGCCGTAACTCCGTTATAAATTAAGATAATGGTTAAAAAATAATCATTACATTACATTACATTTTTAAGGGCGAAATTTGACGAAAATCCAGAAACTTCATTTCTTTAATTTCTATTTTAATTTTTCTAACAATTCTATATTCAAGAAAGGATTTTCTTAAGACATCGAAATCCTTTACATTTAATTAGAGGGTTAATATATATCAAAGAAAAGTTTTGCCACTTTTTAGAAAATTTTTTTCAATATTTTATATATCATAAAAAGAGAAAATGATTCGGGATATTCTTTAAGGGCGAATTTCTAAAATGTAAGACTCTTTTCTAAGTGTCTATTAGAGGTGACGTTTCCTACACGTAACGCATGATTCACGAAATTAAAATCTCTTGACGCACGATTCATGCACGCAATTTTTTAAGGGTTTTGAGTCACGAACGATTCATGCACGATTAAAGGAGAGGTCACGAATGATCATGCACGATCAACCACCCACGAATTTTTGCAAGGAGAGACCCTAATTCTATCAGCTGCGAGCAGCGTATCCACGAAATCCAAAGCAAATCAGTTTTAGGAATAATATTATTAATCAAATACAATAGAAAAAAAATGTTAGTGAATACAGCATGACTTCTATTCACGAGGTTTATTTTAAACACTCACGAATCACGCACGGATCACGTATGCACACGCACGAATGTCTGTGTTTTCTCAAGAACATGTCGTAAAACGTTGTGACACTCCGTGACACGTTTAAATTCACGTCACGCGCGCACCTCTTGTGTATATATTGCTATTTTACCAGTTGAAATATATATATATTTGTAATAATCATAAATCAATAAAAAAAATAATAAGAAACCAAAACAATACCGGCATTAGCTATGGTTCCGGTTTTTCGGTTTATAATAAACAGTTAATGGTTTTCGGTTAACAAAAAAAAAAATTTTAATATCGGTTCCGGTTTCGATACCGGTACCTGGCTTTAAACTGTTTATTTCGATTAACGGTTCCGGTATTATTCCTTGCTATATATGTATTGCATGGACTGCAGTTATCCCGGAAAAGTTTGTATAGTTACATTTTTTTTTTGATATGATAGCTTGTAACTTTACGACGGTTTTGAAACTTCAGACTTAATGTAAAACGTTATTTTTGAGACGAGATGTCTTAAATTCGGGTTGTCCAAATAAATGGAAACAAATTTAAATGGTCCAACGATATTTTTGATCCAATTAATATAAAAGGAACAGAAATACTTCAATTTGGGAAAGGAAGGAGAGACCAGATGTTAATTTTGAACGGATTTGAATGAAATTCGGTCTGATTGAAAAGTAATTTACTAATTTTGGAAAACACCTTTCCCAAGATCTGAAAAATGAGGGTTCAATGTCAAACGTTATTTTTACCCTAATTTAAATAAAATTTAGTCAACGGGCCAAAAAAATGGATAACAAATTTACCGATTTGAAAAGATTCGCACCAAAAAACTCAGCAAATTTTAAAAAGTTTTAAAATAGTTCTGCCAAATTTGTTCAAAATCACTTGGTATATCCTATACCTTCCATAGGACAGCTTAGTCAAAAAATCTTAATAGAATGTTGTGGGTAATAACCCCAAATAAAGTAATATTAATAACTAGACATCGGACTTAAGGTTTTTTTTTCAGATTGAATTTAAAATCTAAAGGGCCCGGTTAAATGTTTTATTAAAGCACCTTTTTGGTATGTGAGCACTGCATTTTGTTGTTGTATTTTTTGTTGCCCCTTCATTACATTCCCCGGGGCTTACTATGATTGAATTCAATCTGAATCTTCCAAAAACTTCCAAATGTATCCACTTAAATGCCTGGCCGTGCTATACCCCATTTCGGTTGGGGTATACAAAACAAACACAAATAAAATCCACATCCAGTGCAGGGAAGCCTCTGGTTGTGCCAGTGACATTGGGACCAGGCCTTACATATTGCTATTATTATTACGACTGCACCCCCCGTCCCCTCACTCCCTCTCTCACCGTCTTGGTCCCACAATCCCTTTCCATTTCGGTGTGCCATAAAATTTAAACAGACATCGCATCGTTGTCGTTGTCTTTGCGCATTTAAAGTTTGTCGCAAAAGTTTTTCTGGCCGGGACGAATGAAAATCTCGACAGGAAACTTCTTTTTAAGCACGTTGTTGGGCAACATAGCGTCAGCGTTGTGGGCCCAGTGCCTTTGTGGCTGTTTGGGGAACGTGCCCGAAAGGAGCAAGCGCATTTTGGCAGGCATTAATTTCTCCCGTGTGTCACATAACACTCGCCTCCACATCTCTCCCGTCTCCAACCCGTACTTTTTGTCGTACTGTCGTGCCGTCGCCGTACGCCTTCGCGTTGTTGCCTAGTGTTTGTTAGGACGTGTTTATGGAGTCACTTCTTGGTGGGCCGCCTGACTGCAATGGCACGTACTCCTTGGGGTCCTTTGCCAAGCGTTGACAAACAAATTAAGCCGCAATTGTTTAGCACTTTGACAAGATGGAAAGAGATGCACCACTTGCCTTATCGTTTTTTGTAAATAATTAAGTGTGTGTATTTGGTATTTCGCTATTTGCAATATGCAGCCACACTGTTTTTTGGGGTGAACAAAAATAAGGGCATCTCTGCGGCAAAGTTTGTGTGGGGAAACACTTTGTCAAATCAATTGGTTTTTATGCAAATAAAGCGAAATAATTAAAATTAATAAAATTCCCTTACGATTTGTGTCGTTTTTGGGGTCGAAAGCGTTTTCTAGAACACATGGGATATTATGCCAAAACTACTGCAAAATAGTTCATACTAAAAAATTTCCCAATTCGCAGAGTTTTGCAATTTTGTAGTCCGAGTCAAAACCAACTTCCTTTTTATGTTACGTCACGTCAGGGCATATTTTTACTTATGCATATCTTTGAATCCTCTCGGTCGATTCTCGTAATTTTTCTAAATAAAGTGCCATGTAATTCATACCTAAATATAAAATTTTTTTTTTAAATCTTGTCTTTTTCACATCATTTTGGAAGTATCCATATGTCGTTTCTCGATTGTTCGGTTTGTAAGTTGTATGGGCCAAATAAATGGAGAAATAATTATCTCATTTCGGTAAATCCATCCCCAAGGTACGGAAATGTAATCGTATCAAAAACTAAACAGTATTTTTCTGCCGATTTATATAAAATTCGGTTTCTAAGCTGTATGAGCCAAATAAATGGAGGAATAATTATCTCATTTCGCTAAATCAATCCCTAAGATGCGGAAATGTGATGGTATCAAAAACCAAACTGTATTTTTGTACCGATTTATATGAAATTCGGTTTCTAAGCTGTATGGGCAAAATAAATGGAGAAATAATTATCTCATTTGGAAAAATCCATTCCCAAGGTACGGAAATCTAATGGTATTAAAAGCCAAACAGTATTTTTCGGACTATTTATATAAAATTCGGTATGTAACCTGGTCAAATATATGGCAAAATAATTTTCTTTGTACGAAAATTCACCCCTAGAGCAGGATATTGTGTTGGCGAAGTTGGGCTCAAAGTCATAAGTTATACATATATGAAATTTGGATTGTAATAGAGGTGCGCGCGTGAGCGATTTTTCATTCACGTAATGCACGATTCACGCACGCAATTTGTTAAGGGGTTTGCGTCACGCACGATTCATGCACGATTAAAGAAGAGGTCCCAAATTTTTGCGTGGAGAGACCTTAATTCTATCATGGGTTTTATGGCCACACTGCGCCTTTTGTATGGTGGTGCTGTGAACTGCGTATTCGCGAAATAAGAACCAAATCAGAATTAGGAATAATATTATTAATCAAATACAATAGGAAAATACAAATTCGTGAATACAGCACGACTTCTATTCAAGAGATATATTTTAAAAACGCACGGATCACGGATGCACACGCACGAATGTCTATGTTCTCTCTCGATTATGTCGTGACCCACCGTGACACGTTTAAATACATGTCACGCGCGCACCTCTTGCTTGTAAGTTGTTTTTGGGCCAGCTTTATGGAAAAATAATTTTCTTATTTCGAAAAATCCACCTCCAGGGTAGGAAAATGTAATAACGATTAAAGCCAAAAGACAGTTTTGTGATGATCTATATGAAATTCGGCTAGTAACGTGGTCGAATATATGGAGAAATAATTAGAGAAGGGCGCGGCACGGGAATTTTTGGGATTTCCGCGTGTTCCGAAAAAATCTAAGGGATCGAGACGTGGTTGAATTTAAAATTTGGCTTCGTGATCGAATTTTCTGTCCCGTGCGCTTCTCTAGAAATAATGTTTTTAGTGCGGAAAATCCGCTCTAAGGATAGGAAATTGTGTTGCCGGGGGTGGGTTCAAAGACAAATGCTATTTTTCGTCCAATCTATATAAAATTCGGTTTGTAGGCTTAATAAGCCAATTAAGTATATGGACAAATAATTTTCCCAGGTCGAAAGAAATGAAACAAAATTTTTATAATATGAAAAAAATTTTTTTAGAAAGCTCGTAAAATAGAAGTTTCTAGGTTAAAGACAGTTTATTAACCACGTTTTGGAGAAAAACGTTAGTTTCGAAGTAAAACGTTGTTTTTAAAGTAAAACGTTGTTTTTGAATCGATATTCCCAAACAACAATTTTTTTCGAAAATTCTGTTCTAGGCGAAGTTTCAAAAATCGGTTAAACTCGTGTTCAATTATGTCCCAATTTTTTTTGCTTACAAAACGAGTTTGAAGACGATCGAATAAAAAAAAAAATCATTTCCGTACAATTTTCTTACCATGGGGATGGATTTTCCCACAATGATATTCTTACAGAAAAGTGAACAATTGCCGAATAAACCTCAATTGACCGCAATGTCCTCACCCATTTTGAAATTGCATTGCAATTTTTGTTTCATTCATTAATATTCTCTCTTAAAAACCAAAACTTCCGGCCTAATATTGGCATTTGACTTTACTGGGGGCGGCAGGTTTGCTGCTGGGCCTAGGTATTTGTCCTCATCATCGTCGACGTCAGCTTTAAAAATAATAGGCCGCCTGTGTGCATACAAATGAGTCCCAGGACAGCGCAGACGAGAGTGTGCAATTATGACACAATCCCCCCCCCCCCCTCTCCCCTTACTCCCTGCCCTGTCCATGCTCTGGCGCCTGGTTGCACTTTTTATACCGTCCTGGCCCTATCCCACCATCCAACTATTTGCATGACAGCGTATAATAATTTACTCTTAAAAAAAAATAAAAAATCTCACTTTGGTCGCATAATTAACAGAGCTGTGGCATCTCCTCCGTCCAATCCCCTCCGTTCTGTCACTTGGCATCTTTTGGGCTTTGCATTTTATTTATTTAACTTGCTTTTCATTCGCTTTATTTGTTTGTTTGCCTGTTGTGTGTTTATGTGTGTGTATATTTTTTTTGCATATTAATTTTTATATTTATTTAATTCCGCTTTTTCTCATTTCGGGCATTAAGCGTTTTTGTGTCCAGGTTATGCGCTATATAAATATTTAATTTATTTCCCATTGATGTCTCCTTCCCCCCCCTGCTCACCCCACCCCCACTCACCATGTATATAAATTTATAAATATTTTTGTGTTAATATTTTTGCATTGGTTTTCGTGTAAATTTATTACTTTTAATACGGTTAAAAATTTGTCATGTGATTTAGTGTCACGAATTTATTTATATAACTTTTGTACCGGAATTGTCGTTTTATGGCCCATTTGGCCAAGCTATTAATTATTTTTTTTGTTATTATATGGGTAAATAATACAATGGAAGCATAACGAATTTATTAACCAAAAATTATACTTGAGCTGCGTTCTAGTTCAAGCCATAAAGTTTATCGATGTAAGAAGCACTTAACAAAGTAAAAAAAAATAATAGCAAATTTGCTTTAAAGTTTCCATCAAATTACGCATACGACTTAAAAGGTTCCATAAAATTACTCATACGACACGTACGCCCCTATCGGAATTTCTTTAACGAATCTTCTCTAACATTTTAAATGCTATAAAATTGTAAATATAACTATGAAGCAGGAATTGACAAATTCATGGATTACATTTAATAAAAAGAATTAATTTTTTTTCATTGTTTTTTTCAAAATATTCTAATTGATGTTTAATCATTCACTTTTGCATTCGTCTCACCCACTTTTTGAAGCACTTTGTCACTGTAGAGTTTTCGGCTCATATGCATATATCCATGATCGTAATTTTTGAACATTTTCTTACTCCAATCCACACGAGCCTCTTTTTGGAGGATTTTTAAATGCGAACAAACCTTTTGTACCACGAAGTGATCACTTAAATTCTTATTATTATCTTTATACTAATGCCCAAGGATGCCTCAATCTCACGGTGTCATATGACATGACGATCCATATTTTGTGGCACAACAACTGATTTGGATAGGCAACTTTCGATGTCCCGTTCGACATTGAATAACAACATTTGTTATCAATGCGTCGAAAGTACATGAAGAAAGCTTATCCAATTTTGAGTACAAATTGACAAAAAATAAAGACTACAAAATATAGAGAGTTCCAAAGGGTCGAAACGACGATGCAATATTTTTGAAAATTTATTATGTGAAAATAAATACATTAAACATTTTTAAACAGATTTAGTCAAACGGTCAACTGAAATAACATAATTATCATGATGGAACAAAAAACATCCCGTGCGACATGTCCCGTGCGAAAATGATTAAAATTTAAAAAATGCTAAAATCAAAACCATTTTTAACTTTATTATTCAAATTAAACACATTGAAATATTGCCTCAGGTTTTGCTGAAATTGGCTTTTGAATTAGTTCTGTTTTTGTCCCGTGCGAATGCCTTGCTTTTTGGAAATTATCTTGATACGTCAAAATTGCTCAAAATCAATCTTAGTACTAGTAGTATTAAAGGGCTAATTGAGATTAATAAGGTGAGCCTTTTTACAAAATACAAATCCTTTCTAATTTGACTTTTTTTATTTCAAATGTGTCTCACGGTCCCGTTCGACATAATGGAAATGCCCATATATGGTACAACCCAGGGATCGGCATTAATATTACTTTTCGTAATAATTACGAGTAAAATTACAAATTACTCAAGTAATTTGTAATAAAATTTTTCGAAATACAAATTACTCAAGTAATTTGTAATAAAATTTTACGAAATACAAATTACTCAAGTAATTTGTAATAAAATTTTTCGAAATACAAATTACTATATTAATTTGTAATAATTAAAATAAAATTACAAATTACTATATTAATTTGTAATGAAAATTTTTCGAAATACAAATTACTCAAGTAATTTGTAATAAAATTTTTCGAAATACAAATTGCTCGCGACTTTTTGTTTAAATATTAAGATAACAAAATTTAAAAAACACCGAATTACGGTGCAATAAGTACGGCATTGGGTGGTGGAGGGATACTACACTACCCCCGTATACCTCTGTGAAATTTCGTTATTTTTGCCGTATCTTTTACCGTTCGCGAGATATCGCGAATTTTTGTTTAAATATTGAAATGACAAAAAACACTGAATTACGGTGCAATGAGTATGGTATTAGGTAGTAGAGGCATCTACCTTACCACTGTATTCTCTATGTCATTTGTATTTTTCTAAACGAAATTACAAAGTATCAACATAGTTTGCACTTTAATAAATCCTATTACATATTTATATTGTAATTTGCATTTAACAAACGTTTATTACAGATTTATAAAGTAATTTGTATTTCTAAAAATTTTATTACAAATTACTTGAGTAATTTGTATTTCGAAAAATTTTATTACAAATTAATATAGTAATTTGTAGTTTTATTTTAATTATTACAAATTAATATAGTAATTTGTAATTTTATTTTAATTATTATAAAATGAGCAAGTAATTCGGTAATGGTTAATTATAATTCCCATTTTGCCGATCTCTGGTACAACCATTTTTTTTTTATTAATTTATAAAACAAAAAGTTTAAAAAATGTTCGCGTATCTGCCAAATCTGCTTCAAACTACTTGCTTATAAGTAAGCTAACATTGTCTTAATCAAGTGCACCTATAAGTGAGTTAATAATATTCTCCATTCAACTTTTTCTTGAGTCCTTGCGGTACTCGCGGATCTTATACTAATCCTTGTTTTTGGCTTCATCATAGAGATTTTTGAAAGCAAAATTGGGTAATGGTGCCTGCAATTTGAATCAACATTTTCTGGACAGACATATTGGGATATAAATATTAAGCCTAGAGTCCCGACTTTTTTTTAAGTTAAGGACATTAAAAAATCTGACTTAGACGGGATTTACACCACGAAGCAAACTCCATGAAGTTTTCTAAGTAGGCGAGAGATTTATATGTATTTCCTAACTATTCGTTTTAAAGGTCTGAAAGATTTTCTTTAAATTCGATGCCTACTAAGAAAACTTCATGAAGTTTGCTTCATGGTGTAAATCCCGACATAGTCTTCTTCTTGGAGTCATTTTTAACTTTTAACTTCAACTTTAAAGTGTGGCGTCATAAAAACTGTGCAAGTGCTGCCCATCACGATTACGGGCAGTGCTGCCCAGCGTAATTATTTGATAATTATTTGCTTATAACTCGAATATCGTTCATCTGATCTGGAAACGGTATATGGTGGATCGATAAGTAATGACGATTAAAATATATGCCTAAAAGGTTCAAACAATCTGTCTTTAAAATTGTGGAAGATATTCGATTTTTTTCAAATTGTGGGTGGTGGTAACTCTACCATCGTTCATCTGATCGGAAAACAATGTATGGAGGCTCGATAAGTAATAATGAGTAGAATATATGTCTAGAAGGTTCCAACAACCTAACTCCAATATTATGGAAGATTTTAAGTTTTTTTCAATTTGCGGGGGAGGCAGGGGGCGTGGCAAAAATCAAAACTAAACTTGATCTGTCTGCAAGTATAAGAAATATATGTTCCATACACCTCAAACCTCTATCTCTTACCATCTCTGAGATCTCAGCGTTCATACGGACAGACGGACATATCTATATCGACTCGGCTGTTGAAGCTGATCAAGAATATATATACTTTATAGGGTCGGAGATGCTGCCTTCTGGCTGTTACATACATTTGCACAAACCCAATATACTCATAGTACCTTCGGTACAGAGTATAAAATGGGTTCGTTTCAGGTGCCGACTTTACCGGTTTACCGGCTTTATTGGTTTAGTCAAAGCCAAGTTTGTGAAAATTTTTTTTCCAATAGCTGGCAAAGGTGACCCGTTGTGTACATTCGAAATTTTCAAATCTTTTTCAATTTTACAAAATCAAAGTTTTGGCCACTGCAGCAAAAACGTGCTGCCTTTTGGCTTACTGCAGAACAATTTGCAGGACATTAGATAATGCTTGAGCTTCATCATATCTACATTACTCTCTAGGGGCCAGTTCCGGGCTTCTTCATTGCTTTTTGTGCTGCTCACACACACACACACATGAAAAAGAAACTAAAGAGAACAGAGCGAATGCCATAAACCAGAGTCCGAGTCCGAGTTTTGAAATCTGAGCACCCTTTTGCTCCCACCACCACCACCAACCAGTCCAAGCACAAAAAGTATGCTAGAGATGGATCGACTTCAGCTTATGCCACTCGGGGGGCCATCAATAAATAATAAATTGCCTATAAAAACTGATAAATTCATTGATGAATCCTCGCAGCAAAGCGAGGCCATAACGCGGCCCCCACTCAGTGAGTAATGGAAATTCATGGGCCGTTTGCCAGCCAGCGCCGGAGAGGAAGATTTGAATGCGGCTTGCATTTCTGCATTCACAACCACATGGACATTGACAGTATCTGTGATTTTATGGTAGTTATATGAAGCCGCCCCATGTATTCATGGCTTCATACTTAGAAGTGTTTTTTTTTTTTGGCTACAAACATTGATTTATGTTTTGTGCAATATTTGCAACATAAGCTGCTTTTTCTTCGCCCGTTATTGGCTTTGGGTTTAGGCAAGGGGAAATACTACATAGATATATATATACATATATATACTATGACAAATTTCCTTCTCTTTTACTTAGTTCCTGTCTTTTTCGTTTTTTTTTACCAAACTACTGCTAAGCTTTATGGGTGGTAAGTTAAGCTCAAGAGCATATTTAAGTGAGGAAGGAACGATACGGAAACTGTATTTGCATTTTATGCTGAAAATACCAATTCACCAGATGCTTTTTATGACCAAAGAGTAGACAAAATCTACAAATTAAGTGGCACAAATTGGTAAAAAGTGACGTTAAATCGTTAAAAAAAGAACTAGTTTATCACTTGTTTTTACCACTTGCAATTGAAACGAAATAATGGCAGTAGGTAAAAACCCGAAAATCATATATAAGGTCGTTTTTTTCTATTTTAAATCCAAAGTTTTAATAATAAAAAAAAATATAAAGCTAACATCGGTTCCGCCGAGGTTTTTAATACCCTTGCTAATTTTGAAAGACGCTACCATTGACAAAAAAAAAGTTGTTCTCATTAGAAGTAGTTTTTGGACCGATTGTTCCTATGACAGCTATATGCTATAGTCATATGATTTTGATCAATTTTTCCAAAATTGTGTGGAAGCATATAAAACTAATATATACCACGATTGGTGAGTATTCAATGGAAAACCAAAAAGTTTTTCATACTAGAATTATTTTTAGAACGATCGTTTTTATGGCAGCTATATGCTACAGTCATCCGATTTTTATGAATTTTTCCAGAATTATGTGGAAGCATTTAAAACTAATATATACCACGATTGGTGATGATACAATGGGAAACAAAAAAGTTTTTTATACCAGAACTAGTTTTTGGACCGACCGTTTCTATGGCAGCTATATGATATAGTCATCCGATTTTGATACATTTTTCAGGAATTATGTGAAAGCATATAAAACTTATATATACCACAATTGGTGACGCTACGATGGAAAACAAAAAAGTTTTTTTCATTAGAACTAGTTTTTGGAACGATCGTATCGATGGCAGCTATATGATATAGTCATCCGATTTTGATCAATTTTTCAGGAATTGTGTGGAAATAAATAAAACTAATATATACCACAACTGGTGAAGCTACGATGGAAAACAAAAAAGTTTTTCTCAATAGAACTAGTTTTCGGACCGATCGCTCCCATGGCAGCTATATGCTATAGTCATCCTATTTTGATAAATTTTTCAGGAATTGTGTAGAAATAAATAAAACTTATATATACCACGATTGGTGATGCTACGCTGAAAAACAAAAAAGATTTTCTTACTAGAAGTAGTTTTTTTACCGATCATTCCAATGGCAGCTATATGCTATAGTGATCCGATTTTAATAAATCCTTTCGGAATTGTGTAAAAGCATTTAAAACAAATATATTCCAAGATTGGTGATGCTACGATGGAAAACAAAAAAGTTTTTCTCAATAGAACTAGTTTTTGGACCAATCGTTCCCATGGCAGCTATATGCTGTAGTCATCCGATTTTGATAATTTAAACCAGAATCATGTGGAAGCATATAAAACTAATATATACCAAGATTAGTGACTCTACGTTTGAAAACAAAACAGTTTTTCTCCCTAGAACAAATTTTTGGACCGATCGTTCCTATGGCAGCTATATAATATAGTCACCCGATCCTGCCAATTCCGAAAAATGTGCCGCCTATGTGTATTTAAAGACTTTTTGCAAAGTTTGGTCAAGATAGACAGACGGACATGACTATATTGACTCAGCTCGTCATGCTGATCAAGAATATATATAGTTTATGGGATCGGAGAAGCTCTGCAAGCTCTGCAAGGGTACAAAAATTTGAAAAAAATGTAGTTTATTAACTTTAGAAAAAAGTAGCTAAGATTTTTCAAACTCTGTTGGAATTTTTTCTTATTTTATTTTGCGACTTCTTTTGTTTTCCCAAAATGAAGAAATATTTCCATAGGTAATAAAGCAGAAACCGATAAAGATTTGGTTCACTTGACATTTTAAGTAAGAAAGAGACAATAATTTTGTGTGGCAAACCGATTCGTATCATCAATTTGAATACACAAACCCCATTTGATACTTTGTGTAAGTGTGCTTTGGTATCTGATTTAACTCCCTTAACAATATTGTAAGACATCACTGGCAAATCTCTTACAAACTGTGGATTATCAGCAGTTTGCCTTTAATGTGGCAACTTAAAGATTTGAGCATAGTTTTTGTGATGTCTGTGAATGCTGAACAGAAAAGCAAACTATTTGGCCAAGTCTTTTGATGCCTTTTGCTTTTTGGCCACAAAGTTGTTGTCTGTCCACCCCCCCTGCCTCCTCCTGCCACATCAGAAATGCACGTTATTAAGTATTATGTTGCTGTTGTTATTGTTGCTTCTATTTGTTTTTATTGTTATGGCCAATGTTATGGTTTGTCCTGGCAACAGAGAGTATCAACGGTTTTAAAAGCTTACAAAATATTTTTGTAATTTTGTCACGTTTCAACTTTGGCGGCGTCACTTAAAATTACATTAAACAAAAAAAAAAAAAATGAAAGGAAACAAGAGGGCAAAAGACAGGAAATAATGTTTGTCTGCGATTTTTGTGGAAGGGCAAAATCAAAAAGTAGATAGCTGAATGGTTGGATGGATGGATGGTTGACTGTTCACAGTCTGCTCCTACTCACGTGCCAAGAGTTTTCGTCTTCTTCTTGTTTTATTCGCACATAATGAAATTGAAGATAATATGGTCTGCTCTAAAGAAATATGGGGTAAGCAGCTTAAAAATAATCAGAATAATAAAATTTATCAAGCTGAATCGTTTAAAGCAGCAGGAACGTTGAGAAACAGAAAAATCACAACCCTTTTGAGCGAGGCTCGAGTCGAGCACACTGAGTGTATTTTGTTTTTGCGGCCGTCTGCATTTTGTTTTTGTTTTTCTTTTCAAAGCGATTGCCTGTGCGTCTAAGTGGAGGCAGTGGGAAGCAGTGGGAGCAAGGGATTGCCCGCCGCTGGCTTAAAGTTTTAAACTAGAGTTGGGTCATTACTTTTATATTGCTCTAAAACTGCTCGTATCTTGCTCTTATATTACTTTTATATTGCTCTAATATTGCTCTTGTATTATATCGAACTGGTGTTGAGTAGTAACTCTTATATTGCGTTTCTATTACTTTTATCTTGCTCTTATATAAGTCTTATATTGATTTTATATTATATATATTTTATATTTATATTATCAAACAAGAGATGGGTCATAACTCTTATATTGATTTTATTTTGCTCTTATCTTGCTGTTCTATTATATGTAACTAATCTTATCTTATCTTATCTTTCATTTATATTGCTCTTATATTGCATTTATATTGCTCTTATATTGCTCCCATATTGCTCTCATAATATATCATACTATAGTTCGGTCATAAATCTTATATTGCTCTTATCTTGCTCTTATATTGCTCTAATATTGCATTTATATTGCTCTTATATTGCTCCTATATTGCTCTCATAATATATCATACTAGAGTTGGGTAATAACACTTATATTGCTCTAATCTTGCTCTTATATTTCTCTCATATTGCATTTATATTGCTCCTATATTGCTCTCATAATATTTCGTACTAGAGTTGGGTCGTAAATCTTATATTGCTCTTATCTTGCTCTTATATTGCTCTTATCTTGCTTTTATATTATATATAACTAGAGTTGGTTCATATATTGGTCTAATATTGCTTTTATATTGCTCTCAAAATAAATCATACTAAAGTTGGGTCATAACTCTTAATTGCCATATATTGCTCCTATATTGCTCTCATAATAAATCTTATATTGCTCTTTTCTTGCTCTTATATTGAATTTATATTGCTCTTATATTGCTCTTATCTTCCTTTTATATTATATCTAACTAGAGTTGCTCTAATATTTCTTTTCTTTGGCATTTATATTGCTCTTACATTGCTTCTATATTGCTGTCATAATATATCATACTAGAGTTGGGTCATAACTCCTTTATAGCGCTTATCTTACTTTAAAATTGCCCTTATATTCCTCTTATATTCATCTTATATTGCTCTTATATTGCCCCTATATTGCTCTTATATTCCTCTTATATTGCTCTTATTTTGCTCTTATATTACTCTTATTTTGCTCTTATATTCCTCTTATATTGCACTTATATTGCTCTTATATTCCTCTTATAATCCTCTTATATTGCTCTAATTACTCTTGTATTGCTGTTATATTGCTCTTATTAATATAAGATAATATATCATACTAGAGTTGGGCCATAACTCCCTTATTGCTCTTGTATTGCTCTTATATTCCTCTTTTATTGCTCTGAACTCGGTGTTACTTTGCTGAACTAATTTGCCTTTTCTAAACTTCAAATTTATTAGTTATATACAAGCTTTGGCACGTACAGAGTATTTTACAGTCTTTCTTATTTTTTAAAATTATTTTCCCTATCTATTTGCCCTACTGTTTGTGGTTAGCATTTTCTTTATACGATTATAAAATTATGAATTGCAATAAAATGCAATAAAAGATGCCCACAACGGCAACAATCCAAGAGGAAATTCCCCGTGAAAACATTTGAAATATTCACACAGATAAAACATGACTCGACTCCGGCTTTTGGTTTTTGTGAAAACTGAAAATTCATTTCAGACCCAAAGGCAGGTGTACTTAAATTTTCTCAAATTAAATGCAACCGCAACTGTGTGGGGAGGGGGAGGATTGTTGTCTGCGGTTTGCCTTTTATTATGGCAGAAGCCGCTGCCGCCACATCAACGAGAAGCGGCAAAAATAATTTCAGCATGAATTGCCAAAACAGAAAATGCACTCACTAATTAGATGCATAATTAGACTAACAGAACGGGAGGAAAAATAGTGTGAGAGAGAGAGAGAGTAGGGAAGATGGGTATTTTAATAAACCACAATAAATGATTGTAAGGATACCAAAAATTTCAATGACAATTTTTGGACCAAGCAATTATGTTTAATTGAAGTTGAAGTTTGAAGTTGAGCTGCTGCTCCTGCTGCGCTTCTTCGAACAAAACTTTCCAGCCACAAAAACACGGGACACGTGCAAAGTGCACGTAGCCGGAAACAAATGACATTGTCAGCGCTTGCCAAGAAAAAGAAGAAGCACAGGCAGAGGCAGAAATCCCAGCTAAGCATTTCCGCCACTCCTGTGTTCCGACTCCTTTGCTGCCCCCCGCTCACATGTGTGTGACAAGGCCATTAGACAGCGGCTTTCCTTGCCAGCGCCTTACAGCGTCGTCGTCGTCGTCGTCGCCGCCGCCTGCTGCCACTTTATGACAGTCTTTTGTTGTCTACTTTTCCTTGTCAGCTTTTGCCAGCTGCCACTTTTGCCACAGTTTCAGTTTGTTTACGGCATTATTATTAAACTTTTGTCCAATTGGCCCTATATTGCGGATAAATCAAAGGCCAAAAAATATAATAAAGAAAAAAAAAAAAAAGAAGAAAATATTGCTGCCTCTTTGCAGTTTACAAACAGTTCAGAGTTCAATTAGTGCATAGGGAAAGAGATGCCATACACTGGACAAATTGAACTAGTAAAACTGTCGACCAAAGTCTTATGGCTCTGGCACCTTAGTTTAAGTTTTTTTTGATTCTTTTTCACTTCTCATTTACACTTTTTTGCTAGTTCGTTTGTACATGGGAAAAAGTGCGTGTTTTTTACTCAATCTGTCATCTAAAAGAGTAATTTTAGCAGCAAAAGTGTCGGTTTTCCATTTTTCAGTAGCCTTGTACTTGCACCGGGGTACAATTGTACCCCAAATTGCATTTCTTTCCTGATTTTTAGCGGGGTACAATTGTACCCCAAATTGTATCCCTCTTTTGACCTATGTGTGGCTCCAATAGGATCATCTAAGTTAACCTAAGCGTACGTATTACTTATACAAAGGAGTAACAAGTCTGAAAAACTTTGATTCTGACTTATATAATGTTGAAATATTCTTAAATCTTGCATTAAAAGTTCGATTAGCAGTAAGAGTGTCAGTTCTTCATTTTTCAGTAGCCGCTGGCATTGACCAGCAGACTGCACTAAATATTTATGTCGGGGTACAATTGTACCCCAAGTTCAATCTCTCTTTTGACCTATGTGTGGCCCCAATAGGATCATTTACGTTAACCTAAGCGTATGTATTACATATACAAAGGATTAACATACTGAAAAACCTTGAATCTGACCCATATAATGTTTGAATATTCTTAAAACTTGTGTTAATAGTTTGATTTGAAGTAAGAGTGTCCGTTCTTTATTTTTCAGTTGCCGCTGGCATTGTAGCACTAAATATTTATGCCGGGGTACAATTGTACCCCAAATTGCATCCCACTTCTGACCTATGT
Organism: Lordiphosa mommai; assembly: GCA_018904225.1. Taxonomy (NCBI): domain Eukaryota; kingdom Metazoa; phylum Arthropoda; class Insecta; order Diptera; family Drosophilidae; genus Lordiphosa; species Lordiphosa mommai. The sequence goes on from JAEIFT010000082.1 coordinate 265,888, forward strand.
GAGGGCCCTAATAGCTAAATCTAAGTAAACCTTACATATACAAAGGATTAAAAAGGCAGAAAAACATTGTTACTGACTCAAATCTTAAGTTCAATATTCGATTAGCAGCAAGAGTGTTGATTTTACATTTTTTTAGTAGCCGCTGACATTGATCCAACAAACTGCACTAAATATTTATGACGGGGTACAATTGTACCCCAAATTGTATCCCTCTTCTGACCTATATGTGGGCCCTACAATGGATTGAAAAGGGAGACAAAAATTTCGATTAGCAGCAAGAGTGTTGATTATCTATTTTTAGTAGCCGCTGACATTGATCTTTGTACCGGGGTATAATTGTACCCCAAAAATGTAGATCGTACATTTTAGTTTTTTAATCTCTGTGGGCTTTATATTTAAATAAAAATTTTTGCTAAGGGCCTCTTTTAAACTAGTTTCGAGTTAACCTAACGTTTTTTGGGGTACGCATGTACCCCAAGAATGAAACTTTAATTTAGCTTTATTTATATATATTTCTAAAGAATTGTCTCAAAATAACCGTTTTTAAGTCCAATTTTGTCCGCATTTTGTTGCCGTGTATTCTACTAGCGAATTTTGACTTTTTGGGCTGGTCGCGTAACATTTGTCGCATTAATTTGAATTTGAAGCGCGTTCAAAATGAAATCACGCACAGTCAGCGGCTAAATGAGGGGGCGTGGCCATTGTTTATGCGAACAGACGGCGCGAAATTAGCATTTGGCCAACGGACGTCAAACAATTTTCCCATGGTTAGGCTGGGCGAATGGGTGGTTGGTTGGTTGGTTGGTTTTTAGGGGTGGTGGCCAATAAATTGCCCTTATTGGAAAATGCATTTGGCCTTTTTAATTGCCCTGCAATTGATGATGGAAATTGTGCAGCGTCGTCGCTTAAAGCTTCAATTCTCGGACCAGGCCGAAACCCAAGGGTGTCGTTGGCCACGGCTGAGAGTGGTGTGTTAATAATCGATGGCTGCAGCAGTGCTAACGGCGGCAACTGTTGCAACTTTGGGAAAATTCCGCCGCCAGCAGCAAACAACACAGTGGCCGCCAATGGTGGGGGCCCAGTGATTTAGGGTCAGCGCACGGTCAAAAATTTCAATGCACTCGGCCGCAAAATGTAAAATGCGACGTCGACGACCATGCAAAAAAAAAGCAAAAAAAAAAAAGTGGCACTAGGAACAGCCACAGCAAGTGCCATTGTCCTGGGCCTACAAAGGAGGTCTGAGGCTCGAGGCTCGTAAATGATTTTCCAACACGAAGTGGAAATACGCTGGGAAATTGGGTTCACTGGTAAGCTTACTTATGACTTATAATTCGAATTTATCTTTAAGAAGGCGTTGACCAAGATTTTCAAAATGTTATCTTCCATCCACTAGTCGGCACATTTATTTTGACAAGAAATTTTGCTTAATATCTTTGAAACAAAAAATCTGAAAATGTTGAAATTTTTATGTCATACTAGTACAGAAGAGAGCTTTCAATAATGCATAAGAAGTTTACAATTGGATGCTTGCATAGAAAAATACCAAATAAAAATGTACAATTTGGTTTGGCATAATTATTTTGACAAGATTTGAAAATTGATTTATTCTCCAAACAGGAGCTAAAATGCTAAATGAGTTATTGATTCTAGGCAAATTTTTCACGTTGAATCCGAGTCTGGTTTCTGAGATCCTATATCTTCAAGGGTTTAGCTGCAAATTGAACCGAAAAATGCAGAAAGTGGCTAATTTGGCCATTATCACCATAGCCCTACGTCGTAGAATCAGGGTGTCAAACCGGAACCCGAACCGGAACCGTATACCGAAAAGAACCGATTGAAACTCAGAACCAGAACTGGAACCGGAACCTTTATTAATTATTTTTTGAGTACCGGTATTTCGGAACCTTTATTTTTGGAACCCAAATGACCGAAAAGAACCGAAACATTGTACAGTTTCGGTTCTGAGTTTTTTTTTGTTATTTCATTTTTATTGCTTCAATCAGGAACTTCTTCAGGGTAAAACGCAGGGTAAATGTTAGCGAAAACTTACAAATGTGAAGTTAAGGAACCTTTTGGTATATACTGAAATTTTCAATAAAAATAACAATTTCATCTTATTTCTTTGCATCCATTTTAGTTCAATAAATTCCAAATATTATTAATTTATTCTTAATTTTGGCATTTACAAAGGAAATGAATTAATAATTGGCCCAAATGGACTTAACCTAACAGCAGGGTTAAATTGTGATCGGTAACGTTATCTGAAAACAGTGTATTTAACATGTCATCAGATATCAAAAGTTTTTCTTGCTCTTTTATTATTAGAACACTTTATTTCTGAGGTAAAGTTTAATATGTTTAATTTTCCTTCTTTATAACTACTTTCTGTTGTGTAGGTTGCTACCATTTCTATTATATCTTCGGATTAAAGGATTTTTAAATTATACCGGTATACCGAAATAAAAACCAAGGTACCGATACGGAACCGAATACCGAAATAAACTAGAACCTAAACAGAACCTTTTACCGAAACATTAGTTTCGGTACGTACCAGAACCGAAACCGAAATTCGATTCGGTTTGATTCCCTGCGTAGAATACTATGAAATAGTGCAACATTCATATTTCAACATATTAATTTGATCCTAAAATATATCAGCTAAAAATGTATCATATCGGCTTTCGATTAATATGAAAAAATCTCACATTTAGGCCTGTTCCCGTTTCCGATTTAGATCAAATCATGCGGAATCGGAATTGTTAAATGTTCTCGCTTCTAAACACCCATTGTAATATTCGGTCTTTATATTTTCATATTGTATATCTTTATTCGATTCTCTTGATAGCATATAGTTTCAACCGAATTCATTAATCGCTTCCTACCAATTCCGATTGATCGGATTCGGATCATATCAATTTTTATTCTGTGTATAATAGCCTAGTTCCTCTGCTGATGAGGATGGAATTTGTTTTCATTCGGACTCCTATATGAAAATAAATGTTAAATGGATATACATTATTAGTTCATGAAGTTAAGTATCGATAAATGAGGGTATTCACTATAGAGAAATTAAGCTACCTGATTTACGGAAAATGCATTGTCTGAGTGGATAGGATTGACGATTTATATATATATATTTATATATCTAGATATCTATATATCTATAAATCTAGCCTTTTCGGATTTCAAATGTTGTACATGTTCAAGTTTCTAATAAACGATTAGGGTTATTAATATTAAGCCATAACTTTTGTACTTACTTTATATATAACTATTTTTACCACGTCTACGGGCGTTTTTGCACAGGCCGTTATTGCAAAAGGGACTTAAAGCCCGGCGGATGTTATTACTTGCCCCCGATATTATTCACCCTGTACAATAAAAATCTTGCAAAATTAAAGTTAAAGTTTCTAAGGAAGGCATACAGACTGATGAATGGTCTTAAGGGGACAAAAGTCTAAAATGTTGTATGATCAATACAATATCTTATCAGCCCGATATTTTTCTTACCTTGAAGATTCAGCTAGAAGTCATTCTGAAGCAGTCGCCTGACCATCCTCAAGAATTAGTTCGTACGTTTACTAACCGGCATATTTTAGGTTAGGAATTGCTTTTGAAATATTCTTTTATGATCGTAAAATGACCGAAACTGGTACGTAGTCTTAAAGTAGAGGTTTCAATCTTTCCAAAAAGCTTAAGATTTTAAGCGTAGTTCCATTTTTTGGCAAAGCTACGTCAGAGTTTAGGTTAGGAATTGTTTTTGAAAAAAATATTATTTTATGACCGTAAAATATGGCCACACTGGTACATGGTCTTAAAGTAGAGGATTTTGAATTAAATTTATTTTGTTTATTAGAATTTGTTTACCATTCAAGTACTCAGAGCAGCTATTTTCCGCTAAGCGGAACTGAGCTTCAGCTTCTTAAGCTTGGGGACGAGCTGAATTTTTAGAGTGACCCTTTATCTGCTTTGTCCGTTGGTTTTTTTTAAATATATAGAAAAATGCAGACATATTTTAATAAAATGAAGAAAGCTGAAGTTGATTCCATTACGAATTAACAGGTTTAAAATTTTATCAAACCATTTTTTGCAGCGTCGGAATAATTACAAATAATTTTTTTTGCCCTCGGAAATCAATCAGCTGTTCCGATAGTTTATCTGATAACTGACCCAGGGCAAAGAAAGCATTCAGACACCCATTTTTATTTGTTGTATGAACTTGATACCCAGCAAAAATCTTTGTTTGTTGATTTCCAAAATTTAAAATCATTCAGTTTTTAAAGCTATTCGAAAGTGTCAGAAGAATTGAGCTGAACTAAATTTTTAACTCATTTGAGTATAGAACTGGCTTAAGGCTTAAGGGAGTACTTTCCAAATGAAAGACTCTGATTTGCAATATTTTTTGGTAAAGGGTATAGCAAAAACAGTTGAGCCTGGTTAAGACCAAATGCAGGTCAGGCCGGTCACCCAAGAGGGACTACACCAAATGTTTTGCCTGGGGGCCCTCAAACTGCAAGTGAATGTGTTGACCAGGGTAGATGTGTGTGTGTGTGTGTGTGTGTGTATGTGTGTGTGTGAGGGTGATTGTGGGCTGTGGGTTAGTGGCGCGGAAATATTAAATTCGCCACTTTGCCGCACAAAGCGTTATTTTTCACTTCCGCTTCGTCGATCGAGCCACCCTAGAAATCATCAGGTATTCATTTCATCTTGAGTATATACATATAATATTTAATGGTATAAAGGTATGAGAGTGTATGTGTGTGTTCATTAATCGTCAGACATATCTGATAAAGCGTCTGAAAAATCTTCATCCTCCGTACTTTCATCTTCGAACGGTGACCAATCCATACGTGTACGCAAATAACGGCGTTTTGCTTTCTGTACCTTTACCGCCTTCACCCGCTTCTGTACCTTTACCTCCTTCACCTCCTTCTGTACCTTTACCTCCTCCAGCTGTATCTCTGGCTGATACTGATCCACCAGTTTCTCTGGCTGATCCTCCTCCACCTGCATCTCTATCTGAGCCTGCTCCACCTGCATCTCTGGCAGATCCTGCTCCACCTGCATCTCTTCCTGCTCAATTGGCTCTATATCACTAACTTTCAGCTTCTCCTTTGGACTCAGAGGCTTCAACTCGGGACTCTTATTTGGCACATGCATTTTAACGTTAATCTTGATATCATCTAACTGCCAATAGTCAGCACGAGCCACAGCTAGCTGTGCAGACTTGAGTTCCCTGTAGCTAATGAAACCATATGATGATCCACGATTTCTTCCATTGCGCGGTAAATAGAATCTGACTATGGGACCGGCCACTTTGAATAGCTGAATCAAACGCATGGGAGGCATTCCCGGTTTTAGATTCCAAATAAAAATGGTGCGATCCTCCCATTCAGCAGGCACCGACCATTTCTTCTCTGAATTGGGTTTTTTTGACTTGGTTATTTTCTTACCTGGAAGAAATGACAGAAAAGAAAAGTTAAAAAATTTAAATTAATTTTACAAACAAAAGAAATAATTAATAATAAAATATTCTAAATAAAGGGCAGAAGAAAAGGTTGCCATACCTAATTAAAGCATTTGCCAACACTGTTTCAATGAGGTTTTTAAAATTAAAATAAATTTAAGGCACGCACGCAGTCGTGTCATCTCTCATTAGGTGGACATACCTAATTATGACATTTACCAACACTGTTTAAATATGTTTAATTTTTTTATTAAAGCTTTTTCAAATTAAATAGTTGTTAAAGACACGCACATAGTCATCTCATCTCTCTTCTGGTTGCCATACCTAATTATGACATTTGCCAACACTGTTTTAATATTTTAATATTTTTATTGTATAATAATATGCAGGCAAGTCATATCGATAGATATAGCTGCAATAACAGGAAGAGGCAAGATTGAAGAGCGCAAGAAAGAGAGGAAACGTGCACAAATGCTGAAAAGAGAGAGCGTTGTTCCAACTGGCCTTTTATACCGTTATTCCACCAGAGTCAGCTGATTGCCGACACGTTTTTTCCTAGCTCAGATTCTTGGTTATGTTTTGTTGATATTTTAAATAAAATTGTCAATTGTTTTGGCCTAAATAAATAAATAACCCAAAAATCCGGGTAAAAATTTTAATTAAAAGCAAATTATTGCTATGAATATTTTGTGAGGCAAAAGACACACACACACACACACACACAAACACGTCGAAAAAGAATGGGAAAACAGATTTTCTGTATAATTGTAGCTGCTCTTCATTGTTATTGTTATTTGCTGTTGTCCAAAGATTTTTGCATCATAAAATATTCAAAACATTTAAGAAAATGTGGTGACAATGGCCACAAAAGTTGCGCTTTTAGTTTTCCTTGTGTGTGTGTGTGTGTGAGGGCACTCGCCTCAGAAAAAGTTTGATAAACATTTTAGTTAAGGAAAATTCATTTACTTGGGGCCATTTCTTCTTGACAATTGTTGAATTGAGAACTGAGAATTATTAATTGTTCCACAAAAAATATTTGAAATATTTTCACAAAACTCCACGATGTTGCACAGACGACAGTCACTGGTACAGGAAACGAAAGTTTAACAATTTGACAACAGGCAACTGTCAAATGATTAGAGTGGGACGGCAACAGTAGGTCTAACAGGGACATATTGAATAAATTATCGACTTAGCTGAATTTGAGTTTTAGCTTTTAATATAAAAGAAAGCCAAATTTTAAATTTACCGTTAACTTTGACGTTTCAGACTTTAAAGTATCCGTTATTCAGGGAAATATTTGTATGTATAAATATAAGCGGCTTAACAGCCTGAAAGGGCCAAGCTGAGCTTCTCTATGGTTTAACAAAGAATCCAAAGACTACATACTACACAGCTGGCGCCAATAGCTGGTAAAGGTGACCTTATGTGTAATTAGATGTTTGAACCCACAATCAGAGACCAATATATATAGACTTAAAGATTGCCCATTTAACAGAAAAATTAATCAGCTGTTTGTTGTCATTTTCGCTCTCTGAGTAATTTCATGACAATGTCCGTCTCGCTCTAACCACCGTGTTTCCCTTATGCGTACTATAATTTGAGTAAAGTATGAACATGTGCACTATCCCCTAACAGCATTCTATTCTGAGAGCCGTCTAAATCTTTGAGTCTATTATTCTCGCACTGTAGGGAGTCTCGCTACTCACTGAGCCACTTAAGGAAGTTATGTATTTCTTAAAATTTATGAAAGTCAGTCAACAGAGCATTAATAGTATGTTAATAGTACAAAGGTTAAGGCTTTTTTTTTTGGCTTCGCAGTGAATAACAAATATAAAATTTATTTTATATTTAGTAATCACAAAATCCACACAGTGTGTGGATAGCTGCTCGACTAGAGCCTCGCTAATAAGGGTTCTTTTTTCTGCATCCAATCTCGAATTTCGTGCCCTTTGCTGGTGTGTAGTTCACATACCAAAAATGATAGCTCCAGGTCTTCTTGTGTTAATACCGACAGATGGACACGAATATAAATACTTTTGACCTAAACTTTAGCAGACAGACGGCTGCTCGACTCGAGGCTACCTCATAAGATTTTTTGAATAGCTGCTAAAGTAAGCTTATAGGCTGTTTACTCAGGCAGCATCATTTATATTTTATTTTATATGAAAACTGTGGCGCTGCAGTCTTAACTCTTGCAAGATTTTTTTCAGTGTAGCTCTGGAAATGCATAAAATTTATCGATATGTACTTTATCGAACTAATTGAATGGGGTGACACTTACACACAAGTGAAATGGTCACACTTTTACACAAGTGAAACGGTCACACTTACACACAAGTGAAATGGTTACACTTTTACACAAGTAATACGGTCACACTTACACACCAGTGAAATGGTCACACTCTTACACAAATTGATAAAATGGCTACATTTTTACAAAAATGTGAAGATGACGTTGCATAAGTTTGTGTTTGCACTGAGACATAATAATACAGTAGGCCTTCATGTTGTCCTGTTTTCAATGTCAAATGACGAGCTATTCATATTTAAAGAAAAAAAAAAACAAAATGAAGGCCTACTAGATTATCATGTCTCTTGCTTAAACTGTTTACTGTTAAAGACCTCCTTCCAGATGACATAAAAACTTATTTCGGCACAATCCTTCATAAGAATAGAAACACTTTTAAATAGCTCTGGAAGCTGAATACTTTTGAAGCATAGTGCCGAAATAAATTTGTATGGCGTCTAGAATAAGGCCTTAAAACTGAACAAAAAACATTGAAGTAAATTTTAAGTAAAGACGTTGACATTATATAGAAATATGTTAAATATTTTTTCAATTATATAGAGTGGCTGATGAATGTTGCTACCAAAAAATAATGTTATAGCTTTTTTCTGTGTGGTTAATAGGTTATTTTATTTGGTCTGATTTCACCGACTGATTTTGATATTTTACAAAATATGTCGTAAAGATAATTTATGGCAACCAGCTCTTTAAATAATTTTTATAAATTTTTTAAAAAGGTTATTTAAGTTTGTTAATGTAGCATCATTTATTAGCCACCCATCTATGTGTTCTCTGTAAGAACCCACTAGTATAAGCGGACTGCACAGATACAAAACCACAGACCATGAATAATAGACTCAAAGATTGGGACGGCTTTCAGAATTGTATGCTGTTAGGGGTTAGTGCATATGTTCATACTTTACTCAAATTATAGTACGCATTAGGGAAACACGGTGGTTAGAGCGAGACAGACATTGTCATGAAATTACTCAGAGAGCGAAAATGACAACAAACAGCTGATTAATTTCTCCGGGCAATCGTTTTAGTCTATTATTCATGATCTGTGACAAAAAAAAGCAAATAACACTTAAGAACTATTCCAACTATTCATGAAAATGCCTTGTCATGTAAAGAATGCTATGAAAATGTGTTTGAGAGGAAGCCTTTATTTTATTTAAGTTATTTTTGTCAATTCTCGTTTTAGGCAATTCATTTTTTTGCCTGTGGAAACTCGCAGTGAGGTTCATTAAATGACAAAAGAAAGAAGAATTAAAAACATAATGACAGTAATAAACAACGAAATAAGGAAAAATGTACCAATAATTCATTAAAAACATTAAATGACATCATGGAGAAATTAATATAGAGTGGGAATTTGAGATGCCTCCAATCAATCAGCTGTTGACTATCATTTTCGCTTTTTTTTGAAAAACTATGTTCATCCTTTTCTAACCACAGTATTTTTCGATAAGAAAAATTATATTACAAAATAGAGAGGCATTTCAAATTGCTTCTCTATGTGAACTCCTGCATGATGCTGGCAATTCCGAGCAAATTTATTTTTCTATATTCATTTCATTGATTCAACAACTTGCTGGGCAAATTTTACATGTGCCTAGAATTTTGGTCACCAGCAAGAATGCTGAGGAACAGATGCCCTATTTTAATGAGGTTTTTTTATAGAGAATGTTCAGCATTCCGAACAGGTGCCCTATTTTAATGAGATTTTTCTTTAAAAAGAATGTTGGGAAACAGGTGCCCTATTTTACTGAGTTTTTTTTTTTAAATAACAAAACTTTTTATTAAATCAATACAAATATATTTGTAAGCATGATTTTAAGCCCTTGCTCCTAATTGCTCCCATAGCTTCGCTTAAATCTGGTGACAGATTGCGGGGCGCAAAAACAAAATACAGACAATGTACGCTTCCGCGGCTAAACGATTCGAGGCTCGCTTAAAAAGGTTGTAGTTAGATTGCTCCCAAAAGCTCAATTTTTATGCCCACCGCTGCTAAAATAATTTGTTTTTTCTCATAAATTTATTTAAACATTTGTATAGAATTTTGTTTTAAAAGAAATAAAGGGATACCCGCGCGTCCCAAACAATAACTGCGAGTTTGGGACGGAACGAAATAGAATTTTAAATGATAACCGAAGGTAGGGACTGAATGGATTGATAGGGTTGCTTACCAACGAGGTCCAGAGGATCAACGGATAACTAAGTTAATGCAGCAGGGCAATCTCAGTACGAGCGAATGTAGCGACATAAATAGTGAAACGAATTTAACGCAATCTTTAATTTGCCCATAATAAGCGATACACAATGAAGAGAATCATACAGCGGGTTTTTCTTTCCAGGGGCTCAACGCATAATGCGCTTAATGAAAGAAAATGGCACAACTGGATCACGTCAAAACGAAGATCAGCGAATAATGATGCGAATCCAAGAGGGAAGTCGTCCACGAGTACGAAGGATAGTATCGAATGAAACAAAAAATAATAAAGAAATTATTATAGCTCTTAAGCGCAGCTAACTGAGCTCTCGCTGAAATAAAGAAGAGCAGGAATTAACTTTGAGAAAAGAAAAAGAAAAAATTAAAATAAAAGGAAAGTCAATTAAAATCATACGATCTTTTACTATAAATAAATTAAGTAAAAGATTCCCTTCCGATTGGATGGCTTGCTACAGAAGTAATCCCAAGCCAATGTATAAAAGCATAATTATAAGGGAAATGCAAGGTTTTGGTAGACTTCCGAAAACGCAAAAGGAAGAAGAACTCATAAATTAAATAATAAAGTTTGATGATACAAAGAAATGAAATATATTGAAAACAAGAAAAGTACACAAGCAAAAGTCAAGTCACTCAAGCTTCAAGCATCCCCAAATCAAGTGAAGAAACGCGAATTCACAAACAGAAATTATACAAGAAGGCGAACCAGAAAATAATGTACACATATTTCAAATAAAATAAATATTCAATAAAAAATAAAAGCAATTCCATCAATTTAATGTTAATGAAAAAATAAATGCGTAAAAAATAAAATAAAGAAAAAATCAATATTCATCATAATGATGATGAAGCTCCCTGCGAAGCGTCCGCACACCTCAAGGTGCGTTTACGTACTGAAATTTTGCTGTCTGAATTTCTATGTCAACTCGTTCGTACTCGTGGACGACTTCCCTGTTGGATTCGCATCATTATTCGCTGATCTTCAGGACCGGGTTGGTAAGGTGCCTTTTGGTGTTTACGTTTTGACGCAATCCAGTTGTGCCATTTTCTTTTATTTTTAATCGGTCAATTACTATCTCTACACTCGCTCGTACCCAGATTTCCCTGTTGCATTAAGCTTATTATGCGTTGATCCCGTGGAAAGAAAAACCCGCTGTACGATTCTCTTCATTGATTATCGCTTATTATGGGCAATTTAAAGATTGCGTTAAATTCGTTTCACTATTTATGTCGCTACACTCGCTCTTACTGAGTTTGCCCTGCTGCATTAACTTCGTTATGCGTTGATCCTCTGGACCTCGTTGGTAAGCAACCCTATCAATCCATTCAGTCCCTACCTTTGTTATCATTTAAAATTCTATTTCGTACCGTCCCAAACTCGCAGTTAGGTGCAAGGGCTTAAAATAATGCTTACATATATATTAGTTTTGTTATAATAAAAACTTTTAAAAATTAGTTTGTTATTTTTATTTAGCAAAAAACCTCATTAAAATAGGGCACCTGTTCTTCAGTATTCTCTTAAAAAAAACCTCATTAAAATAGGGCACCTGTTCTCCAGCATTCTCTTAAAGAGAAATCTCATTAAAATAGGGAACCTGTTCTTCAGTATTCTCTATAAAAAAAACTCTTTATAATAGGGCACCTCTTCCTCAGCATTCTTGCTGGTGACCAAAATTCTAGGCACATGTAAAACTTGCCTAGCAAATTGTTGAATCAATGAAATAAATATAGAAAAATAAATTTGCTCGGAATTGCCAGCATCATGCAGGAGTTCACATAGAGAAGCAATTTGAAATGCTTCTCTATTTTGTAATATAATTGTTCCTTTTGAAAAATTCCGTGGTCAGAAAGAGACGAACATAGTTTTAGCAAAGAAGAACTCAGAGTGCTAAAATGATAGCAAACAGCTGACTAATTGGAGGCGTCTCAAATTACCACTGTATTAAATCCTACATGATGTTATTCTATGATTTTATTTATTTTATTTTAACAAATTAAATCATTTATTTAATATTAAACTTAATGATAATTTAATGAGCACTAGCTGATAGGGCCTTTTATGTTTTTAATGAATTATTGATAGATTTTGTAATATATCACGGTCATTATGTTATTAATTCTTCTTGGTTTTGTCATTTAATGGACCTCACTGCAAGTTTCCACGGGCAAAAATTTAAGAAAGTTTTGTGGAACACATGGGACTTAAATTTTTCGATTTTTCAGGAAAAAAGTTATGTTAAGGCCTCTTTCCAGCTGACATAAAAACTTATTTCGGCACAATCCTTTATATGACTAGGTGGGGTAATATTTATATTACCCTGAGGTCAATAGTGAACATTTGGTAATACCAAAATAAAGTATGACATTTTTTCAGCATAAACGGTCTCACAATGTTTTGATGCACAAACGCTATTTTTGTGGTTTATATAATGACTTAGCGCGTTGGTTCAAAAATGGCTCGTGTGGATTGGTGCAAAGAAATGCTGACAAAAAACAAAAATGCTGACGTCAAGACGTTACAGGTGACGAATCATGGTTATAGAACAGCAATCGATTGTATGGGTGTTCCAGGACGAGCCAAATCCCATAAAAGTAGTTCCCGCTCGAAGCCTGTTTCTTTGGTCGAATGGGTCAATTGGATTTGGAATTTCACCTGGCTTATAAAAAAACATAAACATTTATCTAAATTATACGCTGTTTATACGCTGTTTAGACCGGCCGCATCATTGAAATTTTCCGTTAAACGGAAGGTGCGGAATTGTTTCCCATAAGAAACCTGTGGATAGAAGAAGAGCCGCATGTTTAATGATGCGGATAGAGTGACCGTATATTGAGGAGTATCGAGTATTGTTTCACAGCGTCGATAGCGAGCTGCTGATTCTGCCATCGAATTTCGATAAGCAACAACAACAGAATTGGACCGCGTAGTTTAAAAAAATTAATGATCCGCATAAACAAGCACTATTTTCATATTGGTGAACGCAGTGCCGTTGCCAAATACACCGCGTGCAACATTTAAAATATTATCGCTCATAATTGTCTCTATTTCAATAAATTACATTTGTTCTCTTCTTCTTACTACTTGGATATGTTCACGTTTGGCATGGCGAACAGCTGTTTCAATGATGCGGCTGCGGTCTAAACGCCTGCATCATTTTTTCGCATCTTCGACAATGATGCGCCCCGGTATTAGCCTCATAGCTGATTTCGTTAAATCTTTGAGTGTGACCTTAGTTGTCTTACTTTGGCTGGGCACACTGCCCTTTTTTTCATTTCAACATAATCTTAATCAAATCTAAATCAGTTGAAGGAATCCCACTAAATTGTTGTTCTTCAATACAGAATCAGACCTATTAAAGACAAGAGTCAGACCCAACAATAAATTCGAGTTAAAAAATGAATTTGTCATGCCAGTATTTTGGTTATAAATAAACTTTATGCTCCATTTGGTTATATATCAAAAAGTAAGCAAGTTCTATATACTTAAAATAGACTTCACTTAAGATTTGTTAGATAAATTTGTTGTATTTTCTGTCTGATTTCTGAATATCAATAAAAATGTCAAACAAAGTGCACACACACACAGCACACACACACATAGAGAAGAAAACGTTGCTGCAGGCAGTTCATAAACTTCTCAAGTAAATTGCCAACTTATGCACTTCATCGTCGTCAGTCACCTTTTAGAAGTGTTTTGTTATTTTACATGCAAATGGGGAGCCCGGTTACCGGTTACCGGCGGCTTCTTCATCGCGTCCTGCCATATGCTGCTATTGCACACACACACACACACTTCATATTTTGTGCTATGCATAATATTGCCAACGATTGTATCTGAACACATAAGCAAAACTAAATAGAACATTAGCAGAGGGTTGCCCTTTGCCCTGGTCCTGGTTCCAGTACCCCATTCACAATAAAAGTTAAGTTCCATTTGTGGGGTACATAAAATGCAATAAAAGAAGAAAAAAAAAACTTGAACGAGTCGACATTTTTATGCATATTTATGGGCGAGAGAGAGAGAGAGAGAGGGAGCCACATACCGTATATAATATGACCAGGCACAACTGTACCGCCCCAAAAGCATGACACTGTTAAATTTTAGTGCCCAGTTGTTTACTGTTGTTGTTACTAGAAAATGAATGTTGCGACTTTTACTTTAAATGCAAAACGAGTCCAAAGTAAAAGAGGAAAAGAGCGAGAGAGTGGAAAAGAGAAACAGACACAGATAGAAAGAAAGAGAGAGAGAGAGAGGGATGGGGAGCGGGTGACGACCAAAATGGAGCAAACAGATCCTTGACACAGAATGCAACCATCGCGCCGTCATCGTTGTTGTTATACCCTGCGAACCGATAAGATAACTGGGGTATATCAAGCCTGAAACATAGAGAGAAAGATTCAGACAGCTCTCAAAGCGATAATACGCATGTAGATACTTTTGAAATTTTGCTAAGCGCTTATAACACATATAGAAAAACACGTTGGTTAGAGCGAGACGGAAATTGTCTTGACTGTACTCAGAGAGCGACAATAACAAAGAAAAGCTGATTAATTTCTCTTCGAAATTGTGGCGACCGAGCAATCGTTCTCTTTAATAATATTAATCTGTGCCTGAAATGCAAAATATAAAAAAAAAAACTAACACGTTTCCACTGTATTTTGTATGTTTCCACTTTTCGCTTCTGAAGCTTATCTTACATGAGGCATATCCAGCACATTTTAATAATCGTGCAACCTGCAAATATTTTTATTACAATCACGTCTTTTAAGATACTTTTAAAAAAAGTCTTAAGCGACAGTCAAACGAAGCTAAGCGACCGATCGATTCCTTAGACATTTGAGTCACGCTTAGCGACTATTAAGCGACTCTTCATTATTATCCGATTCGATTGATTCTATTTATTCTATTTTTCTAAGCATCATATCGTCTTCTTAAGCTTAGGTTCCTTAAGCAAATTATTTGACCAAATTTTGATAAAAATTTAGCTTAATTGACCAAAATAGGGAATTTGGCGGCACTTTTTGAACATATTATTTTCGTATAGATTCATAGCTTCAGTTTCAGGTCCTGAAAATCTAAGTTAATGGCGATTAAGACAATTTTTGAGTCATTTCCATTAAGACGAAGCGGAACTTGATATATTCGAAAAAAATCATTAGGGTATTTTTTATAAAATAAAAAAACAATGTTGCCGAGTCTGGGTATCGAACTCGGGACCTTGAACTTAACACGGAATAGAATAACGTCACGACGCACTTAGCCAACGCCCACGCTTATGAGCATACGTCTAAGAGACTATTAATATTTTTTCTCGGCAGCAGCTTTTTGTTATTGTAAATTTCCATATTCGACACAGTCTATCTCGTTCGGCATTTTTTGAACATAAAGCCGTTGATTAACTCTAGAGCGACTTTTGGACAATTTTTCTAAGGTACTCATGGGTAACATTTAAGCGATAAGCGACTTTTTTACGTTTCCTTGATCTTTTGTCGTTTGACTTAGTGACCTAATGCAGCGTTGGGCACCAATGTATAACTGAAGGGCTTAGCAACAACAGAATGCACTTCATTTAGCCTTCGGCGAAATAACGGTTCGGGCTGCAAGGGCGCTACAGGCTACTTTGAGCGACTTCTATACGAATTTTAGCCTCTTCAAGCGGCTAATATATATCTAAGTAAGTCCCGAGTAAAGCATCTCCTGGACGATTTTTAGAGACTTAGCGACTTTAAAGTGACTTTTTAGCAATTTTTAAAAACCAAATGACTTCAGTTAATTTCTAAGAAAATTTTTAGCAATTTCAAATCGGTTCTGTAACGACTGTCAAAGATTGTGGAGTATGAGCCACTTGTTGGCGATTTCTTAGCGACTCCTAAGCGACTCTAAAAGACTAATCGTTTTTAGAGCGATTCATTAGCGACTTTCAGGCGATTTCCCAGCGACTTTCAAAGACTGTGCGTCTTTTGGTCGCTTTCAAAAACTGAGCGACTTTTAGTCAGTTTTTGAAAGAATATCCGGTAATTCCTAGGTGATATTGGCCATAAAATTTCATTTCAAAGGGAATTCCCCCATTCGATCCGCTTCACAAAAAAAAATCGCAAGGGAGAAACTTTCGTACTTTTTGGGTGCCTGTGTGCCTGGTTTTCCTTCTCGTGTTCCTCGTGTGAAGTGGAAGTGCGCGGCGGCAAATGAGTTTGTTGTTGCTGTTTTATGTCACACGCCAAAACTGCAGCAGGGAAAACAACAACAACAACAACAGCTAGAAAAGTTAATAGCAAACGAACGCATTAAGCGAAAAACAGGAAAAATTGAATTGAATTTTCTGCATGAGAATGGATGACGGACAAGAAGGGGTGGGGGAGGAAGGGGGAGGTAGTCGGGCTAGGTGAAAGGCAAATGGCTTTAGCTGTTGTTGTGCCATTAAATAGTGTGGCAAATAACACAGTTTTGACGCCTAGGGGCAAACGGTAAAACTTCTTTTGGAATGCTTTTAGAACTGCTTGCGTGTTCAGATGGTCGAGTGCTGTTTTTTTTTTTTTTTCCTGCAAACCGGATGTGTACGCATTTAGGCGGTATTTATGAGCCACGCCCACTAACACTATACACAAAAATTGCTAGCTGCCAGGTGAGCTACAATTTTGCGGAAAATTTAAATAGGAACGTTGACAAAATGTTCAAAATTAATCCCAACGGCACCAAAAGGAGTCTGATGCGAGATTTGCTTAAATCGAACGATTGTCAATGAGTTAGGTTCCCGTGTGTATGTAGCAACTTGCTATTTGATGCCTCAAATTGGCATACAAGTATAAATACAAAAAATAATTTTTTTGTAACATTCATTACCAAGGAGCTTTCTTTTCACCCCACCTAGTATAGCCCCGACCTTGCACCTTCAGATTATCATTTGTTTTTGAAATGGTAAAACTTATGTTTTTGATGACAAACTTCTGATTTGAATTTCCTTATCAACATAAGGACAAGAAGTTCTGCGAGATGGTCAAAGGTGGTCGAACACAACGACTCAGACATAATCGATTAATGCTTATTCTTTACATAATAAAAAAATCCTGTGAATTTATTAACAAAATTCTACATGAATTTCTTGTCAACCCAATATTTATAGCGTTTAGTATTTTTGCTTTATAATGTTAAACATAAAATGTACGTGCTAAGCACGAATAAGCACGAAATAAAATTTTACTGTTTTGTCGCTTTAAAATATTTTTTTTTATGATTTTAAAAGCGGCATTTTTTTGAAAACCACCTAGATTTAAAAAACATGTAGATGAGAAAACGGCCCTTAATTAAATACTTTTTGGAATAAAGTTTTATAACTTAAACTCAGAAATAACTAACTTTAGATATAAAGTGTTTAAGTCTTATTTTTAGGTCTATTTGTAAGCTAGAATTATCTTTTTAAAAGCTGTTAATTTTTATAGTAATTATAGTAATTTACAACAAAAAACGACAAAAGGCTAGATTCTGTCAAGCTAGCTTAAAAAATTCTTAAGACAACATTTTAATCACAGAAAAATAAAAAAACATTTTTTTTTCGTCCATTAGGAACTTAAATCTATAAAAAAATGAATTAGTTTCTTCCTCAAAGCCATGTACTCAGGCACCGAAAACATTCTGAAAGCCTATTAATTACTTACTCAGAGAATATTCTCAGCCTGATCCTGCCAACACGTTTTTCAAAAACAGCTGAATATTATGAAACATGTTTGATAATTCGAAATTAATTAAAAGAATATCAAAAAGCAAATCAGAAATCATTTGAAATACTTCGTGGAGCATGAAGAAGTTAAGCTGATGAAAGTGATCAAAATGCAATCCATTTTAAGGAATTTGACCAACAATTTACCCCGCAGCCGGTAACATTCCTTATATTTATACATAACCCACTTTGAATTTTTTATTTGCATTATCGCATATTTTGATGCCCCGTGCGACATAGAAAAACAACATTGGTTATCAGTGCGTCGAAAGTACATGCAGAAAACTTATCCAACATTGAGTAGAAATTTTTATACAATTCAAAGAGAAAAAACTTGCTGAAAAATACGAAGACTAGTGATCTTGGTAGTTACATAAATTAAGTTGGTCCCGTGCGACATCGTAAGGGGGATATTAAAACCAAGGCTAACCAAACCGGACCATGAACCGAACCTTCTAAATTTTTAATCCCTCGAACCTGAACACGAACCGAACCACTTATTCAAAAAAAAAAGGTTCGGTTCACAATATTAAGTAATTTTCCAGATATGGATATGATTATTTATAATTTATCTTTAAATGACTTCGACTGTCTGTAAAGAAGAAGAATCAATGTCAAATATTAAATCTATTTATGATGTTATAGATTACTTTGAAACTAGTCCAAGAGAACATTCATAGAAAATGTGTTAACATTTTGGAATGGTCTTTAAATAATATTCTACTAACTAAGTTGTGCGAGCATTTTCAGCACTAAAATCTGTTCCTTCTAATCTAAGACCTATTAAAAATTAACAGTTTCATAAAAATAGAATGCGTACAGAAACGAAAAATGATATCTGGACTTAAATCAATCCCAATAAATGACAGGTGAAGGTGGATTTCATATTTTATGAAACCAAAGTACAATCAGGTTCGACTCGTACTTAAAATTTTAATCCGAAGGTCGAAACTTGCATTTACTTACACAAGGCGCTTCTTAAAAAAGACTTATGTTGCCTAAATTTTATTATCAAACTAATTCAATCGTATAACCTAATCCTAAAAACAAGCTTCAAAATTTTGTTTGTTTAAGTAAACCGAGGTTCGAACCAAAACCTAGGGTTCAGAGGATCCAGGAACCGATCCGAGCCCAAAGATTCCTTACTGGTTCGAAACTCCGAACCGAACCTCTTCCGAAATTTGACAGGTTTGCAAAATATCATTCTTTTTAATTTTTCAAATCTTAACAAGCAAAAACGGCGCCAAAAAAAAAATAAAAAGACTTGCAAACGGTGGCGATAAAAGTTGAAGGACGATTTAATATTTTTGAAAAATTAAATTAAATGAATTGATTTTTGTTAATATGTGAAAATAAATACATAGAAATATTCTGATAAATTAAAAACATTTTTATTAAACTATTTAAAATATAAATTGGTCAAAAGAGCAACTGAAATAACATAATTATTATGTTCGAAATAAATATCCCGTGCGAATCTGCTTAATATTGAATTAAAAAAAAGTATACGATTTTTTTTGGCTAAAATTAAAAGCATTTTTAAGTGACATTAATTTAGAATGTTTTAAAATTTAACATATTGAAATGTTGCGTCAGGTTTCGCTAAAAAAGGCTTTTGAATTGTTGATTGTGAAAACCACTTCTGTTTTTTGTCCCGTGCGAATGCCTTGGTTTTTTGCAATTATTTTGAAAACTGAAAATTGCTTAAAATAAACCTTAGCACTAATTATAGGGCTAATTAAGCTTTCTTACAAAATAAAAATCCGTTTTATATTGACTTTTTCATACTTTAAGGGCCGTTTTCTCAGCTTCATGTTTTTTTAAAACTAGGTGCATTTTGAGCAAATCTATGTTGCCTATTTTTAGGCCGCGTTTAAATCTCATCCGGGTCGTAGTAGGTCTAAAAGTAGGCAATTTGATCCAAAAAGCACCTGGATTTGAAAAACAGTAACACGAGAAAACGGCCCAAAAAGTGTTCGACGGTCCCGTTCGACATAATGCAAATGCCCATATAATAAGTTGAGTTAAGTAAGTAAGAAAAATGAATACGCTTTTACTTGTCGTACTCGGTTTATCAACAGCTTGGTTGGTATATCGATAATAACTAGAGTTGTGCCGAGTGTACCTTCTTAAGGGCAGAACAGGCCTGATAGTGTATTTTTTGATTTAGTTCCTCAGGGTATATCTAGTTCGTGCGTTAAAACATTGAATTTGTATTCCTTTTGCATATTAATACACATATACATATACATATATATTCTATATTTCTGTATATTTTTTGTTGTTGCATTTATTAGTTTTCATTTCGCTTTGTTGTGGCTTTCATTTGCATGCATAAATATTTTAAGACCGCGCACTGCTTCAGGTCTTGGACCCTCTCTCTCACTCTCTCTCTCTGTCTGTCCCTTTCACACACGCCAAATGCCACGCCAAATAAAATGTAATGAAAGCTCTAAAGTCAAATGAAATTTTTGCTGTGCGAATTTTCAATTACCCAACAACAAAAAACATTCTCAGACAGGCTCTGGCCTTACAGGCACCGCCGACTGTTAATTGGCTTTTATGTTTAGGTTAGGGGTTGGGGGTTGGGGTTGAAGCAGACGTGCTTAGGTCACAAGGTGACTGAGATTCCGGTATAAAACTCAAAAAAGGTGTAATTGAAAAAAGAATATGCGTAAACGATATTTTAGTTCTTTTTAAGGTGGATCAGAAGAATAGGTATAGGTATTTATTATGAAAAAGAGGTCACTAAATACCATTATAGCTTACCTTTACATAGTTTTACAATTTGTATTTTAATTTAATCGAGCCACAACCAATTTGTAGTTTTTACACAAATATTCATTTAAATTTCATTGCAATAAACAAAAGTTCACAGCTGCCCCAACTTTTGGTTGGAGTGGGGGGAAAATTTGTAAGTTTTTAATTTAATATTTTGTTTGGTGTTGTCCCCCCCCCCCTCCCCCCCCCACACACACACACATACACACAAAATGTTATTAAACATTTTGATAGCAGCTGTCAAAAAGTTGGAGACTAAAATTTAAATGAAATTTACTTCTGGGCGATTTGACTGGAGTCACAGAATCAATACACACACACAGATACACACATACACATCTTGAAGATGCGTATCTTTTGGGGCTTAGTGAAGAATGAAATGATTCGAAATGTTTGCTACAAAATGCACACACGTTCAACTAATTTCCAGAACAAGGCACAGACAGGGCGGCAAATAGATGGTATCTGGTTTTTGGTCGATTTTCGGTTATGAGCTTTCAACAAATCGTCCCAATCAATGGCTACGTGAGTGCCAATTACACAGAGAGTGACTAAGCAGCTAGCTTGGGTTGGTTTTTGGGGGGGTGGGGTGAGTGTCTCGCTCTAGCTAGTTGTGATTAGGCATAAAGCCTAAAAGGAAAGCCTAAAGCAAACACGCACACACATACATAAATAAATTATGGAAATTAAACATGAAATTGTACAAAACCCACGACACAAATCCGATAAAGGATTGAAAACACTGAGAGACCACAAAAGTAACTTAAATCAAAAAGAAAGTTCTATAATTTAAGGAGGAAACGTTAAAAAATTGTTTGCATATTTTTATGGGCTTAAAAAATTCCTTAAGGACCGATTTCTTAAACAGGATAAAATGTATGTTTGTCTGACGCATAGCAATTTTGTGGAGGATGAGAAATCGGCCCCGGTAAACAAAAAACTTTTATGTAGAAAAAAAAAATTATTATAAAATTAAAATTTTTGTAACTAGAGCGATGGATTCCTCGAAACGACTATTTGTAAACTAAAATTTCCATTTCCATTACAATTACAATTTTTTTTAAAGATACAAAAATATCCTAAAATGTACAATTTTTTAACTAGAGCGGTGGAGAGTCCTCCAAACAACTTTTTGCGTAAAATTTGTATATCAAAATTCCCATTACTATTACAATTACAATTTTTGGGTAATTGAAATTGTAATTACAATTACCATTACTTTTCATTATTTTTCGTAATTAAAAATTGCATTACCATTACAATTTTTTTTCTATAATTGTACCCAAAACTTTATTTTTTATAAAAAATATCCAATGGATCATCAATAAATATCCTTTTCTTTTTTTTTCTGTTTGGTAATGACAATGGGTATTTTGACTTATCTTAAAAATGGGTAAAAAGGGTATCAAGAGATTGTACATATGTGTTCAACAAACAGAGGGAAACAAACAAACACTGTTGAGTCTCTTGCTCACAGCTAGAGCCGCAGATCGAGAGCAGGCAGCATAAATTGGCTCTTGCCTAGCAGCTCTTTATTCTGAACTAAGAGCCCCAGTTTGGGGCCATTTTAAACCACAGCTTTCGGCTTGAGCAAAGAGCTACATTCTAAAGAGCCTGGAGCCAGCAATCGGCACGCAGCTCTTTACCTGTAGCTCTCGGCTCTGGGCTAGGAGCCCCAGCTCGGGAACTGGGAGTTAATTGGAGAAGATTAACTTGTTGTTATTGTTTATTGCTCTCGTGTAAGGCGCAAGCTGTGTCTGTAAATTCGTTTACTCGCGCTATAGCGATGAGTGAGGCAATAATAAAAGAGTGCGGAGAGTATAGGACTTAACAAAATCTGCTATAAAGTATATATATATATTCTTGATCAGCATCAACAGCAGAGACGATATCGCCATGTCCGTTCGTCTGTCTGTATAAACTCGTCGATCTCAGAGACTATAAGAGATAGAGTCGCTTGACTTTACATATAAGTAGGTGTCAAATTTGTTTGCCAAAAAAACAAAGTCACAATTTTGAAGTTTGAACTTTGTGATTTAAAATATATTTAATTAGGCCTAATATGTATTTATATATTCTGAAATGCTCATAAAGATCGGTTAAAAAACACAAAAGATTTGGCAGTAAAATTCTTTTCAGACATCCAACAGGCAGCTCCTTAGGCGTCGCGACGAATTGTGAGTTTTTTTTAAACTAAAAAAAGGCTCAACTTTGACGGGCTGTATCTTCTCAAATAAAAATCGCATTTTATTAAGGGTGGCATATTTGAAATCGTTGAACAATTTCCTATAAATTTGGTTCCTTCAAAATTTCGTAGGCGCTCATGTGTCACTGTGCGTCGGCTGTGTGTGTATGTGTATATATATGCATATGAAAACACACAAAATCAAGGGTACAGGGAATTTCGTAGGAGGGGCACTTGACTCTAGCGATCTTACTTGTTACCTTTGTTTCATTTTGAGTTGGTTTGTAAACAGATATAAAGTTTAGTACTATTTAGGTGAAATTGGAGATATTTGGGTTTATAAAGAAAATGACTTAGGGCCGTTTTTTCATCTTAAGGTTTTTAAAAATCTAGGTGGATATTGTTAAAACACTTTTAAAATCATACGAGGGTCATTGTAGACGCAAGTATAGATATAAGGCAATATATATTTATATAATATCCACCTAGATTTGAAAAACATAAAGAAACAATGAGATGATAAGTCTTCAGGCCCTTCTTAAGGTTATTTTTGTATGGAACCTTTTCTAAAAGAAAGGTATTCCGGTTTGGGTTCAGCTTTGGGATATGATTAATTTATAAGGTTTGGCTTATGGTCCCAAAAAAATCTTAAGGGTTCGACTTCTACTTCAAGCACTTCTGAACTGGTTCAAGCTGAACCACTTAGAACCCTTCAAAAGGGTTCGGAAACGGTTTCTAAGCCGTTAAGAAATAACTAACTACCTATTACCAAGCTGCACACCAAATTTTGAATAATTTGTAAAGGTTTACAGACTTGATAACAGATTATGAATTCATTATAAGAATCCTGATTTCCAATAAAATTTTTCTCTCAGTGCATAGCTGTTGGCAGTCTGAGTAGCTGCCTAACGTTTGCAAATTGACGGAAGCAGCAACACATAGCCAGCAAAATGCATTCTACAAAGCAGCAGCTGTTCCCCCAACCACCACCGCCTTAGCCAAGTCTCTCCTGGCAACAACTGCTAACAACTTTGTCAATGGGCACAGATGTGACCAACCAACGATGGTATGGGATAGCCTTTACCTGCCCAACTGCTGCTGCTTCTGCTGCTGCTGCTGCATCATCTTCTTGCTCTGTCAACGTGTTGACAGCAATGATGATGATGATGGGAAATGGGGAGCTCTAGCCCATGTTAACAGTGCGCAACAAAAGCGTATTAGAATTTGCCCACTGATGGCATTGGGCGTGGCTTGGGGAGGTCGCTTGGTTATGCGCTTGGTTGGACACATTGCAAGCGACTGTCGCAACGATTTGTTGCAAATTGTCACACAAACATGGTTGCAGCAGGCAACAGTGGGGTGGGGGTGGTTGCCACCTCCCTTTACTGTTGTTGCATTTAATTACGCGTGTCTGCGCGCTAAAGTTTACTTTGTCTCGCCATTACACACCCACACACACACACGCACACAAACGAGTGTGAGCAGCATGCAAGATGAGCCATGAAGTGTGTCTGTTTGACTTTATTAAACATGCGCTGGCTATGCTATGGCACACAACACTGAGAGAAACAAAAATACTTATTTATTTTATAGTAATTTCTGACTGTTTTTTACGACAGCTGGAAGGGTAGTTTAAGGTCTAAAAGTGGGAAAAAGTTAAAGCTTTAATATTTGATAAGGTCTCTATATGAACTCTAGATATTATATATATTATATATAGAACAATCAATTGATTTGCTTTACTTAAGCAAAAACGTTTGGATTTTCGATATTTTTTTGTATTTCTTCGTTTTGAACCATGCAGAAAAATATGAGAAAAACTTAAGGAATCTTTTTAAAATCTATATATTCTTTTCTGCATAAAAACCGGTTCGTTATCAATTAGAACTGGTTAAAAAGTGGTTCAGAGCCTATCTACAAAATTATTTAAGCCAGGGTTCATAAAATGAACTAAAATTATTTTCACGCCATGATAAATAACATCAATGTAAAAACTAATTGTTTTCAGACATGAAAAAAAAATTTTTACATATGAAAAATAATTTTTTTTAAAGGTAACTAACACAAGAATATTTTACACGATTGTTATTTACAGGCATGTCAATAATTTGGGCTGCCTTCTTTATACCTGTAAAAAACAGTTGTGTCAAAAATGCTCGTGTTAGTAACATGAAAATAATATTTTTTTACATATATGTAAAATTTTGTATTTTCATGTCTGAAAATAATTATTTTTTACAGCTTGTATATTTTACCATGTGTTAATATCATGCGTGTAAAGAAAAATGTGTGTTATTTTAGGAACTCTGATTTAAGCTAGGATTTTCAAACTTGGTATTTGGGTACAATATTTTTCCAAACAAAAAAAAACCCGGTTCCGAAAATAATACCTGGTCGTTACCAATTTGAACCGGTTAAAAGGTTGTTTAGAGCTGTATCTAAAAAATTATTTAAGCTAGGAACTTAAAATTTTGAGATTGGGTACGATATGTTTCCGGATTTAAGCCCGATTCCGAAATAAATACCGGTTCACTACCTATATGAACCGGTTTAAAAGTGGTTCAGAGCCATATCTAAGAAATTATTCAAGCTATGAACTTTAAACTTGGTGTTTGGGTACGATATTTTTCCCAACTAAAACCGTTTCCGAAATAAATACCGGTTCTATACCTATTTTTAACCGGTTAAAAATTGGTTCAGAACCATATCTAAGAAATTATTTAGGCCATGAACTTTAAACTTGGTAATTGAGTACGATATTTTTCCGGACTAAAACCCATTTCCAAAAAATTACCGGTTCGCTACCAATTTGAACCTGTCAAAAAATGGTTCACAGCCATATCTAATAAATCATATAAGGTAGGAACTTAAAATTTGGAGTTTGGGTGCGAAATTTTTCCGGATTCAAGCCCGATTCCGAAATAAATACCGAAATAATTATTTAAGCTAAGGACTTAAAACTTGGTGTTTGGGTATAATATTTTCCCGGAATAAAGCGGTTTTCAAAATTAATACCGATTCGTTACCATTTTAAACCGGTAAAATATCTAAGAAATTATTTAAGCTATGAACTTAAAACTTGGTGTTTGGGTACGATATTTTTCCGGACCAAAACCCGGTTCAAAAATATTTACCGGTTCGTTAACAATTTGAGCCGGTTAAAAAGTGGTTCAGAGCCATAAATTAAGTTATAAACTAAAAAATGTTGTTTTTGAGTTTTGCCAAAATAAGGTTAGTTATTTTTAGCTAAGGAAACAGTTTATACCGGTTCCAAAGTAGTTCAGAAATAATTTAAGCTTGGATCATAAAGATTGGTAACTAAGTAAAGTGTACCGGTTTAAAAGTGGTTCAGAGCCATAACTCAGTAATTATGAACTAGAAATTTGGAGTATGTGTTGGTAAACTTGATATATTCCCGGATTAAAACCAATGCCAAACTAATTTGAACCGGTTAAAAAGTGATTCAGAGCCATATGTAAGCGATTTTTAAATGGTATGCACTCAAAATTTGGTCTATAGAGTGGTAATAATGAGTTAGACACTATAATAGTTAAAAAAGTAAACCAGTTTTAAAAAAAACTGAATATTTAGTACCGAACCATTTTTATTCAGTTTAAAAGTAGATAGAAATTCCCAAACGGTTAAAATTAGGTAATAACTTTCTCATAGTGGTACCAAGAATTTTTTTCAGAATTTTGTCGAAGAAACATATCAACACAATTCTTATGACCCGAGGACGCCTGATTTCCAACTGTTTATCCGGCTCGAAAGACCAAAAACCTTTGGTGAGGTTTGCAGACTTGGTTTAAAAAAATCTTCGAAAGATATTAAATTCTAAAGATCCGATTCAAAGGACCAGAAACCGAACCAAACTGATTTGATTATGGCGCGGCTTGCACACTTTAATAAACTTTGCGCTCTGCGATTTTTCTGTGTGTGTGATTGTGTACCAAAGAGATAGAGGTTGAAGGTATACTCCATGTCAGTCTAACCGCCTTTGACTGACAACCCGACTGCGCCTCACTGGCCCTGAAGCCTTTTGTCCTGCCTTGCCTCCCCGCCAACCCCCACCCCCCTCGCCTAGTCCCTCCAGCCATATGCTGTGACATCCTGGCCTGGCAGGTGCAATTGAAATGAAATTGCCTGGACAAATACAGGCAGTCAGGCCAGGCCCGGCCAAGCCTTGATGCGATGACAATGTTGATGTGCGTGGCCAAGCCCGTGCGGTGGGGAGCAATGGCGACATGGTTAATGTGTTGCAAATCAAAATTAAACAAGACAGTCACCACACACTCTCCCCTCAACCGCTCCCCTCCCCCATCCCCTGGTTGGTTATGTCTACGAATTGTGCAGTTAATTTAAAATGTCACATTAATTAAATGCAAATAAATGTCAATCGTTCGCCTGGTCAAGTCAATTTCATTTGTAAATGAAATTTGGCGTCAGTTAAATGGGTCATGATATGTGTGTGCAAATTAAGGAAATTATGATAAATGGATAGTTGGGTATCTATACTCTCATTTCTAAAACTATTTCCAAAATGCCCGCATACTTAAACCAAAGCCCAGAGCCAGAGTCGAGTTGTCGGAGGGCGTTGTGAGTTATGCCGACCAAAAATGCAAATGCCAAGCCAAAGCAAAGCCAAAGCATACTTTTAGGCGTGCGCAAAAACGCGCAGCATGCCAAATTTCCTGACACCCCCCACCCCAGCAGCCTGGACACTCGCCCTCCGAAGCAAACTTTCCACATTGGTGTGAGCGCGGTGTGGAAATTAAAATGTCGCGGTCTAGCCAAGTGGTCAAAAGTTGTACGAACGCGTCATAAAAGTACCCAAAAAAAAAGAGAGACAAAAAAAATGAAAGAAATATGTATGTATGTATGTAGAGTTATAGCAGCATAAGCCCCGGCTAAAGTGCAGCGGGAACTGTTGAGGGTGGAAGGTGGATTTATGGTCATGTGGATTGTTTAAAACGTTTGGCGCTGACCATGGTCATCAAGTGGAGACCAACGCAAAAATATGTTGTAAAATATTTTACAATTTTTTATTATACACGACAGCACTTGGGCCAGCTCAATGGGTAACATTTTGGGTATATTGGGTAAGAATAAAGGATAGGGAATTTAAAGAAACCTACGCTACAACAGCAAGTACCTTTATAGCAAAGTGGTACAGTTATGTCACTTCTCAAACTTTGCCATTCGAATTCGACCTCAAACTGTAGGTCGCTATTATACAAACATGACAAGAAAGTGAGAGAAATTTTTCCAGTTTAGCTATATAGTAAGCGGTGTTTGCTATACTGTTATCAAATAGAAGGCGGTGTATACAAGTATTAATAAGAAAAGGAAAGCGGTGTTAAGAAAATCGTTATCAAATAGTAGGAGGTGTTTACGTATATTTATAAGAAATAGTAACCGGCGGTGTTTGCAAATATTGTATATAATAAATAATAAGCGGTGTATACGAGTATTAATAAGAATTAGTAAGCGGTGTTTACTATACTGTTATTAAATAGTAGACGGTGTTCATGAGTATTAATAAGAAATAGTAAGCGGTGCTTACTACAGTGCTCTTAAATAGAATTCGGTGTTTGCGAGTATTCATCCAAAATATTAAGCGGTGTTTGCTATACTATTATCAAAAAATAAGCGGTGTATACGAGTGTTATAGCCTCTCTCCACTAAGGCAGATATGTACATATTTTCACATATTATCACATATTGAAAAAAATGTTACGTATTTTCCATAGGAAAAAAAATGTACATATTTAAGATATGTGTACACATATCGACTGCTGTCAGTGCTGAAAAACAAAATACAATAAAATATTCTCATATTTCCTGGGCAAGTATTTGTGTCCAAGAACCAGCAGCACTTCCCTCCAAAAGTTTGGACACCATGGATGCTGAAACTGCAAACAGCCTACCTACTGTGCGGAACTCTGCCGAAGACCCAAGCGTATGCAGCAGTGTAGGGCATACAATACAATCATATTTTAGCTATGCTTGTGTAGGTGGCAACCGATACGAAATCGACAGCACCGAAAGCTGTCGGTGAGCGACGTCGTTGCGACTGCGGCCTTTGATATGCGCACGCTATACGGACGCGCCCCACACTGGTATACAGTGTAATGGCGATGCGCTTGCAATCGCCTTTCGGAAACTTGGGTCCTGCTTTGACAGGCATTCCAGATGCTCCACGAGCAGTTTAAAGCAGAGTTCGCCAGCTATAGCCCTTGGGGGGCCGAAAGCATTCGGCAAATCAAATGCATATGAGCCGATTGCTTACCGAAGTTGTGCTTGACTGATTGGCACGATAGTTCAACTAAACCTACGCTTCTTGGATAGCACGTCAACGTCGTTTTGCTACCAGGCAACACGTGAAAGCACTTTTACACTTTTTCTCTTTCTTTTTGGCGAACCCTGGTTTAAAGCATAGTTCGCCAACCCCTAGGGGCTGGCATTGGAGCCGATTGCTTGCCAAAGTTATGCGTGACTGCTTCACAGAGAGACAAACTCTACCTACTCTTTATGGGAAGAGCAACACTTCCACACGTTTTCTCTTCTCTCTTCTTGGCGATCACTGCTTTAAAGTTGTGTTTGTCCACACGGAAACTCTTTTTTATCAAACATTTTACTGTTTGTTAGGCAAACACAAATCAAATCGAACAAAAATCAACTGTCAAATTGTCAACAAACCTGAAAAAAATGTACATATCCTAGTGGAATCGTTCTAAAAAAATGTATGTACATATCCGATATATGTAAACGTAGTGGAATGAGGCTATTAATAAGAAATAGTAAGCGGTGTTAACTATACTGTTATCAAATAGTAAGCGGTGTTTACGAGTATTCATACCAAAATGGTAAGCGGTGCTTACGAGTATTCATACAAAATAGTTAGCGGCGTTACAAGCGGTGTTTGCTATACTGTTATCAAAAAATAAGCGGTGTTTACTAAAGTGTTATCAAATAGTAGACGGTGTTCACGTGAAGAAATAGTAAGCGGTGTTCACTATACTGTTATCAAATAGTAAGCGGTGTATACTATACTGTTATCAAATAGTAAGCGGTGTTTACTATACTGTAATCAAATAGTAAGCGGTGTTTACTATACTGTTATCAAATAGTAAGCGGTGTTTACGAGTATTAATACAAAACAGTAAGCGATGTTTACGAGTATTAATACGAAATAATCAGCGGTGTTTACGAGTATTAATACAAAACAGTAAGCGGTGTTTACGAGTATTAATACGAAATAATCATGTATGTTTACTATACAGTTATCAAATAGTAGGAGGTATTTACGTGCATTAATAAGAAATAGTAAGTGGTGTTTACTTTAGTGTTCTTACATAGAAGGCGGTGTTTGCGAGTATTGATAGGAATTAATAAGCGGTGTATACGAGTATTAAAAAAAAAATAGAAAGCGGTGTTTACTAAACTGCTATCAAATAGTAGGAGGTGCTAACGTGTATTAATAAGAAATGGTAAGCGGTGTTTACTATAGTGTGAAACCGCCCTTAACACAAACTTTGGAACTGATTTTTGACAAAGGGTCGAGAGAACTTAATGTTTTTCTTAATAAAAGTCGCCTCTTTAGTAAGCGTACTGAGAGTACATATTCAGACCTTTTTTATTAAAAATATGGTTATAACATGTCTGCTTCTTTTGATTTTTTTACGCCTCGGTTAAGGTTTTTCCTCGACCCATTTTACTGTTTTTTTAAATGAAAAAGTCGAAAATAACTAACTAACTTCCAAATACGTTCTCCATTACTGTTAATAACCCTCAATATACTTCCTGGCATTGAATTGATCAAGTTTTGCAGAATTTATGCATCAAATATTGCTTACTCCGCGATAATTGACTCTTTTAGTCCTTTTAAGGTGTTTAATTGCCTCCCATGCATGTAGATTTGGTTGGAAATTATGCCCTAAAGATTTTTTGTAGAATAAAAAAATATAGACTTTTTGCGGGCCACTTTAAAACTGGTATTTTTTGTTCTTCAGAATATTGTTTTGTGCATTTTAAAAAGTGGTTGCAGGATTGTCCTATTGAAATGTTCAAGGGTCACCCCAATAATCGTTTGCAAAAGTAATGAGAACTTCGTCTAATTATTCCACATATTTTTCGGAGTTCATTTAAGGTGTTACAAAGCATATTAGACTCTTTCCAGCAATTCCAAATGGAGCCCACGCCATTAGCAACCCACTTTTATAATTGCGATGCACTATAACTTGTTTAAGGGTTCCAATATCCCAATATCAATGTGATAAGATAACCATATATAATTTTTCCATTTCGTCACTTTAAGGCTCAAAACTGATGCATCTCTTGAAAGTGCATTAGAAAAACTTTATGCCAAAGAATTGGGTGATATTTGATAATATTTTATTCATAAATTTTGAATCGAATGTGCCGGCTCATAAAATTCGTTGCACAGGGCGTTTCGGGCTTTTAAATGAAAATAACGGCTCCTAGCAAGGGAAGTGCCTTAGACGAAATTGAGCAAAAAAGGAATTAAAAAAACGATTAGCAAAACTCTGGCAGCAGATAATAAGCTTTATAAGGTAACTTATTTCGCAGACCTTACTTAAAACTTTAACGAAAGTCTTTCTAAGGGATATATTGCCACAATTAATTAAGCTTTAATTTAAAAAAAAATGACGAGGAGTGTATCAACCCTTTGTTTTGTCCTCGAAAAATAATGAATTTCTTTTTTCTGTTAAGATATATTTCTGCATAACCCAAATTAGAATTTTTGAAAGTATTTCTCGTAAAAGTGAATAATACATAATATTGTAGTAGGATTGGTTACATTAAGGTCCTTTTATGTATGGGCACTCGGGCAGTAACTTACTTAAATCTATTATAATCTAGTCTAGTTAGTTTATTACTCTTAGCTTTATCGATACATCAACTAACCGATAGTTATTTAGCACACATTGTTATCGATAAGTTTCTATTTGATTAGTCTTTAGTACTTGGATTAAGAAAATCAGGAATCCACTTATTTTTGACATAGTTAAGGATGAATTTTCATTAGGATATTTCGGATTTTTGTAATGAAAGAATTACTCGGTGTTATTTTATTTATTTGTTTTAGTTTTTGTGAGAGGAAAGATGTTTTTACACATTTTATATGATCTTAGGAAATCCAGTATTTTTAGGTACTTAAATTTATGATTACTTAGTAGCTGAAAGAGCAAGAGAATCTTTTGAACCACACTTTTTACACATCTCTCTTTTACGAGAACCGTGTACCAAAACTGTACCGTTATATTATAGGTTTTTGATTTTTACTTCTGAGTTCTAATTGAAGTCTTTTTCGTATTCGGTTCTGGTTGGGGCTCTGGTTTTATTCTCAGTTCTCGCTTTATTTGTAAACTTTAACTGCGTCTCTATAACAGTTCTCTTCACTGTTCCTTAACAGAAAGTTTAATATATATTTTAAAGAGCAATAATAGAGCTATATGACCCAACTCTTACCTTGCACCTTTCAAATAGAAATACCTTCTACCTTTCTAAGTGTCAAAATAACGCAATTAACTAAAAGTAATGCCTTTGCTATCACTCGTTGAAGTATCTCTAAGTATTTAAAATTTTTTTTTACATTTACACGTAAATGCTGTGATAAGCCACGCTTATACATGGTCGCTGTGCAAGGACCAAAGGGGTATATCTCTAGGCGTATCTAGCATCATGACTCTTTCCTGTTATTTTTATGCAGCAACGCGCTTGGTTTTTTTTTTTTGCTGAAAGGGTTTGAAGTGCCAGCCTGAGGGGCACAGGGCACTCGGGGCAATTGAAATGAATGTTTGCTGTGTTAAAGGCTGTGATTTTTGTTTTTGTTTTCGGCTTTTTTTCTTCTTCTTTTTTTTAGTTTGCTCGCAGAGTTTATGTGTGGCGGCCACCGGGGTAAAGTAATTAACACAGGGAAGAACTGTTATTAAAAGCCTTTGCCGTGTATTTACCTGCAAAGAGAAAGAGAGCAAAAGAAAAATGTAAAAAACTTTGATTAGTTTAAGGCTTAAATAAAAACATAACAGGAAACAACAAATTCTCAAACGAATTGGCCAAACGCCTGGCTCAATGAACCACGTTTCAATCATAAACATAAAAAGCGGACCAGGCGCCAGTGCATAAACATAAATAGAGAGGGAGAGAGAAGGAGAGAGAGAGAAGTGGCAGCTAGCGGCAAACCATAACTGAAAACCATAAATTCAATTTGAAAATTTACTGTCAAAGGCGGCGGTGGCAGGTTCTGTGTTCAGTTTAGTTTCGTTCAGTTCAGTTCAGTTCTGTTGATGAGCACACACACAAAAAAAAAAGAAGAAAAAAAATAACAACTTTTGCCACGTTGCTTGTCAATAATGTCAATCGTAGTCGGTTGTTGTTGTTGCTGTTGTTGCTGTTATTGCTGCTGCTGCGGGTCATAAAAATTTGGACATTTCAAATGCGCCAAATAGTTGCCACAGCAGCTGCCACAGTGGTCACTCTTTAAGTTTACAAGTTGAACTTTTTATTGCCCACTTTTAGGCGCCACACTGAGAGGACATTTTGTTTTAATTGAGTTGATTTTTTCATTGCCTACTTGTTAGGGTAGATGTAACAAAAAAGGTAACCAAAGGGAACTCATTTCCACTAAACTGTAATCTGGTGTATATAATAAGGTCCTGCAAACAGGATTCGTTCAAGGTTTTTGGTAGCTAGTTGATACTTGGTGTTAATTCAGTTCAATGGTTGAAAACTGAACCGCCTAGAATCGTTTCGGTTTGGTGTTGGTTTTAGTAACTTTGAAATATTTATTTGAACTATTTGAACCAAATACCATTTCCTTTTTCTGGCAAAAGGTTTAGCTTTAAAAAATGAGCTATAATCAGCTTCTTTAAGAACTTGAATAATTTTGCGCAATATTTTTACCCTCAAAATTGGTGAAAAGCGTATCGAAAATTATATATTAGTTTTCCATATTTTTTTAAGAATGCAGCATGCTCTGCGTAAGCTCTGGCTTCCAACTAAACTCATACCTTCGAGTTAGAGTTATTTTTCGCCAACCGCAATAGCGTCGCTTCGGAAAGAATAACAAAAACAAATGCATACAATTCATAGAGCCAGATCACAGAAGCAGACGGCACTAAAAACAAAATACATGCAGTGTGCTCTCCCGAATTTTGGGACGACAGACAGCTACTCAACTCGAGCTCTGTTTATAAGGGTTGTTTTTTTTTTTTTTTTGTTATTGGACTTCTTCCAAATATCAAGAATCGATTCGCCTGCCAAATTATAAGCTTTACTACAGATTCGGAGCCTACGGAGGCTTTTAACCTTAAATATGTATCCAAGCCTGTTCTGTTTATAAAATTTCCAAACTATCTACGTTAAAACTTTAGACTTCTCTCATTTATTGATGTGAAATATCTTAAATAGCGGTACGTACATTTTTTTGGTAGGGTTAAAATTCATTTTTAAAATAACGCTTAACGCTCAAGCGGTCAAAGCATACACTTTTCCACCACTGTTTTTCCAACACTGTTTTTTTTCAGTACTGTTTTCCAACTTTATTTTTCAATACGGTTTTCCAACACTGGTTTCCAACACTATTTTCCAAACCTAGTTTACAACACTATTTTCCAATACTGATTTCAACATTGTTTTCCATCACTACTTTCAACATTATTTTCAAACATTGTTTTTGAACACTGTGTTCCATCATTCTTTTACAACATTGTTTTCCTGCACTATTTTCCAACACTATTTTTCAACACTTTATTCCAACACTATATTCCAACACTGTTTTCTAACACTGTTTTCCAACATTGTTTTCCAACACTGTTTTCCAACAATATTTTCCAACACTGCTTTCTAACACTGTTTTCCAACACTGTTTTCCAACACTGTTTTCGCACACTGTTTTCCAACACTGTTTTCCAACAGTGTTTTCCAACACTGTTTTTCAACACTGTTTTTTCCAACACTGTTTTCGCACACTGCTTTCCAACACTGTTTTCCAATAGTGTTTTCCAATAGTGTTTTCCAACACTGTTTTCCAACACTGTTTTTGCACACTGTTTTCCAACAGTGTTTTCCAACAGTGTTTTCCAACACTGTTTTCCAACACTGTTTTCCAACACGGTTTTCCAACACCGGTTTCCAACACTGTTTTCCAACACTATATTCCAACACTGTTTTCTAACACAGTATAGCTAACCGTATAAAATCATATAATCATATAAACTCTCTTTTTTTTAACATGTTTCGCATCAAAGGCTAGTGAGTGTTCAGCACACTTACAATTTTTGTATTTTATACAGAATTAACTAGAAATCTTAAAATAAATGACACCGCTCATAATTAGATCCCCAACCACAAGGTTTTGTGAGAACCAGGGCTGCAAACCCCTTTAATTTTGACTGGGGTTCGGTTCGGGGTTCGAACCCTTACCCTACTCTGGGGGTTCGGTTCCACAACCGGTTCCCTTCAAATTGAGAACCGGGGTTCCGGTTCGGGTTCGGGTTCCAGATAGCATTTTATATATTTATGTACATAATAAGTAATTTAAAAGAATTTGAAGACGAGATGCCATATAATCTGCCTCTTGATGGCTTGGAAGTCAAGCACATAAGTGATCTGTCTTGATTGATTGATTGTATGTATGTTTAGAAGAGTTAAGCGATTCTGCCAACTTGCACTCACAGCGAAAGTCATTTCTCCTTCACAGTAGTGGGATTGCTGAATCTGATGTGATTTTTGTGGCTATGAAACCTGCAAAAAACACGGCCACTTTTGGCCTAAAAATAAGAGATGAGCTTTATGTGCGTACCCGTGATTTAGTAACTGTGATTGACCATATCGGCGTAACTGTGATTAAGTCACAGTGACTGGCAGTCATCAAATCACACTGTTACCTCAAATATGCAGTCACTGTGTGATTTAATGATTGCCAGTGACCGTGACTTAATCACAGACATGCCGGGTTGTCTCATCCCTAACTTAAAGTGTTCAGCCACACACACACGTACATACATTTCCGAGAATTCAGTCAAATTATTTTTTCTACAAATGGGACCGCCACAGCACGGCTTTGACTGGCATATTGTGAGAGTGAAATGTTAAAAGAAATTTATTTGTGATTTTGGTTAAAAAAAATGAAGAAATTTAAATAAAGTGCAACTTTCCCTTGTATTCACAGTGCCATTGTATCTCCATACGAACAAAATTGTACACAGAAATACGGTTTCAGATACAAATTGAATTCCCTTGCTTGAGGTTGTGTAAAATAACACAGTCCAGTCTTTTGTTGCGGATGGGAAAAAGTGTCGCCATCCGTACATGGGCATATGAATGGATACATTTTTCTTCATAATAATGAAATATTTTAAACCATCAAAGTGCAAAAATAAATTCTATGCTTGCCAATTTATTTTTAGAACCGAACCCCATCGATAAGAAAACAGGGTTAGGTTCGGGTTCGGGTTCTCGTGATTATTTTCAATGGGGTTCGGTTCCCGGTTCGGTTCAGGCATCACCAGAACCTGAACCGAACCGGTTCTGAAGGGTTCGGTTCCGGACCGGTTTGCAGCCCTGGTGAGAACACAAAATATCGAATAGTCTAGCAAAAATTAACCTTTGAAAAAAAATAACGCTTACCAATTCCTCTACAAATGTTGAAATCTAGAAATTACTAAGTAAGATTAAGCGTTTTTTCTTGGAGATACGAAAAAGTGTCTTTGGGGGATTGGAAATATTTGGTTGTCTTTTATGTGTTTCCTGAAGATTACTAAGCGATTCTTCCTTCTGCTAAAGTAAAAAGGGTCTTCTACGGGATACAAAATAGTTTCTGGAGATGGAAAACCCTTTCCTATTGGGTATACTACATCAATCATTATTTTTCGGCAATAGTTATACAAAAAAACAATTTTTTATTTGATGCCCCGCCAAATTTCACTTAAAGTATTTGAAATTCTTCACAATTTCAACTCATTTTTAAGATTTATGTGTCATAAATCTTTTTAAAATAGTTTTTTTTTTTAGGGTTTTTTATTGTAAATTGTGTACAAACTGTACTTTATATGTATTGAATATGGAAAAGGCAAAGCCAAAAAAATGACTCAGTTATGGCACAATAAATTTCATACTTTCATTTCTTATTTCACGTTGTTGCAGTTGTTTGCTCCCAATAAGGGGGAGTCTGTTTGTTTGTTGTTTTTTTTTTATTCGATGAAGTTAGACTGGTCAATGGACTGGCATAAGAGTATTTTGTAAGATAAAGTTTTGTGGGTATTTTTGGCGCATTTTATAACCAAAAGAAAAAGTTGGTCATAAAAATAATTGGAATTGAGCAGAACTCTGATTAAAAATTAAATAACAACAAGGTAAAATGTCCAAGTCCCTAAGTGTGTCTCTCTCCGTGTGTGTGTGTGTGTGTGTCTCTGTGTGAGTTGGAGTACGCAATAACAATCCGACAGTTGACATGAGCGTGACATTGCATGGCAACATCAACGCCATCATCACATGCAATCATCAGAGGCAAGACCCAGACCTAGACTTGGCAGCTGCCTCTCAAACAAAAAAAAAAAGACAAAAGGGAAAATACACAGAAAAGATATGAAAATTTAGACTTAGAGCTGTGAACGACTTAAGAGATATCCCGCATTCAGATTTCGATAACCATTACATTCAATAGCAGAGGTCGCAAAAAAAGGGCTAAAATCTAATTCGTGTTAGAAACCTACGAATTAGGGGATAAGAAAACCCTTACTTATTTGGTAACAGAAAATTCGGATTGACCTACTTCTGACATCGGTTGGAATATCTTAGATTTTTTATTTGTTTAAGCTCTTAGTTAAGAAAGAACAACCTAATTTGTTGAAAATTCTAGTACATCTGATACCAGTAACTCGTTTTTAAGACCTTGACAAGTTTAAAAACATTCCTGAATGTATGTATGTTCCCTTGGACAATTTTCGAAGACAGATCTTTTATTTGATAAACACTATTTAGCGTTTGTATAGATTTTTGAATGTGATCTTGTCATTAAAGGAATTGCCACGCACCTACTTGTCTAGGATAAGCTGGTGGTATAAAATCTAGAAAATATGATATCTATGACATTCCTGCTCTTCTCGATAATCCTGAATCTTATATGACCGACTATATCTGATTAAGTAAGTGAATATTAATATTTTAAATATTTTTACGACTTTAACTTCGAAAATATGTGTTATAG
The DNA here is from genome assembly GCA_018904225.1 of Lordiphosa mommai. Lineage (NCBI taxonomy): Eukaryota > Metazoa > Arthropoda > Insecta > Diptera > Drosophilidae > Lordiphosa > Lordiphosa mommai. The sequence goes on from JAEIFT010000082.1 coordinate 303,788, forward strand.
CCTATTTCCACTGGCACATATATGTACATTCGAAATTTTTACATTTTCGATTGTTAACCATTAAATTCGCGTTTTTTTCAACAAGTGCGACGTCAATGCAAACATAGTTGCTAAACTTACCCAAAGATTGGTCAACTTTCATTTATCGGCTTAGAATGTATATTTGCTTTGGATTTTAAATATTTTCAAATGTACATATATGTGCCAGTGGAAATAGGCTATTAACCACACTTCAAGCAATTATTATCGTGATTTCACGAGTTTGTGAAAATTTGTGAAAAAACCAATTAGACTATCGTATAGAGAAAACTTTAATGAACAATATTGCATTAACAGTTACGACAATTCACCAAAGTTTTACTCCACGAAACAGAATTACTTTGAGGTTAAGCGTGCCTAAAACAACACACAACAAAATCACATAAAACAAAGGACAAAGCACATACATACATACATATAGAACAAACTTAAACGAAATTGTATTAAACATACCTTGGACATTATTTTCCATATTTTACTTCAATTGTTTAAATCAATTTTCGTTTATTTTCAAGCCAATAAACTTAGACAAAATTTTGCCACAAGAAAAGCCACGTGCTGAGTAAAATTAATGGCTTACTTTCAGGTCTTCCCAAAACTTTTCATAATTAAATTATTCGATTCTATGACCCTTGGGATATACTCTTTTAGAAAAAAACGAGAAGGAAAAGCTAACTTCGACTGTGCCGAAGTTTTAATACACTTGAAAAACTTTACTTCAACTGATTTAACCGGTAAAATATATATAGGATATAGATATTAGAAATTTATAATTTTTAAATCATTGATAATAAAAATTTGATACCATAAAAAAAACTTTTCTTAGTAAAACACATTTTCCGACCGATCGGACCTATGGCAGCTATATGCTATAGTCATCCGATTTTGATCAATTTTTTCGAAATTATGTGAAAGAATATAAAACTAATATATACCAAGATTGGAGACGCTACGATAGAAAACAAAAAAGTTTTCTCACTAGAAGTAGTTTTTTGACCGACCGTTTATATGGCAGCTATATGCTATAGTCATCCGATTTTGATAAATTTTTTTCGAATTGTGTGAAAACATATAAAAATAATATATACCACGATTGGTGACGCTACGATGGAAATCAAAAAAGTTTTTCTCACAAAGACTTATTTTTGGACCGATCGTTCCTATGACAGCTATATGATATAGTCATCCGATCCGGCCGGTTCCGACATATTAGTTGCGTGCAGTAAAAAGAAGACTCTGTGCAAAATTTTAGCTCGATAGCTTTAAAACTGAGGGACTAGTTTGCGTAGAAACAGACAGACGGACAGACAGACGGACAGACAGACAGACGGACAGACAGACGGACGGACGGACAAGCGGAAATGAACTCAGCTCGTCGTCCTGATCAAGAATATATATAGTTTATGGGGTCGGAAATGAATATTTCTATGCGTTACAAACTTCTGGGCAAAATTAATATACACTTTTCAAGTGTATAAAAAGTTTTTTCTATAAATCACAATATTTTTTTTTGATTTTAGGCCAAATAAATCGACATTGGGACCATTGTGTACTGAATCGCACCCAAACCGCGGTTTGGTTTTGCTCTTAAATCCATGGAATAAACCAACCAGCTGGTTTAAAGTCTACTTAAACCACTGAACCGAACCAGCCAAAACTCCCAAATAAATTTTAAAAAATTATTTCCTAATTGTTTACCGTTTGTTTGTCTCTCTTGAAATGCTGCCATAGTTTTGCATCAAGCACAAAAGGAAAACTAAATCGTAACGGTAAATTTTGAATTGCTAGTTCTATTGTTTTGATTGTTGCTTATCTTATTTTTGATTCTCTTTTTATTTGGTTTTGCAGGGGTATGATTGTGCATATTCGTAAGGCATAACAATTTGTAAAAATTTTCAAAACTCATAATTCCACTTGGCGCTTAAGTGCATTCGAGATCGAAGAACCAAGCTACAGAGCTTTTAATATTTAAAGAAGATAATTTGCGCTTATAAATGCAGCTGACCTTACAGCACTTTTTAATTTACATTTTTGTAAATTTTAAGTATTTTTGTTTATTTTTCTGATGCAGGATGATTTCGTCTTTCGTAGGATTTTGTCGATACAAAATTTTGGCGCCGAAAATTTTTTTTTTTTTTTGCCCAAACAATTAAACAAAAATCAATATCGTCAAAATCCTCCGTCAGACGAAAGGCAACGTTATATAGATGGTAAAAATATTTTGTTTTTTTTTCTGATCACCCAAACGGGAGAATTCATGTACACCGTTTAGGCACCTAAAAAAAACGGTCCTGCGCTTTAAGGAGTGCCACGACGGCAATTTTAAATATTTAGACTTTTTTTAAATACTTTAATATATTATAAAGACGATGGTTTAATTTAATTTCATGTACGACTCATAAGACTCATTTTGTTAGGAAAAAAATCCGAAAAATCGGCCTATTTTTACCCTGAAACACATTCTCAAATTTCTATAATTGTTAGAATTTTTCAAAGTGATTGTTGTCGGGCTCAAAAGACCATCAATAAACGAAATGTTAACAAGAATTTAAAAAAAACATTGCACATCTAAATGCAGTGGTTGTTTATACAGTACTGCTTTTTAAGGGCCTCCTGGTCCTCAGTTGGGACCGTCACAATGTATTTCAATTCAAACACATACACCCCTCCAGCTAACTGCAAAGGGTATGTAAACAGTGCGTAGGGGGTGGGGTAACCACCCCTCCCCCTCTCTAAAAAAAAGGCACATCAACACAGAACAACAGCTACAAAGGAAAAGCCATCACAAAAGACTTACGCCTCTGCCTTCTTCAGTTTTGCCGCACTTCAAAAATGAAACGCGTGTCGTTGAAAATTCAGGTGTATTTCAGCTCGCATTTCTTCTTCAGCTCGTTAAATTGTTGCAGACCATTTTGACTGGCAATTGTCATTATTCATACGCAACCATAACAAATCGCTTTACAGCAGCAAAATACAACACAATGAAAAGTGTTTGAAAATTGTTTAGAAGTTTCAACAATTTTTCAACTTTTTAACCCGAAAAATGTTGTGGCCTACTTTTGTGCGCCAAAAACTTTTGAATAATTATTATATTTTTTTTTGTTGCCACAGTTCTTGACCCAAAGACTTAAAAGACATGGTTGATGTTTTTTTGTGTGTGTATGTGTGTGTATGTGTGTTGATGGTGGACATTTGTTGCCATTTACGTCTAAATTGGCTGCCAGAATTGCCTCATGCCATGTGAATGGTAAACGTTCTGTTATTGTTATTGCCTTGCTCCTGTCGTCATCATCATCATCAGCATCAGCAACCTTTATGGCTGTCAACTGGCAGGACAACCGTTTGGTTTGTCCTCTCTCTTTCTGTGTGTGTGTGTGTGTTAATGTTCAGGCCCAACGATGTGTGAATAAATTGACAATTTCATCAATTTGTAGATGACAAACTTTGTAAAATCTTTTCAAGCCTTAATTAAACCTAGTCAAGTTTTTCGTCCAGTGTTGGTCAATGCTTAAGCCGGAAGGAAGTCAACGAGTTTTCCGCTGTCCCATAAAATGTTATACATCCGTGTGCGTGCGAGTTTTTGGGCGAGTTTAAACGCAGTTTTTATGGCCCCACTTCCGTTCTGTTTTATTCATTCGCGCACAATTTGCGTCACATTATTGTTTTTATTATTCAGTTATATACATATATAACTTTGTGTTTTTTTTTTTTTCTTGCTGTTGCTGTGGCGTAAATTTTCACTCGATTTAGCAAAGGGAATGTGACAGGGGCTGAAGCATAGAGAAACGGGAGAACTGACAAAACAGGTCGTCACCTTTTTGCACCTGACGACACACATAAAACGCACAAAACTTTTCAAACAACAACAACTTTTTCTTGTTTACCCTTAGGAGGCTGCTGGGGCTGCGGGGGGTAGGGGGGAGGGAGCTAGGTCAAAGCAGCGACAGAGGTTGGAATTTAAAAAAGATTTACAAGTACATGGAAGATAAAATATTTGATAAATACGCATTTTGACTAGATTTTAGGCACGGGCGGCTGTTGGCAAAGGAATTTGCTTTTATTTTTATTATTATTATTACATAAAAGTTACTTTGAAAGTGCCTAATAAATCTGGTGGGGGGTTGTGGAAATTACAGCTACTCAGCTACTAAGTACTTGGAGAAGTATTTGGGCCCTTCAAATACGGAGACAAGTTTTTAAAGTGAAATTTAAACAGAAAAACCACTCACAATAAAGGTTCAGTCTTGCTTCACTTGCTTACACATCTGTAAAAATCCGTTCTTGAAGCAGTGAAATGTTTAACTTCCAACCAGTATCAAGTTTATAGCTTAAATAATGTCTAAGATATGGCTTCGAACCACTTTTGAACCACTTTTTTGAACTAGTTCAGAACTGGTTTTTATTCGGGAATATAAATTACTTCATATTAGCAATCCAAACAGCAAATTGTAAGTTCAAAGCTGAAATAATTTTTTGAGAAATGTCTTAAAGTACCATTGGAACCAGTTTAATTTGGTTCGGAACCAGTCTTAAAGCAGTAAAATATTTAACTTCCTATTATGCACATACACACCAAATATTAAGTGTCTAGCTTAAATAATATCTGAGATATGACTTCGAACCACTTTTGAACCACTTTGTTGAACTAGTTCAGATTTGTATTTTATTTCGTGAAAATAAATAACTTCGAATTATCAATTCAAAAACCAAATTTTATGATTATAGCTTGAATAATTTCTGAGATATAGCTCCAAGTCACTTTTGAACCAGTTTAATTTGGTTCGGAACCAGTCTTAAAGCAGTAGAATGTACAAATTCATATTACGCACCTACACACCAAATATCAAGTTCCTAGCTCAAATAATGTCTGAGATAAGGCTCCGAACCACTTTTGAACCACTTTTTTGAACTGGTTCAGAAGTGGTTTTTATTCCGGGCATATAAATTACTTCATATAATCAACCCAAACACCAAATTGTTGGTTCAAAGCTTATATTATTCCCGAGATTTGGCTCTAAGTCATTTTGAACTAGTTCAATATCTTTCGGAACCGGTCTTGAAACAGTAAAATGTTAAACTTAACTCCTTGCTTAAATAGTTTAAAAAAGTGTGTAGTTCACATTAAAGTTGTCCCGATGTCGTGAGCTTGCTCAAATGAACTAGTCAGCAAAATGAACTATCGTTAATTTTTTTTGAACTAGTACATTATTTTTATATAATGAGTAGAATGTTCATCAGAATTAGTTCATCAGAAAAAAGTACAAATGAACTAGATTCTTCAACTCTATTACGAATATCGTGAATTAGTTTAAATAAACTAGCCATTTAAATTATCTAATGAACTAGTTCAATAGAAAACTAGCGCTTAAAGTAGTTCTTCATAAAATTAATTAATTAACTTGGTTACTTAAATGAACTTGTATCTCTAACTATGTTACGAATTACGTGAACTTGTTCAAATAAACTAGTCATTTAAATAAACAAATAAACTAGTTCAACAATGAACTAAAGTTCAAACGTCAATAGTTTTTAAAAAATGAACTAATAAACTTGGTCCTTAAAATGAACTAGATTCTCCAACACTTACGAATTTCGTAAACTTGTTCAAATGAACTGATCAAATGAACTAATGTTCGAAAGTGAATAGTTCTTTGAAAAATTAACTAAGTAACTTGGTCCTTAAAATTAACTTGTTTTATTAATTCTATTACGAATTTCGTGAATTAGTTTAAATGTACTGGTAATTAAAATGAACTAATAAACTAGTTCAACAATGAACCAAAGTTCAAAAGTGAATATTTTTTTAAAAACTTGGCATTAACTTGGTCATTAAAATGAACTAGATTCTACAAATCAATTACCAATTTCGTGAACTAGTTCAAATAAAATAGTTATTAATATAAACTAATTAAAAAGTTCAAAGGTGAACTAACAATCAACAACAATCAATCAAGTGAATAGTTCTTCAAGAAATTAGCTTATTAATTTGGTCATTAAAATGAACTAGATTCTCCAACTCAATTACGAATTTCGTTAACTAATTCAAATGAACTGTTCATTAAAATAAACTAATTCAACAATGAACTAAACTAGTTCAACAATGAACTAAAGTTAAAAGTGCATTGCTTTTAAAAAAAAAATAAACCAATTTACTTGGTCAATAAAATGAACTAGTTTCTTTAACTCTAATACGAATTTTAAAGGAACTGCTCATGAACATTAACTAACGAACTATTTCAATAGTGAATAGTTTTGCAAAAAATGAACTAATGAACTAGTTCAACGATGAACTAAAGATCAAAAGTAAACAGTCATTAAAAAAAGGATATAATTAACTTGGTCCTTTAAATGAACTAGTTTCTTCTACTCTATTAAGAATTTCGTGAACTAGTTCAAATGATTTAGTCAATAAAAATTAACTAGTGAACAAGTTCATAAGTGAACTAAAGTTCCAAATTGAATAGTTCCCAAAAAAATGAACTGGTTCAAAGTGAACTAAAGTTCAAAAGAAAATAGTTCTTAAAAAAAAATGAACTAATTAACTTGGTCCTTACAAGGAACTAGATTCTCCAACTCTAGTTCACATTAAGTTCAGCTTCTCGCTATTTCGCTTTTAAATATTCTATTCTTAAATACACACAAATATTTATATTGTCGCTGAGACGCGGTGCGACTTTTTATATAAGGTAAATGCATTTAATATCTGCTTAATAATATCTTCTTATCTTCTGCTTAATATTTTTAAGAAGGTTTAGTTTGTGGTTCGATGGAACCAGTTCTAAATCTCCGGAGCGGTCAACATTCTAAATTCAACCCATTAATAGTGTGCGTAAAGCTACAAATTAAAATGAAGCGTAAGCGATACTCAAGCTTGCAGCGTGAAACCTTAACAGACGAAATATATATAAAGCGAGCCACCGTTCTAAGATCGAAGCAAAGAAAAAGTGGTATCAACCTATTCTGTTTCAATTTTGGTTCAGTTTTGGGACCTTTAGAATTCAGAAGGTTCAGATGTTTGTTTTGCTTCCTTTTCATTTCCCCACCCCACCCCACCCACCCCACCCACTTCTTTTAAGTGAATTCCACACTGTCATCATTTCAGTTTTATGGCCGCAATTTTGTTGTGGTTTTCTCTCTGGTTTCTGTTTTGTTTGCCATGTTTAATGGCTTGGCCAGAAGATTTTATGTACAACTTTTTGTTCAAGTCAAAAATCATAAAAAAATATAGGAAAGAAATCCACTAAAATTAGCATTTTATTTGGTACAGCATTTCCGCTCGGGCGGCAATAAAATGCATAGACTAATTATAAACGAATTTGTGTGTTTGCATTAAACAATTTCATTAACCTGACCTAACTGGATCCAACCACCACTCTGAGGGTCAAATTTTATTAAAATTTACGAGAGACCTGGCCACACTCTTTGCAAAATGCCTTTCTTTCGGGAAAGTTTTCTTCTTCAGCGCCTTAATGGTGCCAAGTCTAAAAAATAAAAGGCATTTGTCAGCAGTGGCAAAAGGGGTTTCGGGAGGGAGGTGGTAGACTCTTGCAGCTGCTTCTGCCGAAGTGCACTTTGAACCTAAAAGCATAAGCCTCAAGAGCCTGTGAAAAAAAAACGAGAAGAAAAACTAAAGGTCTGTGTCTCTCGCTCTCCCTCTGGCCGCTATTGATGCAGGTGCTCTTTGGTTAGGGGGAGGAAACAAAAGGAAATTGTTAAATTAAGTGCTTGCCTGGGCAAAATGGGCGGTCAATGGGGGCGTGGCTCAAAAGTTGAAGTGCAAGGCGTTGCCCGCAAAAAGGTAGCAGCGAGTGAAAGTTTTTAATTTACTATGCCGCACACACACAGACACATAGACTAATCGCTGCGCTCTGGCACTGCAGCGACAACTTTTTCCATTGCCTACTTTTTGGGGCTTGCCGCTGTTTTTGTAATCAACGCATGCCACCAGCAGCAGCAGCAGCAGCCATAGAAAAGGAGTGCTGCAACTGTTTTCGTTTTCATTCTCTTCTGCCGCATTCGTGTGGAAAATTAAATTCACTGACTGTCTGACTGGGTCTCAGGGTCTCGGGGTCTCGGGGTCTTGTGGCGCGTCTCGCTGCCTGCCTGTCGAATTCTTATGTCATTGCCTTAACTTTGCCAACTTTTGCTAAGTAAAAGTTAATCGATCCTTGACAACTTTATCGCGTTTATGGTGACTTAAAAAAGACGCCAGTTGATTATTTCTCACTCTGAGCTCTGAGCTTCTTAATGGTATCACAGATCTTAAGCCCATTTATGAATGGACACTAGTTTGAAAACTGAGCCAGTTTGGTTTAAGGAACCTCAAACTGAACCTCTTTTTTTTATCTTAAATGAATTAAGTAAATGAATAACTTTGCCCTAGTACTTCACATTAGACAGGACCTCACTATAGCGAGAAGTGTCTAAATTTTTCTTGTGTAACTTATTCGCAGCGTTGCCTAATACTTAATACTTCAAATAATCAAACATTCCCCTGCTTTCCCATATTTCCTATATATTTACCATTTAGAATTTGAAAATTTGTCATGTCAAAACTTTGCATTGGGAAACAATGTTAAAAACAGTGTTGGAAATCGATGTTGGAAAACAGTGTTGAGAAACAGTGTTAAAAACAATGTTGAAAAACAGTGTTGGTAAATAGTGTTGGGAAACCGTGTTGGGAAACAGTGTTGAAAAATAGTGTTGGTTTAACCGAGTTGGAAAACAGTGTTGGGAAACCGTGTTGGAAAACCGTGTTGGAAAAGAGTGTTGAAAAATAGTTTGGAAAACAGTGTTGAAATACAAAATAAGAAAACAGTGTTAAAATACAGTTGATAAAAAAGTGTTGGTAAAAAGTTTGGAATACAATGTTGAAAAACAGTGTTGGTAAATAGTGTTGGGAAACTGTGTTGGAGAAACAGTGTTAGTAAATAGTTTGGAAATAGTGTTAAAATACAAAATAAGAAAACAGTGTTAAAATACAGTTGATGAAAACAGTGTTGGTAAATAGTTTGGAAAACAATGCTGAATAACTGTGTTTGTAAAAAGTGTTGGGAAACATTGTTTGTAAAAAGTGTTGGGAAATCGTGTTGGGATACCCTGTTTGGAAACAGTGTTGATAAATAGATTGGAAAACAGTGTTGAAAAACAGAAGATGAAAACTGTGTTAAAATACAGATGATGAAAACAATGTTAGTAAAAAGTTTGGAAAATAATGTTGAAAAACAGTGCTGGGAAACTGTGATGGTAAATAGTTAAAAAAACAGTGTTAATATACAGAAAATGAAATCAGTGTGAAAATACAGTTATTGAAACAGTGTTGGTTAATAGTTTGAAAAACAATGTTGAAAAACAGTGTTGGTAAAAAGTGTTGGGAAACCGAGTTGGTAAACGGCGTTGGAAAACAGTGTTAAAAACAATGTTGAAAAACAGTGTTGGAAAATAGTGTTGAAAAATAATGTTGGGAAACAATGTTGGGAATCGGTGTTGGGATACCGTGTTGGGAAACCATGTTTGGAAACAGTGTTGGTAAACAGTATTGAAAAACAGAAGATGAAAACAGTGTTGAAATACAGATGATGAAACAGTGCTGTTAAAAAGTTTGTTAAACAAGGTTGAAAAACAGTGTTGGGAAACAGTGTTGGGAAACTGTGTTGTGTGTATGCGTTATTTAGAAATTGAATTTTACTCCCAACAAAAAAATCTGTCGTACCTAAAAATAAAGCTTGAGCTTCTTAAGCTAGTTAAATGTTAAATAAGCGACTGTTGAGTATAAAGATCTGCTCCATTTACCATTTGATTTTGGATATAATTCTGTTTTAAGCACAGGCAGTTGTCAGTTGGCTAGCCGGGAGACAGTTAAGGTGTCTCTTGAGATTTTTGCATTCCTTGCTGTGTGGTTGGCCAAGCACAACTCAATAAAGCCCAGCAATCACTGCATCAGCACAAACTGCGCCAAAGTTCAAATCCCACATGCACTTTGGTAAGCTCCATTCCCCCCCCCCCCCACTCTCTCCCTCTCTCAGTCTCTCTGGGGCATGACGACAAAAAACTTTCAAGTGGCACAAATGCGTTTAACACGTAACAAGTGTCCCGCTCTCTCAGTCTCCCGCTGTCTCTGTCTCTGTCCAAGTGTCTCAGGTGTTGGCGCATTGTGGCATTTGCCAGACTTTTATTTGCCCCCCCCCCCCCCAAAAAAAAACAAAAAGCGAAATGATAAACGAAAACTTTTTCCTTATTTTGTGTGACTGCAAGAATCGAATTTGACATTTACACGTTCGCTGGCTAAGTTCAACACATGTTTCAGGCCAAGCTTCGACCCCAGCTTTTAGCTTTTTCCTGCTTATCTTGAGCGTCTGCTCTGGCATATGGATGCAAGTTTTATGGTTTCAGCCTCCTGCAATTTACAGGCTTTTTATGCTCTTAAACAAGATATGCGTGTGCGTGCGTGTGTGTGTTCAGTGGAGGAGATATGGGTCAACTGACTGACTGTTTGATGTGAAGAATGCCAAGGCATTGACAGAGAAGGAAGCCTGCCTACACACGTTATTCATGCGAAAACTTGATGATGCCTGCCTGGGGGAACTCGCTTTCTGTGTGTGCATATGGTAAAGCATGCTACACTCGCTTTAAGTTGAGAGCGAGCACAAACTGAGAATGAATATGAAATCTACACCAAATTAGGCTAAGCTTCTAACCTGACATCAAGTTTGTGTCCAAATTTTTGTTGAATGTGTTAATTATTTGGTTAACTATTCTACTTTACTGCTTAGGTATATCACTTACACTAGGCTGCGAGGTTGAGTTTATAGAAGGGAAAATGCCTTAAAATATTCAACATAATTATTTTTGAATCCTTAAGCTACACAAAATTCTAAGTTGATTTGTGTTGAGCATATAAAATAAATATAATATTCATCTTATATATATCTAGGCATAGAAAACTGCGCTGCAACAGCGAAGTCATTACACCGACAGTATAAGGCTGTGTTCACACTGCTCGACGCATGAGACATGACAATCTAGTAGTCCCTTATGTTGTCTTATTTTCATTGCGAATAGCTTGTCATTTGACATTCAAAACAAAGCAACATGAAGGCTTTCTAGATTATCATGTCGAACAATGGGAACTCAGCCTAAGATCGTGTTTGTAAAATTTTACTTAACTCCTAGTCAAAGTTTGGAACTCTGTCTATAGTTTTTATTGGGTTTCAAAATGTCAACAATTTGATATTTTTTGGATTAGAATTTCTTTAACTATCTTTGTCTAGAAAATGTTCCCAAAGTTTTCAGTTAGTCGGAAAGTAAATTGTATTGGTATGTGAATATAACACAACGCAAATCGTTTCTGACCTACTTCATTGAACGCTAGTCAGCGACTGATTGGCTTTGCTGGTTAGTTTACTCTTTTGGCGAAGGGCTTGGTATGAGTTCGGTTCGTGTCAGTTTGTTAGGCACTATGGGGGACAAACTCTGCTCTAAAAGATATATTTAAATATATATATGCTCCGATTCAGTTTCAGATTGGACTCTCAAAACAAAAAAATAAATATTTAGATATAATTGTAGTCTTAAATAATTAAAAAGTGTTTATTTTTAAATTTAGTTAATTTTAAGTATTTAGGGAGGTTTTCTCAATTAAAATATTAAGAAAATGTTGTTGCCTACTTTTAGGCCGCTACAGACACTAGCATATTTATTATTAAAGAAGACTAAAAGTGGTCCACATAAATTTTCAAAATATCCACCTAGATTTCAATAAACGTAAAGATGAGAAAACAGCCCTTAGAATGAGTTGAAGCACACTTTCATAAAATGTTGCTATGTTTATGTTTACTTTAACCTACAGGCCAATTGGATACTCTCTACTATTATCTGTCATTTGGATTTCGTTAAGCGACTGCTTAAAAATGCTCGACGTACGTCTTCAGTCTTCGAGGATTCGAGTCCATAAGTTGTATATAGTATATCAAAAATCAATAAGAAAGTAGGTCAAGAATGAGTGTGATAAACTCTGTACCTGCCAAAGTTTGTATATTACTTTTATATAACTTGACTATCGTTCATCTCATTGCGAAACTAAGTAGGGTGGATTGATTCAGAATGATGATGATGAGGTTTAAACAAGCTAGATAGAAAATTGTGGGAGATATGAGGTTTTTTTTAAATTGCGGGGGCGGGAACTTTTCTATCGTTCATCTGATCAGGAAATGATATAATGCGGATCGATAGGTAATGATGATTAAAACATAGGTCTAGAAGGTAAAATTAAATTTTAATTTAGTTTTTATGATTTTTTTTAAAGTTTCAATTGGTTTCAAGAAAAATAAATTCGTAATTTTAAAAACTTGCTTAGTTTAAGCCGCAAATAAGAAAGTACTTAATACAGACCTTAAGTAAAATTATAATTTTTTCTGACAGCCAGGCTGCAATAAAGAAGCTTGACTCGATATTCTGCAATTCCAGATATGTCAGAGTAGTCTAAAACCAGGCCAACGGGACATCGAGGCAACTGCGAAGCAGGAAAACACGCGATAGGTCAAACGCAGGTATGCCTATGGCAACGTGTTGTCACGTTTTACGTAACTTCTTCAAGCTCAAGCAAACCAGAAATGGCAAGACTTAGCCAACTTGATGCGCAAAGCGCTCAACAAACCTATGGAGTTTGGCTGGTCGCGCCGACGGGACAAAGAAAAGAAAGAGTTTGTCTCCCACTTCGTCTGTTTCTGTCTCAATCCAATGGAGACAGTATGATCTCGAATCTTCAAATAGACGTCACTGATTAAACAGAAACAATTTGAAACAGATAAAACTACGCCTTGACCAGTACATATATCTCGTTTCATCTAACCCTCCAAAATTTAGTTAATCCCATTTAGTTCTACCCTAAAACGACTTCCGACCCTAAAAACGATTTTCCCATACGATTTGGGTCGTTTTAATGGTCGAAAGCGATTTGGGACACATCACAAGGTGCCAAATCCTAATGGCCTAAGTGTTCTGGGTGAAACGCCAGTAACCGCTCGAATCTAACCTAATCCAACATACTTAGTTTAAGTTGGGGATTATAGGCATTTTATCTTCCTGATAATGTTTGTCTAGCTCTTAGATAACAGGCAACAAACTTTGGTGTTGAAAATGCTCGTTGAACTGGTAACTGGGTTGATGAATAAGGTAGTATATTAATCGCAATATTTGTGAGTCTTATAAGACCTTTTCAAAAATGAAAAAAATTTATGTTGATTTGATAAATTTTCCTAGAAATTTTTAAAATGATTGGCCGAATTTATATTTGCTCATTCCTTTTTACTTATCGGTTTCGTAATACGAAGTAGAGTCATTTAAAGTTTTATTAAGGGTTCAGATTCGAGGGGTCAAACATGTAGGAGGTTCGGTTCATAGTACCGGCTCACTGGGGTTCGGTTTGCAGCCTTGATTTAACATGCTCGTCAATTGCTTAGTTTTGAGATTAATTTGGGTCCCCAAATCACAGATTCTAATTTTAATTCAATATTATTTTCTTTCTTTTTTTTAACAAAAGAAAATTTCCATTTTGTTATAGTCATATAAAGACATTAATTAGTCATCATTTAAGACATAACTCATTTAATATGTGATAAGAAGGCCCTCAGAATCGGTTCAATAGTTTTTGTGGTCCTTCGAAGCGGATATTAATCCGAAACATATAAATTAATAAACTTCCGAACTAAATGCTTAGAAAATTCCAAAATTCATACAAATCATATAACAAATATCAGAAGGAAGGTATTTCCAGCTCTGCCTAAAAGTATACTAAAGTACAAATTTATTTAAAACAGGAAATCTTAACCGATTATAATTCACATAAATTAATGTATCTGTATGTTCAAGATCTCTTCATTATCTTAATAAATTGATCGGCTTTAAATTTTTTGCAAAATGCAAATTCCTTTGCCCTTAGAATTTATGCATAAACTGGTTGGTTCATAAACAGCATTCAATATAATGTAATAAAGTTATGAATAATAACACAGAAATTATCATAAAACATGGCCTCAGTGGCAGCCGCTGCCGGCAGCAACAATTTCACGCCGTTGCCATTTTTGTCATTCTTTGCACACGCCAAGAAATAAGAGAAATATTCCGCGAATATGCATGCACGGGGCGGCGACTCAGCGTATGTGTGTGTGTGTGTGTGTGTGTGTGCAAGAATAATGCGTATACGCCACGTGAAACAGTGAAACCGAAAAGAAATCGCCCAGCGGCGGCATCTGCATTTTTATGGCTGGCTGCTTATTTTCATTATTTTCTTGTTGTTGTAGTATGTATATTAATTAATTGCCATCGACAGCAACACTGCAAGAAATTAGTTAAACATTTGCAGCTAAAATGAAAGAATTTTAAGCTTTGGCTCAAAACTTCTTAACTGAATTCAATTTGTGAAAATTTGGTATACAACTTTTTCTTCAACTTGAGCTTAATTTCCCTGAGTGCATTTAACCTGTCTGGCTGGCATAAAGAGACTGCGTAAAACACATTTGTGAACCGTAAAACCGTCGTTTCAGTTGCACAGCAAATATTGATCCTTTTACTGTTTTCAAAGGTAAAAGTAGAGAAATTAATCCCTTAAAGTTGATTTCCTTTTTTTAAAAATATAATTAACAACAAAAATTCAGTAAAAGTGTACTTTAAGTCAGGCAGCACCAAACCGTTGGCACTTTCCATTACGTTGAGTGTCAATTAAGTAATCGCAAAATTGAAATCTCATCGGAAGTGATTTTGTGCGCTCCGTTGGCCTCGTGCAGAATACTTTGAAACGTTTAAGCGCGCCTACAAAACGACGAGAACTGCATTCCAACAAACTTCCGTTTCCGTTTTACACACCTTCACACACACAGACACACACACACAGATATAGTACAATTCAATTTGGCGACGTCAGCGATTACTTTGTTATAGACACGAGCCCTCCTCTGCGTCCCCCCCTTCCCTTTTCCATCAATTTCAGAAATCTTAAATCCCTTGAAAAGGCAGAAGCGTGCGGAGCAAATTACCAACTTTGGCGGAAATTAAGTGGCAGGCGGCAACTCGCTAAAAAATTCAATTGAATTGCAAAAAGAAGAAGCTGAAGCTGAAAAGAGAATTGAGTGAAGCGCAGAAAACAAAATAAGAACAAATGAGGAACCAAAAAAAAAAAATACACAGGATTTGCTATTGTGCAGAAAAGAGGAATGTGATTTCAATTAAATTTCAATAGCAAATCGCTAGGAATTTATTTACGAATTTTAGGAAATTTAAATTTAAATTTACTCAGATACTTTTTCGTAGAATGAATGAGAAAAGTGAGAGATAAAATAAACAGGTATGATTTTGGGAAAGTTAGCTTAAACCTAAAAAAATGTGGTTCACATGATTCCATTTTTTTCTTTCCCTTCAAATGATTTTAAAGATATTCGTGACTACTTGCCTTAGTTTATCTTTTTAAGCCAGTCAATAAGTACGGGGGGGTGGGGTGGGGATGCACTGCAACGGCTTTTAGCCGCATATGCGCTGCTTTGAGAAAACAAGCAGTTTGCTTGGCTCTCTGGCCAAGTTTACTCACAAGTGAATAAGCTCTTTGCTGACAGACGAGGACAAGGATGAGGACTCTGGCTCGAACGTAGCTCAAATATTTGCAAACGCTGCCAATATTTACCTGCAATGAGAACGAGAGAAAGATGTGAAGGCGAACCATTTAGTGGCACGAGTGGCAAGTAGAGCTGGCAAACACATTTGAAATTACATTTACGCATGGTAAGAAAAATGATGTTCCTCGCTTTAAGGTTGTCAGAGCGGAGAGCGAAACTCTTTCTTTTTTTTTTTTTGGTTGGTTGGTTGGTTGTATGGTTGCCTTAAATTAAAAAATGCCTGCCAGCTGCTGTCAATGATGATGCCTCCCCGCCCCAACATCTTCCTCTTGAACTTAAAAGGCTGCTGCAAATGTGGACCGCCGAAACGTTGAAAATTCAATCGAGAATCGTGAAACGGCTGCCGCAGGCGAAGCAGGTGCGTCGTCGACATTGTCGTTGTCGTTTCTCAACCTACCGCCATTTTGGTGGAGCCTTTGAGGCATCAGCAGGCATCACGTGCAGAAGTGCCCAGAACAGTGGGGTAAAAATGGGAGTTGAACAAACCGCAAAACTTGAAATTTAGTTAAGCTAAATTTATTTACTGAATTTTAGGTGATTTTTCAGGAACTAATTTAGGGCAAGATTTAATTTAAGTTTAAATGAAAAATTGAAAATATGAAAAAATTCTAAGAAAAGCTATTTTTTAAGAAATCTTAATTTAAAGCCTCACGTTGGGCGCCAATTTTCAAGCAATTTTCAATTTATGCCTCACGTTGGGCGCCAATTCTTAAGCAATTTTTCATTTAAGCCTCACGTTGGGCGCCAACTTGCTGGTAACTTGAATTTAAACACCAATTTGGGCTTCAAAGCTGAATTTAAGCTCAAATATAGGTCAATCCAAGTAAACTTAGACACACAAATTTTTGTTGTTTAAAAAAGAAAAATCACTATCAACGGTTTAAAGATCTACTCATCGAGAATATAATCCTATTTTTTGACATCCCCACTGCGAGCTTAACGATAAAGAACACAAATCTTAAAAATATTATAGCATCGTAACGGTAATATTTTACTGTGATTCTACTATTTTCATGTCTATGAAAAAATAAAAGTTTGAAAAAAGAATGTTCTTAAGTAGGATTTTAGCGAAATTCAATGGTTTTTTTTTTTGTCTTTTTTGAAGGAGTTGGCCCTATTTTTATGAAATAATTTTTTTCTGGTAAGGGATACCCGTATACATATTCTAGAAAAAAACCGCACGATGGAACAATCAATTAATGCGCGAGGAAAAATATTTTTTTCTTATATAAAATTTTTTTGAATATTTTTTGGACTTCCAATTTTTATTCTGTCAAATCAAGGAAGTAATTTTTAAGTAAAATTTTAATGATGTGTTACATACTGTGGGTTATGTTGGCCAGTGTAGTTCATTTGAAATAAAAAATTTATTGTTTTCTATTTCCATTTCTCTCCTACGCTTTTCGACGTTTTTAACGTCTTATTCAGGATGCCTGCATTTTTGCAAATTTTAATATTTTAGACATTTTTTTCAATAAATTATTTTTACTTCCAAAAAATTGTATTTAGAAAAATATTAAAACATATTTTAAACATATTTTACGGATATACTTAATCAGAAAAAAAATATTTCTTGAAAATATCGGCTGGCTCTCTTTGAAAAAAATACAAAAAACATTAAAGAATGCCAAAGCCCTACTTAATAACTAATTTTTTTCAACCTCTTACTTTTACTCGGATAAAAGACGTGATAATAGTAACTTCACAATTTGGTTCGCTTAAATTGCATGCACCGTTGTATAGCAAAAGTTTTGTAAAATTTTGTTGTCTTTGTCGTTGATCTTGCAAGCTGTTAGTGGTGGGGATCTCAAAAATTAGGGTTACACTATGAGTTTTTGTTAAGACAGAAAAAAAATTGGGTGGCTGGGTTCACATGGAATGATCCATATGCAAGCTATTGTGGGTCAAAGTGTTAATTTGGTTACTCATATCATATTGAGAGATAATTTCAAAAAATGTCTAAAATTTTGCTCTTAACTCTAACTTTGGTAATTACCTGATTTGAAGTAGAATTGACAGCCTTTATTGTGAAGTTTTAGGTGGCTTGTGCTGGCTTTGTTTGCTGAACGACTAGAAATTAGACGCAAAGTCCTTCATCAGACTATGACTCCTTTAAATTTATTTGTAAGACCCCATTTATACTATTTATAAAGTTCCACGTTGTGCGCCAAATCTATAAAAACTTTACTTTAAACCTTGGGGTTCTCACCTTCAGCTTCATATTATTAATATCTTAGAAAAGGTGGTATTGTTGATATAAAGGAAACTTTAAAAATGGCTTCGAAGATGGTCACTTAAAGCATTTAGACTATTAATAAAGTTCCACTTTGGGCGCCAACTCTATCAAAACTTCACTTGAAACTTTGGTACCCTCACCTTCGGCCTTATATTATTAAAATCTAAGAAAGGGTACAAAATTTGAATGGGCACTTAAAGCATTTAAACTATTAATAAAGTTCCACGTTGTGCGCCAACTCTATAAAAACTTTACTTTAAACCTTGGGACTCTCACCTTCGGCTTCAAATTATTATTATCTTAGAAAAGGTGCAATATTTAATAAAAAGAAAACTTTAAAAATGGCTTCGAAGATGGTCACTTAAAGCATTTATACTATTAATAAAGTTTCACGTTGGGCGCCAACTCTATCAAAACTTGACTTGAAATTTTGGAACCCTCACCTTCGGCTTTATATTATTAAAATCTTAGAAAAGGTACAAAATTTGTATGAGCACGATGGGCACTTAAAGCATTTAAACTATTAATAACGAGAGCGTAAGTTGAAGTCGGCCCTGCTCGACTTCGATATACCCGTTACTCAGGGTAAGGTTTTTTTAAAGAATATTTTATTAGATCACAAATTGTGGAAGATATGAGTTTTTTTACAAATTACGGGGGAGGCAACTCTACTATAACTCATCTGATCGGAAAATGATGAATGGCGGATCGATAGGTAATCATGATTAAAATATATGTCTGGAAGGTTCGAACAATCCATTTTCAAAATTGTGGGAGATTTGAGGTATTTTTCAAATTGCGGGGGCGGGAACTTTTCTATCGTTCATCTGATCAAGAAATGATGTATGGCGGATCGATAGGTATTAATGATTAAAATATATGTCTAGAAGGTTTTAACAATGTATTTTCAAAATTGTAAGAGATATGAGGTATTTTTCAAATTGCGGGGGCGGCAACTCTACTATCGTTCGTCTGATCGGAAAATGATGTATGGCGGATCAATAGGTAATGATGATTAGAATATATGTCTAGAGGGTCCGAACAATCTATTTTCAAAATTGTGGGAGATATGAGGTTTTTTATATTGCGGGGGCGGGAGGTGGCGTGGCAAAAATTTGAAACAAACTTGATCTGCGTGCAGACAATACAAGTGTACACTGAAAAAATGGTAGCTCTAGCTCTTATAGTCTCTGAGATCTAGGTGTTCATACAGACAGACGGACAGACGGACGGACGGACGGACGGACGGACGGACGGACGGACGGACGGACAGACGGACAGACGGACAGGTCTATATCGACTCGGCTATTGATGCTGATCAAGAATATATATACTTTATGGGGTCGGAAATGCTTCCTTCTGCCTGTTACATACATTTGCACGAACTTAGTATACCCTTTTTACTCTACGAGTAACGGGTATAAAAATCCACGTTGGGCGCCAAATCTATAAAAACATCACTTGAAACCTTGGAAACCTTACCATCGACTGCAAACTATTATTATATTATATCTTATAAAAAAAGGTACAAAATTTGAAGTCAGCTTAAAATAATATAGAAAGAAAAGGATACTGGGGGTTAAGAAAAATTGTGTTAATTTTCCATAACTTTTTATCTAGGGCAGGAATTTATTCGATTAAAAAAAAAAAACATTTCTGAATAGAATTTAACATATAAAACAGAGTTCCAAGGCGTTTTCAATATAAAACTTTTATTAAGGCCCTCACCTTGGGCGCCAATATTTTAAAAATATTTGTATTGAACTGTATTTAAGGCCAATTAGTTAAAAAAAACTTGGTTTGAAAACGTATGACGGACAGCAACTTCTAAAGAAAACCTTTTCCAGGCAGCTTTAAAGGAATATAGAATTATTTGAGGGAAAACTTAAGCTAGGGTCCCACAGGCAAAATATTTGCCCAAATTTTTAAGAAAATTTGTCTAAATCGCCATTACTTTAGATTTCGCTGGATTTAAACCTAAGGCCATGGATCTATACGCAAATAATCAAAAAAATAATAATAAGAAGAAAAAATCCCTTTTTGGGCTAATTTAGCTGAATTTTTATCAAAATTTATGCAAATTATTTGCCTGTGTGAATTTAGCTTTAGACAAAAAATTAAACTTAAGTTTAAGAAGAATATCAGGGGAATTTTTATAAGTGGACCCGCAATTTTTACAAGTGAGTGCTATCTGTGTATTAACTTATGTGTTCATTTACACGCCTGTAAAATAGTGGGTCCCAGTTGAAAATTTCCCTGTTTAGTTAGTTTAGTAAATCTTTGGTTTAAATAAAGCTTAAATTTTATTCCTTTTTAGCCGATTTAGAAGGTCTATTGTTATCTTGTATTTATGGTTATCTTTTTTCAAAAAAACTTTTTAATATTGCGTGTACTTGTCCCATTGTCTCACCTTTTCCCCAATGAGCCAGCTAGCTGATGATGGTCCAATAACAAGAAAAACATTCAAAAATTCGTTTTGCACACACACACACACAAAATCAATTCGAGTTCATCGTAAAACGTTTTTAGCTCGCAAACGTTTTCCCATCATCGAAAACTTGAAATGAATATTTAGAGTCGGGGGATAAGGTAAGGAATGGATGGGTATGTACTCCTTGGACGGACAACCTCCCATCACGCACACACACACCCACACAATGTGGCTACAATACGGTGTAGTTTGTTTAACAATTTGACGTGGGGTGGGCAAACAAAATATGTTATCGAAAATTTAATAAGCCAATAGCGTCGTTTGCATTTCGTTAAAAATGTACGGAAGTGAGTTTTCCTTGAGGTTTAATTAAAAAGTATATACCCAAACCCGCAAGCAAGTCCATGCCAGCCAATTAAAATGGTGAAACTGTATACAGTCAGTGTGGCATTACTTTACTTTTGGCTTTGCTTTGTCCTTCTTAAAATCACTTGCAGTTCGCTGCGGTCCAGCTTCGATACACACAGACACACACAGAGATACTCAGACACATTTCCGCCAGTTGACGATGCCGCCAGTTTCAGTTCGGTTCTGTTTGATACAGCCAAAGCCGCTTCCCCTTCTCGCACAAAATTGAGCACAAGAGAATACAAAATACAAAATAATGGAGTCAGCAGTGAAAAAGCCACAGAAAAAAATTCTAATAAAATATAAAACTCTTACCAAACTAGACTATGGTACATTTTTGCTCTATTTAGGCATATATGATTGAACCCACAACTCTTTCTGGTGGTTGTTGTTGTTTGACAAAAGATTTTATCCGAAAAAGTAACAAACTCATAGTAAGCAACCCAAGTACGAAGTTGTAAGTTCATGGCTTCAATATTTATTAAAATATAACTCTTAAACACTAAAACACCCGTCCAATTTGGTTCGGAACCAGTTTTGAAACGGAGAAATATTTTACTTCATATAATTAGCTTAACTTAATTTTACTTCTGTACCGGGTCATTCTGAGTCGAAACGGTCTTGAACTATCAAACTTCTTATAATCAACCTTCTAAACAAATTTGTAGGTTTAAGCTTAAATAATTTCTGCCTGTGAACCAATTATGAACTAGTTGCAAATAGTACGGAAAGCACTAACATCATATTATTAGTCCACGCACCAATATTTCAAGTTTTTAGCTTATAAGAATTTCTCAGATATGACACTTAAACACTTTTGAACCAGTTCACTGTGGTACGGAACCAGTTTTGAACCAATAAAATGTCTAATTCCAAATTACCAATCAACTGACCAAATTTCAAGGTCATTGCCTAAAAAATTTCTGGCTCTGAACCACTTATGAACTGGTTCCAAATGGTACGGAAAGAACGAACACCATTTTACTAATACATTCAACAAAATTTTACGTTCTTAGCTTATTTGAATTCTGAGAAATAGCATTTAAACACTTTTGAACCAGTTCACTTTGGTTTGGAACCAGTTTTGAACTAATAAGATGTTTCACAACTTATGACCAACTAACTGTCCAAATTTCAAGGTCATAGCTTAAATAATTTCTGCCTGTGAACCTCTTATGAACTGGTTCCAAATGGTACGGAAAGAACTAACATTATACTACTAATCCACGCACCAAAATGTAAAGTTCTAAGCTTAAATAATTTCTCAAATATGGCACCTAAACACTTTTGAACTAGTTCACTTAGGTTCGGAACCAGTTTTGAACTAATAAAATGTCTTACTCCAAATTACCAACCTACTAACCGAATTTCAAGGTCATAGCTTAGATAATTTCTGACTGTGAACCACTTTTGAACTGGTTCCCAATGATACGGAAAGAACAAACACCATATTACTAATCCACTCACCAAAATTTTTAGCTTAAAAAAATTCCCCAGATATGACACTTAAACACTTTTAAACCAGTTCACTTTGGTACGGAAAGAACGCACACCATAATATTAAGCCAAAATTTTAAGTTTTTAGCTTGAAAGAATTTCTCAGATATGGCGCTAAAACACTTTTGAACCAGTTTTTTTTTTGGCACGGAACCAGTTTTGAGCCAATAAAATGTTTCACTACTTATGTCCAATCTACTGACCAAATTTCAAGGTCATAGCTTAAATATGTTCTGTCTCTGAATCACTTATGAACTGGTTCCAAATGGTACAGAAAGAACTAACATTATATTACTAATCCATGCACCAAAATTTCAAGTTCTAAGCTTTTATAATTTCTGAGACACTTTTGAACCAGTTCACTTAGGTTCGGAACCAGTTTTGATCCTTTCAAATTTTTAACTCCCTATGACCAACCAACTGACCAAATTTCAAGGTCATAGCTTAAATAATTTCAGGCTCTGAACCACTTTGAACCAGTTCACTTAGGTTCGGAACTGGTTCACGGATTTAGATTTAGAGCCTATGACTCTTTCCTGCTCGATATTAGGTTCACAAAGTGAAAATTTCATACAACTTAGAATTTTATAAGTTTTTAAAAAAAAAATTAATCATACGACACGTGTTAAGCAAGGCAACACTGCGTATGAGTGATAAAAATTTCAAACATTTTTATACAAATAAAAAGGGATAAATTGCCTATAGTGCAATGCTAACTGATTATAGTTTAAAGTACATTATCAATTTCCAATTAAATTTCAAATTTTAAGTTGGACGTTATCTGGAGGTTGAGCTAGGCAACACTGCGTATGAGTGATTAAATTTTGAAACAATTTGTCTAATAAATAGAGATAAATTGCCCATAGTGCAATGCTTACTGATTATAGTTAAAAAATACATTATCAATTTCCAATTAAATTTGGAATTTAAAGTTGAACGTTATCTGGCACATTTGAGCCCTCATAAGTAGGCAATGCTTTTTGAACTAAGAAATATTTTTTGGGCTAAAGTTTGTTCTGACAGTTTGTTGTTGTTTTTTTTTTTTTTTTGCATATGGCGTTGACGCAATGCGCCAGCATATGAACAACAAGCAAGCGGACATTATAGAAAAGAACAGCGACCAGGATTATCAATAGCGCTCATCAGAGAGAGCGAGAGAGCGAGCGAGCTAGAGAGAGAGGGTGATGCCAGCAAATACTCGCATGCAACTAAACAAAGCAGCCAAAGCCAACGCCAAAAGCAGAGGCAAAATAATAATAATAATGCGCTCGAGTGGAAAACGTAGCCAGCAACAAAGTAGAATTTCCTTTACATTCTGTTGTTGCCTCTTTTGCCTAGGCAGCAGGGCGGGAATACGGGAATGATGAAGCTGGGAGCTGGGCCATAACAGTCATAATGATGTGGATGCGCCTTTGTTGTCGCTGCTGCTGCTGCTGCAAAATTTGTGTGTGTCGACATTATTTTTTTGGTTTTTCCGTTGTTGTTTTTTTTTTCATTTTTTTTTTTTTTGTCAAATGTAACGAAAACGAAACGAAATTGTTGCAAGCAAACTGAGCACCTGAATGGTTAGGCACAGTGGTACCAGTGAGCTAGAAAAATGCACAACTTGAGTGTGTTTTTAGCAAAGATTGTTGAACCACTGTGCCGCGTAACTAAACGGCTTGTGGCCGCAGCGTGTAAAAAAAATGTGAAGCTGCTGTCTGCTTTGCTCTGCTCTAAATACAAATGTGAAAAGCAGGATTTGCCTCACTTTGAGGCACTCCTACAGCATAGCATTTATCCTATCTTTTTGCATATGTATGTGTGTGGGTGTGTGTGTGTTGTCTACAAATGAAAATGCCAGTTTAATAATGCTTTGGCAACAAAGCATTTGCAGATTGCTTTCCCATTGATGTGCTATCGAAGCTGGCTTCGTCCTTTTTTTTAGAATCCTTCCCTTCACACACAAAAACACGCGCTGATGGACGATGCGATGCATTAGAATTGTTCAACATGACCAAAACGCTTGTTATTGTTCCATACATTTTTGCATGCCCCACAACATTATGTGCTTAGGCTACACTGGAAAAAAATATAAGAGAAGAAAAAGCTTAGATTGAGAATTGTCAGTACAAGAATCTAGAAATGTCTCAGCAAGTATGAGAAGTCGCTTCTAGGTATTGCAAATTCTTTGGTCAAACTCTAATAGAAGAAACAGCTGTTGCTTAGGTTTTCAGTACAAATCAATGTAACACATAGAACTCATACCGTTCAAAGTCGAATTAATACTGTTTAATGCGCTCTTGGCTGCCAAAAATGCTGGCAGAGAAGAGGAGCTTAGCACTTGAGCTGTTTAGCTTAACTCGTTTGTGCTATTATCCAAAAAAAAATTGTTTGGTCTTTCGAGCCGGATAACTTTTTTGTAAGTAGTGTTTGATCCACAATTAAAACAGGTTTCTAGGTGACAAGACAATCAAAAACTATAGAATTAACCAATTAAGGGCCATTTCTGGATATATCGTACAGCTTTTCTGGTACTCTTAGATTCATTCCAATATAAAATAACGTTTCTTTCTCGTGTGCTTAGGTATATGGCAGCTTCAGGAAGGGCCACCACCTCTGCTAAGTAAACACTACAGTGATCAAGTAGACGGAAACGATGAGTTAAAATCAAGGTTGGGGAAAAACCAACGTCGAGCATAGAAACATCCGTGTAGATGTTGATGTTGATGGTTGATTTGTTGACGTTGATTGAGCATGACCGAGTGTACCGAAGTATCCTCCTTTCAGGCATTGGTAATTCGTAATGTAGGAGCTATTGTAATCGGTAATAAAGTAGGTAGAAATATATAGAATATATTTCTCAAGACATCTCTTTGAAATGTAATTTTCTCCCAGTGTATGCAGTATTTCCCTCAATCGATTGATAGTCACAGCTATGTATGTTATACTCGTTGGTCATTTTTTGTTGTTGTCTTGTCTTTTGTTGTTGTTGCATCTTTTGTCGCAAAAATTCAGCAACTAGTTTCTCTAGTCTCCACTGGCTTCTTTGCTTTTTTTTTTTTTTTGTTATCCTTTTGATCGTTGTCGCTTTTCGTTCCACTTTGCAAATCAATTAAGTGTTGTTTCCGCCTAAAAGTATGCCAGTGCAAGAACAGCAACAACAACAACTAAAAAAGGAGCCAGTTTTGCATGTCCAATATGCCTGTAAGTCCCCACCACTCCCCTCTCTCTCACCCTTTGCTGCATGTAAACGAAAATGTCGCCGAAAAAAAGAAAAAAAGAGAAAAAAAACAATAGAGACTCCTGGAACAAAAACCTATTCCAGGCTAAACAAGTCAATGTGAGGGTGAAACGAACGAGTTCAGAACAGGACAAAAAAAAAATAGTAACCAACCAACTTTAAAGTCGCTGGCAAAAAGGCAGAGAAAACTTTTGTGTGTTGCGATTGCATGTTCAGGTTCTACTTTCCATTTTCCTATTTTCATTTTGTGTATTAAATATATGTAGTAAAATTGTTTTGCGGCCAGCCTGAAAATTTGTGTGTGTATGTGATCGTGTTCCCTGCCTGGCAATCTGGCATCTAGCTCAAACCCTACGAGTTTTATGTTATACAAAAAACAAACCAAAATGAACGAAACATTGCTAAATGTTTTTTATATATAACTATAAACATTGTTTTTATATATGCAACAGAAAGGGTACAATAAATTGGTCAAGCCGTTTGTAAGTATTGGTGACCCCGACGTGGTATAAGTGTAGATGATAAGTTACTTATTACTGCTATGATCTTTAATTGTTTGATAGAATGCATTAGAAATGAAGTTAGAAAGAAGGCACGTTCAGCTTGCTAATATGGAGTGCTTAAGCAATTGGTGACCCCGACGTGGTATAAGTGTAGACAAGTTTTGGAGCTTCATAAGCCACTTATTACTGCAAAGATCTTTTACTGATTAATGGAATGCATTAGGAATTAAGTTAGAAAGAAGCCACTTTCCGTTTGATAACTTGGAGTGCCTAAGCAATTGGTGACCCCGAAGAGTAGAAAAGTACAGTCTCGTCTTTTAGGTGCTTGATAAGCTACTGGTTCGGAATAAAGTTGGAAAGATTTAACTCTATCAAAAAAAAAATGGCCCAGCTGTTTGTAAGTAGCTGCGAAGGCTTAAGCTATGGGTGACCCCGACGTGGTATAAGTGTAGACAGGTACAGTCTTGTCGTTTTGCTGCTTGATAAGCTACTCGCCAGTGCTTTGATCTTTAAAAGATTTATAGAATAGAAAAAGCAATTCTTCGTTTGCAATTAGCTTGGAGGTCTTAAGCAATTGGTGACCCCGACGTGATAGACAAGTGCAGTCTCGTCTTTTAGGTGCTTGATAAGCCACTAGTTCGGAATTCCGTTAGAAAGATTCAACTCTTCCAAAAAAAATGGCCAAGCTGTTTGTAAGTAGCTGAAAAGGCTTAAGCAATTGGTGACCCCGACGTGGTATAGGTGTAGACAAGTGCAGTCGCGTCGTTTAGGTGTTTGATAAGCTACTGGTTGGGAATAAAATTAGAAATATTCAACTCTCTCAAAAAATGGCCAAGCTATTGGTAAGTAGCTGCAAAGGCTTAAGCAATTGGTGACCCCGACCTGGTATAAGTGTAGACAAGTATTGTCTCGTCGTATTGATGCTTGATAAGCTACTTGTTGGTGCTATGATCCTTAATTGATTAATAGAAAAGATAAAAGCAATAATCCGTTTGTTAGCTGGGAGGGTTTAAGCAACTGGTGACCCCGACGTGGTATAATAGACAATGAAACGAACCTTATAAATTAATTACCTCACAAACATGAACCCAAGCCGGATCTTTTTTTATGGGAAAAGGTTTAGTTCTTCTTGAAAATTTCTCTGTCAAAATATTCCACAAGTATTAAATGGGTGCATTATTGGGTAATGTTTCGCAAATGAAATTAAAATTCGGCAAATTTTGTTGGGTTGAAATTGAGCGAAAAAATGAGGAAAGGAACTTTACAGATTTGCGAAGAAGGGGCTTACTTTCGCCTTTTTGCCTACAATCCCGCCAGCAGTATATTATATCTAAAATTAAACAAAAATAGCGTTGAAAAACCTTGTGTTTAAATGCTTGTAAAAACCGGTCCGCGAAATATTCTTTAAGTTTTACGATGGACACGAACCTTTGGACCATAAAGACAAGCCTCCAAAGGATACATTTTTAAAAGCTGTCTGACCATTTTCTGTATATGTATACAATTAGTATCTCAGTTGCCAGTGGCAACTTTTCTGCTCAGATTGCCGACCTCTCTTTTAAAGCTAAAAACAACGTCTTTTTGTTTATAAACAAAATTCGTACAAAATCTGTGCACATCAAAGATAGAATTGCAACTTACATGTGACCTATTCATATAGAAAATTCATGTAAAGAAAAATGGTGATTTTTACCTGAAATGAAATAAGAAAAGTAAACAAAATAAATTAGTAAGTATTTTTGATGAATCATTAAATGTAATGCTAAGCTTAACAAGGTAAATAAAAATAGTTCAGCTGAAAATAATGCATCTGAGTTTTTTAAAACACACAAAATCATCTCAAAAAAGTTTTTTGTTTTTTTTTCAGTGTACAGAAAAATTAATTTATAATTCTTAATTTTTATCAAACAGATTTCCTATTTTATTTCTACCTCTCTTGTTCCTCTCTTTACTCAGATTTCCATGTTTCCCTAAATTGGTGACCCCGACGTTTTTGCTAAAAATTGAAATCACTTTGTTTAATTTGTTTCTCTTGAAAAGTGTATACACACAGTTACTGTTTACCTGCTACTTTCTTTAGTTCTATCATTTGATTTTGGGGTTGTTGTTTAATTTGCAGTTTTGTGGTTATATTTTTTGTTGTTTAATTTTGCTTTTGTTTGCACAGAAATGCATTTACGTGCGTTATTTACTTATGCAATTCAGAGAGAGAGGGAGAGAGAGAGTGGGTCCGAAAGAAGAAGTAGCAAACAAAACTCTAATAAATTGCACAGCAATGCTAAGCGGGATAACCAAGCTCTAACCGGACTCTAACCGAGTTAAAGGCCAGAACCCGTTGCCCACTTCCACTGCCCACGTCTCTGCCCCTTCCCCCCCTGCCCTCTAACGAGTAACGAGTGCAAATGAAAGTTTTGCATTTTTCAGCAGGCCAAGAGCAGAGCTACCATTGTCTGTCTCCATATCTGTGTGAGAGGTGGGGGAGGCAGCTGGGTGCTCATATGCCAAAAACGGAAGTGCAAGGAAATGAGGCTTAAACCGCATACAGTAAAACGAGCACCGAGTCAGCGGACAATTGAAATGTGAAACGACGACGATGAGAACAAGTTCTCCTTCAAAAAAAAAAAAAATGAAACCGCAAAATTATCTGGCCACATTTACGCTGTCAATTTGTTGCAACAAATGAAAATGTTGAAAAATTTAAGCAGCAGAATTTTCAGCTAAATCATTTGGCAACATCAACAACGGTTTTGCATGTGGCGCGTAATTATCCAAATGCCAAATAATTACCAAACATTTTTCCACGTCGTCAGCATCAAATTGCCAAAAACGAAGAGAAGAACCGAAAAAAAAATGAAAAAGCGAATTTGTAAGACTTGCTGGCATGCGGGGCAGGGAAAGCAGCTGGGGGCGAGTTTTAGGGGATGGATGAGTTAGTGGCTTGCCAACTGAGATTTTGGCAGCACTTTGCCAAAGGAGGAGTAAATCCTCCAAACTCCCCAGCGGCTAAATGATGGGTTGCAAAAAAAAAAAAAAAAAAAATCCAACAAATTTATCAACTGCAATTCGCAATGGCGTATAAGAGTGGGAGAGGGGGGGGCTGCAAATGCCAGTGGGGATTTTAAGCAGTATAATGACCATGTGCAGCCAAAAAAAAAAATGAAGTATCAATAGAACATTTGGGAATAGTACACTTTAAAAAAAAAACGGAATTTTACGTTTGTCTGACACATAAAAGCTATCTTATGGGCTTGATATTTGAGTTTGGGAGCAGTCCAACAACAACCGATTGTAAATTTATTAAAATATAAAATACCCCGCCCCCTATGATGAACCCACCCCCCCCCCCACCACCCCCCCCCCCCCCCCCACCCCTCAACCCCCACCCCCCTACTTATTCCCCCCCCCATCTTTTTTTTATTCCTTATTCATCCTTTTCTACCTCTCCTTTAATCCTTCCCTTTTCTTCCAAGTTTTTTTCACCCACCCCCTCACCCCCCCCCTTCCAAAATTCAATTTCACTCTTATCATCCCATTTTCCACCCCTAATGAATTCAAAACCCGCCTTATGCTGGCTTTTACTCATGTCTTGTCTTTATTTTGTTATTCTTTTGAAGCGACAAGTCGAAGTCAATAACCTTTTTTATCTGTCGTAGGAATGAAAGAAGTTGGAAGAAGGAACTTACCGGTTCTTAAATATCATAATTTTTAGTTCTAGGAAATTTCAGAAAAACTTTCGTTTGAAAAGTATTGCAGTTAAGTTAACTATACTTCTTATTCATTTTAGGAACCGTCTTTACATGAAAAAAAATAACAGTTTTATTCCACTGATCCGCTCCGGAATCAAAGTCTGAATCCAGACCTTCTAAATCTGCTCCGCAAACTTGAACAGTGAAGTAATTTTCCTATTAAAATTTTGATAGATTTACAGCCCTGATACTAATGTAAGAACAATTAAGCTTGCTGCTGTTTTAGTTCTGAATGAATTCTTCCGAAAAATTGGAGCAAAGGTCTGGGCTATACCAAGGATGGGTTAGAAAGTCACATCCATTACCATCGAAATAAGTTTTTAACACTTTTACGGGTGGGGTAAAAGATCAATGCCTCATTTATGGATGCCCTTTTTTCCCAAACCCAAAATTGCCTATAATTCGGCTTCACACTTAAGTTGGTGTCAAAATCAACACTTTTAAAACGTCTGAACAAGAATTGAGAGGTTGAAATTGATGGAGCAAGTTCTTCCTTAGGCTTTCTGCTAAACTTTACTTCAAATGAACGCACAAAAGCTGACTTAGTCGCGATTTACAAGATGAAGAAGATGAAGATGAAGCAAACTTCACGAAGTTTTCTTAAAATCAATCAATCTCTTAAAACATCCCAGCCAACCAGAGCTGTCCGCTCGGACTTTCTCTTCCTCATAGTAAGGTTCCAAAACAAAGTCCTAAAGGTGCATATCCGCCGAAAAAAAGGCTTATCAATAAAAGGGGTGATTTTTAAGCGTAGTTTTTTTTAAATTTAATAAAACACTCAATTTGCATTATATATTTAAAATTTTTATTGCAATCGATTAATTGGCCTTTACTATTTACGTTTTAGAAATGACTTCATCTAAATGTTGTCCGCGGCTCCGTTTTAAATGGTCCATTCGGCAGGTCCAATTTTGTGGAACACAATTTTTCGCTAAAACAGCGGATTTTCATGGAGCTGTTCCCAAAAATTATACGTTGTGGTAGGTCATTCAGCTTCCATTCTTGCAGAAGTTGATTTTTGTAGGCTTTTAAGCCCAAATCGAGACGTACAATTTGCCATGTGGTTGTGTAACACAGGCCCAATTGCTGAGAACGGCGACAAATTAACATTTCATTTTTCACAGAGCACATAGTTTGATAATAAATTTCAACAACTTGCAATCGTTGCTCGTTTGTAAGTCTTTCCATGATGAAAAGGCAGAGTATACTGAAAACTTTTCACTGTGACAGATGACATTTGGACGCCATTACCAACCAGTGCTGACAACCTGGAAAACTTAACTCTTAAAAAATTAAATTTTTTATATAAAAAAAGTGTGCACCAGGGACATCTTAAATACTTGATTTCGACATCCCAGATTGCTCACTCGGACAATCCGCAAAGACCACGAGCGGACTCCTGTATGATTTTTTTGGAAAAGGACTTTCGAAATTATTCTGAGATAATTTAGACGGAGTGTTTCTGGTTTGCTCTTAAGGGTTGTTGCTGGGAACTAACGTTTCACTGCTACTAAGAGCGCTCCGAAAACGTTCCTAAAAGGTTTCTTTAGAAGCGCTCCAGATTTGGTTGGCTGTGTTACGTGCACACTCTAGTTTAGAAAACATTTCAGAAAAGACGAACTATTATTCGCAGGACTTTTAAATTGATATTAGCCAATATTTGTGGCTTTATATAAAAAAGTGTGACCTTATATATTTAAAATGACAGTTTTAGTATGGCTGGCTGGCTTCTTTTTTTAAATTTTATATTAAACACTTAAAATAAATAAAACAATACTTTATTCAAATTTTGTTCGTTACCCAGTCTAACTTTTAATCACTCTTCCCAACATTGCTACGAGTATCTGGTTGCAGAGCCCATTGACTATTTTTAATTCTTCAAAACGAACTTGCTTTAAATTCTTACAAAATTCAACTTTAACTTGCGCTCTCGTTTTTGTAGTTGAACTCGCATTGTTTCCCGCTGCTTGTCTGTTTTTAAAACTCTTCATCCAACCAATCAATGGCACTCGCACAATAGCCATGTACTGACGACTATTACTGCGAATACTCCACGCTTGCGTATGCCATTAGAAACATGCAATGCAATGTTTGTCAACCATATTTAAGTAGCTGCCATTTTGCACCTAAAACTGCTGTTGGTCTGCTAATTTAGGCTGTGGGCAGTTGATAATTTTTTAATATTTTTAAGTACGTATGTTTTTTTTTTTATTAATTTTAAATTAATTTTTTTCCTTTGGTAAATCAAAATTAAGACACAAAAGTTTGTTACAATATTTGGAAACCTTCTTTTGAGAGGTGAGGCACAAATTCCAATTTGTGAGCCGAGTTGCTGCGACATAATTTAAGTTATTAAAGTAAATAGGTGTACACCATAAGCAGATCAAGTTTGGTTTAGAATTTGGGGTTCAACTTTACCTTGAGAAACTTTAAATAAAATTTTTATTTTTCATTATTTTTTTTATTTTGCTTCAAAAACCTGTAAAAATTTATCATGGTATCAAAAACTTTAAGCCTGGCTCATCTGACCTTTAAAAATCAATTTTTCATATTCTGTTAAAATCAAATGTATGTTGCCTAATATCAGGCATTTCTTAATATCCACCTAGATTTCAAAACCAAAAAAATGATTTGAGTTAGTTGGCTTATGTCTACGAAATTTCTCTAAAGCTGTATTTTCACTTGTCTGACTTCTCTTATCAGTTTCTCAAAGTTGCTCAGATAGTGTAATAGTCAATCTAAGAAGTTTAAATGTGTCAAATTGCTCAATCAAAATTCTATCAAAATTCTCAGAGTTTCTCATATGAGTTTTTTGACAGCTAACTCACAACTTCCTGAGGTATTTTTCAGCTATTCAATATGAGATCTCAGACAAGTTAAAATACAGCTTTATCCATTGAAATTCATCCAGAGAGACACAATTTTAATGTAAGTATCGTGTGACTTAAAGCCTATTTTCTTTCTTTATATTTAGCTAAACTAAAAAGCTCTATAAAATCGGATAAAAAACACAGAATTTGAAGCAAGAAAATGCTTTTCATTAAGTTGGTATGCAGCGGGAAGCCAGCGTCGCGACTACAGTCTCGTAAGCGACTCTAATATATACGTATAAAAACACACAAAAACAAAAAGTTGAGAAAACTTCTCTAAGTTGGCTTATGACTACTACATTTTTTTTATCGGCAAGTTTAAGTTGCCTGTAATATTCTCAGCAAGTTATGAAATTCGTTCTCAGAGTCACAATTTTAAAGTAAGAACCATGTGACTTAAAAACATATTAACTTAGGCCTAATATTTAACTAAACTAAAAAGCTTTTTAAGATAAAAAACACGGAATTTGTGCAAGAAAAATGCTTTGGTAGGCAGCGGGGAGCCAGCGTCGCGACTGCACTCTGGTAAGCGTTTGTAAAATATGCGTATAAAAACACCCAAAATCATGTACACAGATAATTTAGATTTTACTTGTTGTGTTATGACTTTTTTTTGTATAACTTGCCCCAGTACCTCAGACATTCATAGATCAACACACACATCCAAATTCTTATGCATTAGTTAGTCAAATTGTTCCAAATAAAATTGGTTAGTTTGTGGCTGCACTCATAAATTTGTCATTCATATGGGCATTAATTTTGTGTGTGTTTGCAAATATATTTTTCCACCATTGCGCACTCCATTAATAAATGTGCCATCAAAATGGGAGAATGAAACGGCAAACGGCAGGCGTAATTATAATAACTTAATCAGGTGACGCGTGTGGCCATAAACATTGAAAACCACCAACTGTAAAACCATAATTTAGCCGGCACAACCTTATTTTAAATGTATGTGTGTGCGTTTTTATGTTCAAAATGACTTTATTAAATGCACTTGCCCGGACTATAAATATGTTCTTATCACCGCAACCTATCCTCCCCCTCCACCTCACCCCACTCACGCCAACTTATTTATGGTTGCCACAAACAACAATAATAAAGTTGAAACAGATTTTGTTGCAATTAAAAAAAAAAAACGAGAAGGCAAAGCTAACTTCGACTGTGCCGAAGTTTTAATACACTTGAAAAACTTTACTCCAACTGATTTAACTGGTAAAATATATATAGGATATAGATATCAGATATTTAAAATTTTTAAATCATTGATAATAAAAATTGTATACCATAAAAAAAACTTTTCTAAGTAAAACACATTTTCCGACCGATAGGTCCTTTGGCAGCTATATGCTATAGTCATCCGATTTTGATAAATTTTTTCAAATTTATGTGAATGTATATAAAACTAATAAATACCAAGATTGGGGACGCTACGATCGAAAAAAAAGTTTTTCTCACTAGAAGTAGTTTTTTGACCGACCGTTTATATGGCAGCTATATGCTATAGTCATCCGATTTTGATAAATTTTTTCAGAATTGTGTGGAAACCTATAAAACAAATATATACTACGATTGGAGACGCTACGATGGAAATCAAAAAAGTTATTTTCACAAAGACTTATTTTTTGACCGATCGTTCCTATGGCAGCTATATGCTATAGTGATCAGATTTTGATACATTTTTCTTGAATTATGTGGAAGCATATAAAACTAACATATAACAAGATTAGTGACGCTACGATGGAAAACAAAAAAGTTTTTCTAACTAGAACTAGTTCTTAGACCGATCGTTCCTATGGCAGCTATATGGTATAGTCATCCGATTTTGATACATTTTTCCAAAATTGTGTGAAAGCATATAAAACTAACATATACCACGATTAGTGATGCTACGATGGAAAACAAAAAAGTTTTTGTCACTAGAACTAGTTTTTTGACCGACCGTTTCTATGGCAGCTATATGCTATAGTCATCCGATTTTGATAAATTTTTCCACAAATATGTAAAATCATCTTAAAAATAATATATACCAAGATTGGTGACGCTACAATGGAAAATAAAAAAGTTTTTCACACTAGAACTACTTTTTTGACCGACCGTTTATATGGCAGGTATATGCTATAGTCATCCGATTTTGATCAATTTTTCTACAAATGTGTGAAATCATCTAAAACTAATATATACCAAGATTGGTGACGCTACAATGGAAAATAAAAAAGTTTTTCTCACTATGACTTATTTTCTGACCGATCGTTCCTATGGCAGCTATATGATATAGTCATCCGATCCGACCGGTTCCGACATATTAGTTGCGTGCAGTAAAAAGAAGACTCTGTGCAAAATTTCAGCTCGATAGCTTTAAAACTGAGAGACTAGTTCGCGTAGAAACAGACAGACAGACAGACGGACAGACGGACAGACGGACGGACAGACGGACGGACGGACAAGCGGAAATGAACTCGGCTCGTCGTCCTGATCAAGAATATATATAGTTTATGGGGTCGGAAATGAATATTTCTATGCGTTACAAACTTCTGGGCAAAATTAATATACACTTTTCAAGTGTATAAAAACAAAAATAGTGGGAGGGAGAAATTTGTAGGCGTTGATTTAATGCCATGGCAACATTTGCCACTGACACATTTTATGGCCATCGCTCAAGCTTGACATTTGCCTTGCCTACTTTTTGGGGCTGATATGGAAATGGTAAGACCTGTAAATGGTATAATAAATTTCGTTATTTTTGTAATTATTAAGAAAATTCCCAAGTTTCTCTTTATATGTTTTGTTGCACTTCATACATAATTGCGCTGACACTTAAAGTCTTTTGAAAGAAGTCAAACTGAGCTCTGCCCGGGTTAAGCCACTCAGTGTCCTAAAACTGATTGAGACACAGACAACACACACACACACACACACACAACACACACACACACACAAACAGAGATAGTAGATTGCCATATAAAATGCATCACATAATATTTTCTTATTGAAAAATATGCAGACGCAGCAAAAGGCAGAAACGAAGCTTGAAAATGATGATGGAAAAAAGGGAGAACACTTTAACGCATCGCCGCCCCAGTGCACTATAGGAAATATTTAAATTTTTGTGGCATTAATTAATAACTTAAAAAGTAAGCGAGATTTTTTGATCCGGTTTTTTGCATTATGTCATTCATATCATTGTGCTACGTATTTGAGAAAAATGGGCGTGGCTGACTTGGCCATGGTTTATAAAAAGGATTTATAAAAATAATAGCATACATTTAAGGGCAAACGAATGAGTAATGTATTAACAGAATGTCATTAAAAAGGTAATCCTGGGTCAGATTGCCCTCTTTCTCTGGCACCATTTTACCCCGGACAGAAACATTAATTTAAAATTTTTTTTGTTTATTTTAAATTGAATTTGTCATATAAAACAGCCAAATTATTGCCGTGAAATCTGAGAAATATTTTTCGAAAGCGATATTAATGAAAAATTGGTTTCCTGCTAAACAAAAAATTACTAATTTTTATTTATTTTCTGAAAGTCTCTCTATACTATATACAATACAATATAATTTGCGTCTGTGCAGAAGCTTCTGTAGACTGACTTTTGCATTAGCATCCGAAACAAGGATGCCTGATGGTCTTCAATGGCTAATACTTTCCGCAGCTTCCATATAAATCGGATAAATATCACAGTTTTTGTTCCTGCAGTCCTCTTTATATGCGCATTATTGCTTTTTTGTAAGATCATGATCCTATATTAATGTCAATGCATAATCTGAGGATACGCGAACGGGCTTCGTATTTCCTTATTTTTTTCGCCTTTTGCGGACATAAAGAAGGTATCCTAAGAACTGCTTCAAGGTCAGCTTGCCCTCTTTTACGAGCAACCATGCTAGCTGCTTGTATTAATAAGCGCACATTTTTCGACTCAGATAAAGAAAGCTTGGAAGCTTGTTCCCTCCGACCTCTAACCTTAAGCACAAATAACAAACCAGGACGATCAACTGAACTTATGGATTTTTTTATGTTGAGCAATTGAGTTGCCTTAGGCCAGTCAGCATATTTTAGCTTAAAAAGTTTCAGATTTCGTTAACTTTTCCCCCATTTTGCCTCCAAATTTACTCAAAACATCCTGGATTTTTCCTAAAAAAATATTTTCGATGATTTTGAAGGTGCTTGGTTTTACCCTCCTATGAAGCAATTAAAAATAGCATACTCTTTGTCAGTTCGGCCAGTCGCTTTAATCCAAATGGCAAACAAGTCGGTATTGATAAAATTGAGGTTATGTTATAAAAAATTAAATTTCGCAAAAAGTTCAAATAAATGCACATTGAGATAAAGTGCATCGGACGCAGAATTGATGACTCTACAAGGTAAAAAAAGTGTCAGATCTAACAAATTCTAACAATTTTTTGCAGGCCTTCGTGAAGTTAAATTTTCTTTAAAAATTGCATATCATGAGATGCCTCACGAATACCATTGACAACTATGACAACACGGTTTATATCTACAGACCAAAGGTACAGACACGTAATACAAACCACAATGATCAGATTCCAACAAAAATATTTGAACAATGCTGATGTTTTTCGGCGGTCAGTTAAAAGCTTTTATTTCATAGCTTAGATAATGTCAGTTTGCTATTCATGCAAACGTTGCCTGTTTCACTCTTGCGCACTTAGCAAAAAGCATAGAGTTTACAAATTTTATTGTTCGCCACACCTGTTATAGATACGTCTTGGGTAAAACAGTTAGAAAACAAACTTAACAGTTGTTAAGTAAGTATTTAAGCTAAAATAAGGCTTTAAAATTGATTAATTAGCCGAATTGGATCATAATCGCTTGACTTTCAACAGATGTTTAGAATTAACAGTGGCATAACAGCTCTGTTAACTATCTTTTAAGACAATTAAAGTTAAGACTAAGCTCAAAAAATAAATTAATCATAAACAAGGTTTAAAATCACATTGACTTAAAGGCCTAACAGTGGCAAAAGAAATTTAACAGTGCACTAAAAGCTCTGTTAACGCTCTTTTTGATAAAGCTCTAATTTAATATTGCCAATTGTATTTCCATAGTTGAATTTCAACAGTTGCTTTGACTTAACAGTGGCATAACAGCTCTGTTAACTTTATTTTAAGACAATTTAAGTTAAGCCTAAGTTCAAAAATAAATGAATTATTGACAAGGTTTTAAATAACATGTATTTTAAGGCCTAGCAGTAGCAAAAGAAACTTAACAGTGCACAAAGAAGCTCTGTTAACGCTCTTTTTGATAAAGCTCTAATTTAATTTGGCCAATTATATTTCCATTGTTAAAAAATTCTACACAAATTAAGACCTAACAGTGACAAAAACATCTTAACAGTGACTTAAAAGCTCTGTTAACGCTCTTTTAAGTCAATCAAAGTTCAGCTTAAGATATAAAATGATGTATGAAGTCCAATTTTATCGGATAGGTAAACTTAACAGTGACAAAAGAAACCTAACAGTGGCTTAAAAGCTCTGTTAACGCTCTTTTAAGTCGATTAAAGTAAAGCTGAACTTCTTAAATGATTTATGATGCTCAATTTTATCGGAAAGTGAGGCTTAACAGTGAAAATGGAAACTTAACAGTGGCTTAAAAGCTCTGTTAACGCTATTTTAAGTCAATAAAAGTTAAGCTTAAGATCTTAAATGATGTATGCTCTCCAATTTTATCGGATAGTAAGGCTTAACAGTGAAAATGGAAACTTAACAGTGGCTTAAAATTTCTGTTAACGCTATTTTAAGTCAATAAAAGTTAAGCTTAAGATCTTAAATGATGTAAGCTGTCCAATTTTATCGGATAGGAAGGCTTAGCAGTGACACAAGAAACTTAACAGTGACTTAAAAGCTCTGTTAAGTCAATAAAGCTTAGCTTAGCCTCTAACATTGAATAGTTTTGCCGAACTATAGCATAATTTCTGGAATTTTAACAGATGTAGAGTTAACAGTGTCAAAACAAAAACTTTACAGTGCTTTTAAGCTCTGTTTACATTTTTTAAAGTCAAGTAAAGTAAGGATAAAGTTTTACAATAAATAAAATTGAAATTTAATGGCTAAACAGTGCTAAAAGAAAAACTTTAAAGTGCCTTTAAGCTCTGTTTACAATTTTTAAAGTCAAGTAAAGTAAGGATAAAAATTGAAATGAAATTTAATGGCTAATCAGTAACAAAAGAACCTTAAACGTAGATTGAAAGCTGTGACAGCGTTCTTTTGAACCAATACAAGTTTAACAGATAGATCTAAAAACTTAAGAAATGCAAATTAAAGAAATTAGCTTTTCCAGTGCCTTAGCAGCACTGTTAACATACTGTTAATACACTGTTAAGTGATCAAATGTCTTGAAAATGTACAATTTGCAAAGCTTACTTAGCCTTATCAGTACTGTTAACCCTCTGTTAGGTCAAATACCAACTCTTAAATCAATTTTTGACCTCTTGGTTGCATTTTTATTTAGTCAACTCTTGCCTCAAATTTGATGTTGCTTTGTGGCTTTTCTTGGCAATTGCCAGAGCAGCTGCAGTGTACGCAAGCAAGGCCTGCGGCTCTGCTGCAGCTCTTCTTTGACTACACTTTATTGGCAGAGAGTGGAGGGTTTGCATCTTGGCAAGCCCTGACAAAGGCTCGCAGATTGGCTCCGTTCTCTCCTTCTACTCACTTGACTTGGCCTAACATGCCTTTGGCGCGCCGCTTGGCCGCATGTTGCCCCCTGTTAACTGGCCCAATCGGCCTGCCAGCTGCCCGGAGAGAATATTCTTGGCACCGATTTTGGCCACAATTACAAAACATCTTAATATGGCCACCAGTGTGCAAAAAACACACTGAGCGAAATGTTGTACGCGTTAACAATAGTTTTTATTCCCGTTGTATCTTTCGCTCCTCTTATTT
Organism: Lordiphosa mommai; assembly: GCA_018904225.1. NCBI lineage: Eukaryota > Metazoa > Arthropoda > Insecta > Diptera > Drosophilidae > Lordiphosa > Lordiphosa mommai. Next base: position 343,311 of record JAEIFT010000082.1, read on the forward strand.
TGCATTAGCATTTTTTGTTATTTTCCATTCCATGTTAGTTTGCACACTTTGCCGAGATTTTCCCATTTGCTTTTTACTGCAGTTTATGCTTTTGTTTTGTGGTTGTCTGGCGGCGAACCCACTTCTCCACTCCACCACTTGTTTGTTTGTGGTTTTGTAGTTTTCTGACATTTTTTTCCTTTCTCATTTCTGTTTTTTTTTTTTTTTTTTTTTTTAGTATTTTGCGTTTCATTTGCACGCCAAACTAATATTACGCATACGACCAAGGAGCCAGACAAAAGGACGCATGCAAATCATTTTGAGAGCGTTTAAAGTTGGCTAAAAGAAAATTACAAGTCCCCGGTGAAAACCAGGGAAAAGTTTTACCCTGCTCCCCCCTCCCCTTGCAGTCACCTGAAACGTTTTTATGCTAAAGCGCTTTTTGAAAACTTCCCCAAAACTCCAATTCGCATCTGTGTCTGTGTGTTCATGGCCAAAGGCCTTGAGGTGTTGAGGAAATTCAAACAGGAAAACTTGGCGAAAAACTTTTACGCGCAGCTTTGGCTGCAAATAAGCCAAAGGCGATCACAGAGGCATTTAACACCCCGCCCGCTTACCAAAACAGCCAAACAGCCATATCATGCATAGCGCGTAAATATATATTTTTTTGCAAACGCGGCATTTGATGATGTGGCCAAAATATATAAAAAGTAAAGGAGCAGGATATCCTCTCTCTCTCCGCCATCCCTTCTCAACAAAATCATTCGCAACTAATCAAGCGACAAGAGCTTGAGGCAAGTTATTTGTATGTATTTATTTTCAAACATAAAAAAGTTACGCAGGCAAAATGGTTTAAGAATATTGCACAAAAATAGTTTATGTCTAGGGAAATGTTTGCTACGCCTTTATTAGTATTTCAAATAGCAAAATTTAAACTTGGTTCTTAAGCTGGGTGACTGTGTGTCTAGTTCATATCCGGCTCGAAGGACCAACATGTGCAACTAAATTTAAACGTAAAACAGAAATACGATTGATTAAATAGTTTTTGACTTTAAGCTTCTAAAATTCACGATATGGATTACAATTTATACGTTCATATTCTGGTATTAACTCCAACCCAATTTACAACACATTTGGAAGAGTTACAACCACTTATAAAATATATAAATATAATAAATTATATTTATTTATCACTTTTAAGTTTAGCTAGTTGAAAACAAATTAAATCAACTGATTAACAACATGCAAGTGTGACCTAACTTTTATTTAAATACCAAACAAACCTTTTAAATACCAGATATTCTTTGAGATTCAAAACATTTATAGCCTGTACTCATTAAAAATGGGTAAGAAATTCTAAAGTATGTAACAAAGGACAAAGGAAAACTTTTGCGACCCTTTAAAGTATATATATTCTTGATCAGCATCAACAGCCCAGTCAATAAAGTCAAATCCTTCTGTATGAACGCTTCGATCTTAAAAAACTATTAGATATAGTAGCATTATAAGTGTATATCATACGCAAATTGGGCTTGTTTTAGATGTGGAACCCCTCAAGCCGCAAAAAACTGTCAGACCCACCTATAGCGTCGCGACTGCGGCGTCGCAGCTGCAGGTGCGTCAGCTTGCATGTAGGTAGGTACTTGGATGTGCATATATTCGTATTACAACACACAATCACAAGTAAATCTGGGTATTTGGCAAACGGAATCTCGACTAAAGCGCTCTTAAAAACAGTCGTATTCGTAGAGGTGCTACAGGTAATAATAGATGAGAACCAATTTTGTTGTTGAATCCATGCTTTTGGGCAAATTTTTTAAAACCTGAAAACGCATGTCTTATATATTTTTCATACTATGTTTATTTAACGAATTTCAAGTCATTGGTATGGAAAAAAAATGTTTTATAAACTACATTTTTAACCCTTGGGAGTGGAATTTTCCAAAATCTCGTCTTACTGATCACTCTCACCACAATGGGCGAATTCTGTCCAAGTTTTAGCTCACTAACTTTCACTGTTTTGGCTAAGCGTTGATTTTCAAATAAGCAGAAATTAGTTTGCTTGAGGCCTAATTAATGTATTCTTATAATTCCAATGCGAAATATATATGGTCATCTGTTAAGTAAAGTTAAAGAAATTTTAAAAAAAGGCAACTAAATTAAAAACAGATCTTTTAAAGTACTAAACAAGTAAAAAGGGCTAAAAAAGAAAGATAAAAAGCTAAAAAAAAGTGTTTTTAAAACCAAAAAAAAATAAAAATTAAGCCACAGAAAAACTCAAAAACTTTTTAAAATGACTAAAAATAAATGGCAAATAAATTAAAATTATAGCTTTAAAAAAAACTAAACAAGTAAGTAAATCTAAAAATTAGAGAAAAAAGCTGTAAAAGAGCTAAAAAGTTTTTTAAACTGGAAAAAATTAAATATAAAGCTATAAAAAAGCCAAAAACTATTTAAAATTGCTAAAAATAAAAAATTGCTAAATATTAAGAAAAGCTAAAAATAAAAAATGGCAAAATATTTGAAAAAGGTACAAATTAAAAAAGCAAGACTCAGTTTTTTAAAGAAATCTAAAAATGATAAAAAATCGAATTAAAGGCCTCCTTCCAGATGGCATAAACATTTATTTCGGCACAATACATTATATGAATAGAAACACTTCGGAAAAGCTCTGAAAGCTGAATGTTTTTGAAAAGTTGTCTTATTTATATGAAGCATAAAGCCGAAACAAAGTTTTATGCCGTTTGGAATGAAGCCTAAAAGAATTAAAAATATGACATAAAAAGGACAAATATATATATAAATATTAAAATTCTAAAAATATGTCTTAAAAATGCTTAAACTTAAAGTTTATATAAATATTGTTGTTTTTTTAATTATAATTATTGTTCTTTGGTCAATGATATTCAGGTCGATCAAATCATGCGAAATCGGAGTTGTTTATCATTGTCGCTTCTTAAAGCCAGTTGTGTTATTCAACTTTTAAGTTCAAATTTGCATTAATTTTCATTTGGATTTCTTGATGGCAAAAAGTTTCATTCGAATACCTAAGTCGTTTCTTGGAATTACCAACTCTGTACAATTTCGATCCATCGAATTGGGAAACTAGAGCAGCCCTGAGTGTTCTGCCAACTCAATAAAATACGACCTATCCAAAAAGAGGAAACAAGGTTTCTTTTCATATATTCCCAATATATTTCAGGGGGCTATCAAACATTTGCATCAGAAAACCCAGTTTTTAGTCTTTTTATATTTAGTCATTTACTAAGTTTATGCACAAATAAAAAATCATGATTTTTGCACTTCAAAGTATGCTATGTTTATTAATACAAATAATTAAGGAAAATATTTAATTTTTGTTGCCTTAAATCTAATTATTTTAGTATACCTTTGACTGGTCCGACAATCTGAGTAAATCCACAATGTAAGATGCTGACATAACTGTCTTTAAATTATCTCGTTAAAAAAATAATAATTGAAGAAACCAAAGTTGGCATACTTTGAGGGGCAAAAAGCATGATTGTATAATTACTTATCAACTGCCTCACTTGGCAAGCAAATCCAGAATATAATATACAATTCTTGAATAAAATTGCCACTTGGGGTTTTTTGTCTCAACTAAGCTTAACAGAGCATTAACAGTGCGCTTTAAATTGTAAATCTTTGACTGTTGCCATATTTAAACAATTTACTGCCGTGTGGTGTGAATGATATGCAACTCAAACAAAGCTGCACACACACAAACACACACACGCACACACACACACGCGCGTAAACACGCTCTTCTCCCCACAACAAACGTGTGAGCTCTGAAATTTATGCTGTAAGCGCCGCATGCAAATAATGTTAATTTAAATGCGAGTATCATCGGCAGTCGCCATAACAACAACAACAACAACAACAGCAGCAACAGCCAACACACAGACAGACAAACACAAACACCACGTTGAATCCCCAAGCGTTGGTCATGTGAAGTTCTTGCTTGGTTGTTGTATATAATATGTAAACTTAATGTTGTTTTATTTATTTTTACAATTTTTTTTTTGAAAACTTGGCCCAGAGGCTTACCCAAAAAAAAGGGGACTCAGTACTTTGTGCCGCCTAAAAGTAGGCAGTGCAATGTATTGTATAATTTGGTTCGTTTATTTTAAAGTGCTGCGCCACGTCGTCACACAAATTTAAAGCGCAATTAAGTTTTGCGGCATAGACACACAGACGAAAAGGGCGAGAGAGAGAGAGAGAGAGAGAGAATTCAGTAATAAACTGTGGACAGGCAGCAGCTGCGTCAGGTGTGCCTATATAGGAGCGACATTCTCTCTCTGTGTGTGTGTGTGTGTGTGTAATGTATGGCATATGTGACACATAATGTGCCCCTTGATTGTTGTTGCGATTAAGTTGATAATGATGATGATAATGATGATGTGAATGCGGCGATAATGCCGTTGTTAATGCTCATAATACTTACCTTCAAGGCAGGCAGGCAGCCAGTCAGCCAGTCAGGCAAACAGCCAGAATGAGACATGAGCGCAGCTTAACAGAGAGTGGAGAGTGGGGGCTGGGCCTTAAGAAATGAAATTGATGCCCCAGACTAACGCCTACTTAAGCATCTTACTTATAATCCTGATGGAAATACTAGTATTTGTTAGATATGCGGCAAATGGCAGTGTGGAAATGGTGAAGACAAAGGTTAACATCAACAAAAAAAAATAGAAGAAATATTCCCTAATGATGTGGTGAAATAGGCATGAAATGAGATTTCAAATTAAATTCGGTATTCCTAAATAAACTCAATCTAAGCGAAACAGGGCACACATAAGGGCCGTGTTCAGCAGAACAACTTGCTTCTGGGAAATTCCAGTAGCCAAGTTTTCCTCTTATATAGAAGCTTTTCCAAATGTTATTTATTAAGACCCCCATAAGTATGCTAAATAATAAGAGCAGTTTTGTTTAGCTGATCAGTGATCAAGTGTTTTTGCTGAACGCACCCAATGTCAACTTAAGGGAGTCTTCTACCTTTGAAAATTTTTTTTTGGATTTTTGGGTTTTGCATTTTTATTAAGCTTGGACAATTGCCTTTCATCCCCTTCAAACCATTTTCATATACTCCAAATAGTTTAGCAGATATTGCCATTTTAGTAGAGTAATGTTTTTGCTTGAGGAAGCACTCAATACAACCTTAAGGAGGTCTTTTACATTTTAAAAATATATATTTTTTTTTTGTTTTTTTTGCTTTACACTATTACTATAGCTTGCACATTCCCCTTTCCTCCCCTTCAAACGATTTTCAAAAATTCGAAATAGTGGAGCAAGGTTCCTGCTTGAGGAAGCACTCAATACGACCTTAAGAGGGGTCTTCTACCATTGAAAAATATTTGCAATGTTTTTGCTAAAGGAAGCATTTAATAAGTTGCTCGAAACTATTTCTTATCTTCATGTTTTTCAAATTCAGGTGCTTTTTGATCAAATGTATGTTGCATACTTTTAGGCAGCTTAAAAAGAGCTTTGCAAAAACAATCCAAGTATGCTTTTAAAAGCGGCCTTGAAGCAGGCAACATAAATGATCTAAAAAAGCTCTGTATTTAAAAACCATGAAGATGAGAAAATGGCTCTAAGTGCGTTTTTCTCGAAACCAGGTTTTTTGAACTGGTAGCCATGTTTGCGGCAGTTCTGCTAAACCCATTTTGATCAGCCATGCTGCAATCGACGCGTAATTGATGTAATTCTTGCCCGTACCTCAATCAAGAGGAAAACCATTTTTTTTACAATTTTTTTTTACACTAAACTACAAAAAAAACTTGAAAAATCAAATCATTTTTTTAAATTGCCTCCAATTTAAAAAAAAAAATATGATTGATGTACAGGACAGAATTCTATCAAATTTTGATCATAACTTCAGTTACCGTTTTCATTTCTGATAACCTGGAGTCCCGGAATAATGGCTATAGCCTCTACACCTTTTTTTTTTGAGACCTTAATTGGCGGCCTGCCAAAATTAATTTGTTCAACAGCAATCGAATTGCAAAATATTTTTTATTAATTTTATTATTTAATTAATAAATAACACAATACAAAAAAACAAATTGATAGAGCTTTTATGGTTTTCTCTTTAGAATTAAAAAAAAAACACTCAAAAATCCTTGTGTAAAGTTAGAAGACCCCCTTAGGGCCGTTTTCTCGTCTTCATGTTTTTTAAAACTAGGTGCTTTTTGAGAAAATCTCTGTTGCCTACTTTTAGGGTGCGTTTAAATCGCATCCGGGTCGTAGATACAAACATAGACATTTAAAAGCGGCCTAAAAGTAGGCCACTACATTTTTCCCAATTTTTTCAAGACTTTGAAAAACAGGAACATGAAAAAACGGCAAGCAAAAAAAATCATACAATACAATCTATGTAGATAAGACAGTATCTACTTATATTTCCGTATTATCTACTTCAGACAGTATCTACTTGATACTAAATCTTATCTAGGTTCCAATCCTAAATAATTGGCATGAAAAGAAGGCTCGGAAGGCTAGCTAGAAATGGTTAAAGCACACAAATTTCCAATTATCTCAGCTATACGCAGGACTATTCGCATGTCCTTTGGCCAGTAAAATGCGCTCTGTAATATAATTATTTTGATGACCCGGTTCAAATTGCTTCCTTGCTTTTAATATACACCTAATTCTCTTTTTACACGGGCTTTTTATACACGATTTTGATTTAACACGGTGTACAAAAAAAATTAATTCTGTTTTTACACAATTTTATTCGGATTAGCACGATTAAAAAAAATATATTTGAATCAAATTTCAAAGAATAATATTTTTCTTTCTTTATTTTCAAAATCTAGTTAGGGAATTACTGATTTATTTTAAGTAGCTTTAGTATGTATGTGTGCAAATGTTTCAGTCTTTCCTTACTTCATTTCTTTTTTACACGTTTGTACACGGTTTTTTACGCGGTTTTTTACACGTTTTTTACTAGGTTTTAAACACGTTTTTTACATGGTTTTTTACACGGGTTATTTACACGGTTTTTTTCTGGAACGCATCTACCGTGTAAAAATAGAATTAGGTGTATACATGGTGGAATTATATAAGGTGAGGTCATTAAGGTATGCTGCCTCTTTTTTGGGGTACCAGTCGAATGGTGAAAAGCAGTCAGTAGCAAAGCAAATGTCAATGTGGAAGGTATTATTTGATACACCTAATCTGGCGTTAAGCCGTGGTGAAATTGGTACTGGTATCCCTCTCGCATGGTGAAAATCTGATCCTTATATAATTTTACCATGCACCTAAGCAGGCGTTAAGCCTTGGTGAAATTGGTACTATACCCCTCTCGTATGGTGAATTTCTGTTGACTCTACCTTATATAATTATACCATGGGTGTATATAAAAAGCGTCTTAATTAGAGTGGCCAGATGTGCGATTGAAAAAAACTACAGTCTAATTAAAATATGTAAAAATGAATCACATACCCTGTAACAATTTGTTAATTACTTCAAATCTCAAGAAATTTAAAACAACTTCCACAAAATGTTCAGTTCTCACAAATGCAAATATCAAATAAGGATTATCAAAAAAAATTAGTTATGCAAATAATTTGCATTTTAAATGCACACATAATTACCTAAGGATATTAATCCGTAGCATTTCAACCATTTCCTTATTAAGATGGAAATAATGTATGTTAATTTGTTTGAAATTTGGCAACTATTTTTACACAGGAAGTAGGGTGCCATCTCTAGCTTAGACACCCACCCATCCACCCACTCACACACACACACACACACACACATCCGCACACGTCAGATCATGCTTGGCTTACTGCACACTGACAGATAATTAATTTTTCATGTGCTCGAATCGTTACGCTTCGTCTCACCTTCATTTAAGCGTTAGCCTTAAGTGTGCATGTCTATGACTTGTTGCCTTCGGTTTTGCGCAGAGCCACAACATTTTGTAGATTGATTAACGTCTACTAATTAAATTCTGCTGATATCAGTTGAAACGTAATCAGAATTGTTTTTTTTTTCTTCTTTGCTTTGAAGTGGGCCCCAAAAAGTAGGCAATACAAAATCTCTCTCTCACTCTCTTGTGTGTTTTATGCATTTGTTACTTGTCATGTTTGAGCGTAAGCATTTGCGTGCAAGTGTTGCCCATTTTGGTAACGGATCCTGGTCGTTTGTTGTTGGTTTTTGGCGGTCTGCGGCTGGCCTGGTTCGGGTACTGGTTACTGGGTTCTGGTTTGTGTTTTTGGTTTTGCTAGTCAAATTACCAAAAATAGCAAACGTGAAAGGGGGGGCAGGGGCCAGGCCTAAAACAACATAACCCAAGCAAACAGCAACTGTATAGCCATCTCTGTCTCTCCGGCCTGCTGCGAGACTGCACGCCAAAGCGCAATGTGGCTAATTACTTTCGAAAGTCAAGTTATTAGCGTGATTACAAAGGCAATGCACATGAGGCTGCCAAAGGAGCCCAGCCAAAGAGTAAGCGAGCAAGAGAGAGTTGACACAGAGGCACAGTGGTGCTAAGGCATGGAAAATCGGTGGACAAAAGCTAATGGAAAAGGACTACCAATTGAATAGGTAGGCAAAATTAACAGACACAAGCCGAACGCAGGCCTAGATCTTCGCTAAGAGATTAAAAAAAATTCAGTCGCTGACCAGCGTTTGATGAAGTAGGTCAGAGCCGCTGTGCGTCGCTTTATTAAACGCTGCTTCACAATAAAGCTTTGCAGGCTCAAGCTAAAAAAATTGTCCCAAAAAGTGCCGACAAATTCCCTAGTTTAGCCTATTGAGGCAAATTATTTTCCGGGAAGAATTTTTTATTAGCTTTGCTCTTACATTTTGGTACCACTGTGCAAGTCAGCTTCTTTGCCGCACAATCAACAAGAGAAACCAAGCAAGCAGGCAACAACACCAACAACAACAACCACATTAATAAGCGAAAGGCTTACATGAAAATTAGCAAAAGCGTTGGAAGCACAACGAAAGAGCGAGAGAGTGCGAGCGAGAGGCAAAGCGAGGCTTAGGGGTGCTGGCACGGTACGCCCCTGTGGTTGGCCCAACCCAAAAGCCAGCTGCTGTAGTAATAATAATAATAATCATAAAACGGCAGCAAGAACAAGTGCAGTTTCAGGCCAAAAAAAAAGAGTTGAGAAGCGGGTGGTAAGCGTGAAATTTTCATGTGGCGTTGATTATAGCTTCTTCTTCTTCATCATCTTCCTTTTTTTGGGTCGGAGGTGCTGGCTGCTGCGATTGTAATTGCTCTTGTTGTTGTGTCTGTGTGTGTGTTTGTGTTGATGCAGTTGCCAAAAGGCCTGTCATCATCAGAGACAGAAGAAGGCAAATGACACTTGTGGACCAACTGAGCTAGCGATGAGACCGTGTAATTGGAACTAAACACATTACAGCTAAGACAAAGAAAGTGGTGATTGCCAAGCCATTTTGAAAATTAGCTAAAGAAATTTTATCATTTATCAAAAGTCACAGGAATAATTCGGAAAGGTAAAGATGAAGTTGGCTTCATTTAAACTAAAATAAAGCAAAAATTAAAAATCGGTTAAAAAACAAAGAAGTTTTGTAAGTAAAATGCTTTTCAGCCACCCAAAAAATCATAACTTTTGAACCAAATGAGATAATCAAATAAATTAAATAGCATATGATAGATAATTGTTCATCCTATAAAATGGGTGTTTGACAAAGGTCCTACGCCTACTAGAGGCTTACCTATGGGTTATCAAAGTCAAAAATTGTGGAAAAATAAATTTTTTGGTAACGAAAAAAATTATATTTTTACAATTTTTTTATTTTTTGTTTCTTTATTAATGTTTTTGTGTTTTAAAATATAACCCAAGAAATTAAAAAAAAAACATTGTTTTTCGAATTTTTTTTTTTTTTTTTTTAATTTTATAAGTTTTTCCAAAATAATTAGTACCATTCATTAGACAAGGTATCTCTAATAGATTATTCATTTTTGAACTAAATCTAGTGGACTCTAATTCTTTTCGTGACTTCATTTGCCGCAGAGATGAAAAAGCGGATCGAATGATGGAGGTGGAGAATTATCGATAGTCGGCACCATCGATAGTCAACGATAGTTTTTTGAAAACCATCGATAGTGATCGGTTTTCGATAGTTTGTTAATTTAAAAGCTTATGTTAAAAAATAAAAAATACTTAAAAATGGTTATCGTTACTTTTGGTTTCGACTTAAGCATTAATATTGGGTTGTGGGTTCAGATTACATATATATAGCAAATAATGAAATCAAATTATTTAAATTATGAAACACGTATTTTTCCATCCTAGGATACAAAATAGAGTCCATTCTTGAGACTGTTTTTTGCTCAGAGATGAAACCGGGCTTAAACAGGATTGACCCAAGTAACATAAATTGCAACATTTTTTCTTTGTGAATATTAAAATCTGGTGATTAATGCTCCCTTGTGCGGTTTAGGCTATAAATGAAATGTATTGTAAGGGAACAGTAACATATTTTTAAGATGAAATTATTTCTGGAGTAAAGTCAGTATTTTATGAATGTTCTTGAATATATTTATTTCACAGCTATAATTTATAGTCCTGAGGAAGAATAAATTTTTCCTTCACGATAAGACTTTGCTTAAACATTTTTACAATAGATTTAGATGAATAACGTTTTTAAGTATAAATAATATCTTATGATTTTTAAGATCCAGCTTTTTTTAGTGGTGTGTAAAGCTTAAAAAAAAAACTATCTAAAACAATCGATAGTGTAGGGCTACTATCGATGGCGACTCGATAGCGCAGAACCATCGATAGTGCCGATAGTGCTATAGATAGTTCTCCACCTCTAGAGCCAACATGCTGAAGGGGCCCTTTTTTGCCTCTAGCAGTGAAAAAGGCAGCGTGAGGCAGCTGATTCTTTTTTAATTACTTAAAGGAATAATCAAATTAAAGGAAAAACCAAGTTGAAAAAGAGTGAAAAAAATGGATAGTTTTTAAAAATCGATTTATTTGGAGTAACGAAAAGCAAACACTCAATTTTTATTAGTAATATACACTTAATAAATACATTAATCAGTAGAAATAAAATTATGACAATTCGTTTCCTAGTTTTTGAGATATTCTACCTGAAAGAAATTATCTAAAAATTATGTGTTTTTTTTAAACTAAAAACAGGTCAACTTCGCACTTTATCAAGGGTTGCATATTTGAAATCGTTGAACAATTTCCTGTAAGATGGGTTCATTCACATTTTCGTAGCCGCTAATGAAATTTTTGATTTTTGCAATCTACTTTGTTCTTCGTCGTAAGTGTTTATATTTAAATGCGTATAAAAACACACAATATCAATGATACTAATCAGTGTTGTATAATTTTGTTGTATAAACTAATTGTTATAATTTAAATTAGTTTAAATCGCACTGGACTTACTACTCAACATTACACGCACGCACTTCAGTTATGTTTTAATTAATGAAATGAAGCCAATCACACGCCCGCTCTCCCCTAATCAGTTATATGCCATTAGGTCACTCTCTGTCAGGCTAAGCTATTAAATTGAGCGGAGATAACTGCCCTTGCCCTAAAACAACCACTCCACCCCTCGGCCAACCACACACGTTGCAGCGAGACCGCAAAGACATTTTTGACTAATCCGTGAGGGAAAGCTTGAAAGAGAGCAATTTAGCTGTCACAAAAGATATCAAAGTAAATTTTTTTTATTTTCATTATATTAAAATTAAAATTTTTAATTATCCCAAACAATTCTACGATTTTTTTAGTGCAGATAAACCATTTTAAGTATAAGTGCCCTATTAAATTTCGTGTCTCAAAGTATATTAAGTCATTCTTAATACATACATTACATACCTTTGGGCAACATAACATTTTGTAATTTCGAACACTTATATTCAATATTTTTCTTTTCTTTAAAAAAATCGCAGAATTGTATGGAATAATTTGTTTTAAAGCTAAGAAATAAAACTTTACAATAATTTTAAGAAGAATCAAAATTAATGTATAGTTTGCCCACAAAAGAAGACTTAAAAGGGTCAAAATATGATATTTTTTAAAACAAATTTAGGCTTAAATTCCCAATTATTTTGACTTAATAGAGCATTTTGCCCAAGACTGCAAGCCCGGATTTTTCGAAATGCCCGAACCTTTTACATATTTGACACCTCTAACCAGAACCCGAATCGGGTCATTTATTAAAAAGAAAGTTTCGGATGAGAATATAATAATAATAAAAGTATTTAGAATGAAGTTAATGAGTGTAATCGAAATTCGAGATATTTGATGTCATAAGTACGTCGATTCCAGATTTTCACTAAGTAATTTCGTTTAATAACAGCAGCTGATCTTAATGCATTTTTTTCGCAGACAACTTCACACTAACCGTTTTACCTTTATATATTTGTAGAGCTGATATATACCTCGTTTATACACACAAAATTTATCATGATAAAAGCCCTTTAAAGTATGCTATGTCTATGAATGTGAATAATTTAGGAATATTTTTTCTTTTATACCTATTTTTTAACACCTATTTAATTTAAATAACTATAATTGCTCCGACAATATGAACAAATGAACAGAGAACATAACCGATTCGTTCAAATAGATAATTATTAAAGCAAATAAAGTTTGCATACTTTCAAGGGCATTTATCATGATAAATTATGTGTGTATAAACTTAGTAATAGTAAGGCTAAATGAATAGTTTTTGTTTGGTGGAATTTCAAAGGGATCGTTTATTTTGAGACTTTGCCCGACAATTCCATGATTCATTCTGAAGTGCATTGTGATCCGCTGGACACATTGAGTGATGCATCAAGTAGAAGAGGCCAGAATTGATCAATAGAAAAGGTGTGGTGTTCCACCAGGATAATGCGAGACCTCATACAAGTTTGATGACTCGCCAAAAGCTTTTGCAACTTGAATGGGATGTGCTACCGCACCACCACTATATTCTCCAGACTTGGCACCTTCGGACTATTACTTGTTCCGGTCTTTGCAAAATTTTTGGTATGGGAGAACCTTCACATCAGATCAGGACGTCAAAAACCACTTGGAACAGTTTTTTGCCAGCAAGAATTAAACCATTATATGAGCGTGGAATCAATCTTTTGCCCGAAAGATGGCAAAAGGTTTTGGATCAAAACGAAGAATATATAATTTCATAAAATGTTTTACACAATAAAAAAATCTTATTTAAATTGTACTAAGAAAAACGAAATTAGACCGCATTTAAACGATGAAGCAAACTTCATGAAGTTTCTCAAAAAGCTTTCGCTTGAAGGAAAGAGGTGTAGAGGGATAAGCTACACCTCTACCCCTCTTTTCTACAAACAAAAGCTTTTGCAAAAACTGCATGATATTTGCTTCATCGTGTAAATCCCGACTTACTTAGTGAACGACCATACAAACGGATTTACTTAAGTAAGGATTTTATAATCCCAGAACTTATGTCTTGATAGAGCTCGAAATTGGTTTATAGATTTTTATTTTAATTTTTATTTGGGACTTTTGGTCATAAGTGTGAAGATTATTTAAAAAATGTACTTAAAAGGGGGAAGCATCGTAGTCTGCCTGAGCATAGCTTCATTTCATTTGCAACTGAATTGCAAAATTCGCATTAAAACTTAAAAATGCGTTAAAAAAAATATTTAAAAAAAATGTTTGTTCAAGTAAACTGGGGTTCGAATTAAAACCTGGTGTTCAAGGGTTCCAGAACTGAATTCAAAGATTCCTCACGAATCTTCGTACCCCCGAACAGAACCTCTTGAAATTTTTTTTAAAGGTTTGCAGCCTTGATTTAATTTAGCATCACCACGAGCTCTATAATAAACTAATCCTTGTTGTGTTGTAGTAATAAATCCGATTAAGACACACACAAAAAATGCGTTGTTTTTTGATGCCGCAGGGTACGGTCACACTTGTTTAGTTTTGTCTCTGTGGGGATTTTTGTAATCGGTTTTTACACAAAAATAAAAACTGCTTAAAAAGAAGCCATAAAGCGTATTTTGTTTCAAGCGCCTCCATTTACTATTTTTAGTTAATTTAAATACTTTTTCTTAACCGAAAATTCTAGTTAGAAATTTAATTGAATATAAAATAAAATTAGATCTGAGCCAGGAGTGTGAAGTCCTTTAAAAATCCACCATTTTCAACTAACTAAAATGTAAAATGTTTTAATTTGAAAATACATTCACAGAAAATTTACCGCAAAAAAAAGGAATACAAAAAAGTTCCAATTTGTTGGCTTACTTTTACTTTTAGGACACAGGCAACACCGGGTGAATGGGGAAAGTGATGCGTTATTTTTGGGGTATGTCCATCTCTAGCTTTTGGTTTGGAATTTTTATTTAAGCACAAAAGGCAATTACCAGCGTGTACAAGCGCCAACTAAACAGGAAGGAAGGAAATACTGGCCAAAAAGGACAATAATAATCTCTACCCAGTGGCAGTGCCAACATCCAGATAACCGCAAAATAGTTAAATTGCATAATAGTTGCAAACATTTTATTTGCATTTGGCTGGCAGTCTCGTTTATCCCCCCCGCCCCACCCTGCTGTGGAGTGTTAATGTTTGTTAATTTTTAGCGCTGGAGCCGAACTTGATTTTGGTTTTGTTATGCATAGAGGAAAACATGACATTTGCCAGTTTTTTTTTTGTTGTTTGGTAAATTTGTTCATTTATGCATTTTACACATTCCATTGCATACTTTTGCGGGCACAGCATTTTGTGATTTTGACTGTTTTTTTTTTATTTTTTATTTTCAGTGTGAGTTTGCCACATTTTAATTAGCGTGCAAATTAATTGCCAGCAATTAAGGCAATAAAAATTACAGGGAAAATAGAGACAGATAATTTTATATTTTATTTTTTTTTTTTTTTTGGTTCCTTAACCCTAATGAAATCAACGCATTTTGGCTTGTTAATGGAAAATAGCTGAAACTTTGTTGGCTTTATTATTATTTTTTGGCCAAAAACTTTGGCTAGTCAATCAGGCAGCATAATGAACTAATTGAAATAATTGCTGCCTGCATAGTTAAAATATATATATAAACAGCAAAACGAGCCAACCAGCAGCAAAAACCAAGTTTTACTCCCCCGTTTAAGCCAGCCAGCAACTTTTCATAGCATACTTTGCAGCGCTAAGCGCACAGACAACAGACAACAACAGCAACACGAATAACAGTGGAAGCGGCAGTAGAAGGGGAAATTCATTTCATTTAAACGTTTTCGTTTTCTTTCGCCTGCCAAACGAACACACACACACACAGCACAATAGGCCAAACATCCAGTAACATTTAATGGACGCTTGCCTCTTCAAGCAGCCGCCACAAAACTTTTGAAGGCGGAGAACGGCAGCGGCAGCGGCCAAAGGAGACGATGACGTTGGCCACATTGGCACTCAAGCTGAAAACGGGCACAAAAAAGTTTCTTCACTTGCAGTGCGAGACAGAGAGAGAGGGAGAGAGGTAGAGGGAGAGCGGGTTAGACGGCGTCGACTTTGGCAGCGAGCAACTTTCTGCTGCAATCTAAACGTGTGTGTGTGTGTTTTTTTTTTAAATGGCCCTGCCTTAACACTGTAACAGTGAATACGCACTAAAATGAAGTTCAACACAATTTAAGATTTTAGTGCCTTCTTTTTCATTATTTGTTTGTTTTTGGCAAATTGAATTTTTAACAACAAAATTTAAACTTTTCAGTACACGAATCTAACTACGTTTATGCACATGTTTTTTGCTCTTCTAAGTATGCTATGTTTTATAATTAAGGAAAATATATATTTTTTTTTTGTAGCCTTAATACTAATTAATTTTGCATACCTTATCTGGTCCGACAATCTGAGTTAATGGATAATGTGGATTAAGTATCATGCTGCCATAACTGACTATAAATTATTTCGTTCAAATAAATAATTCTTAAAACAAATAATGTTTGTATACATTGAGAGGGAAAATAAGCATGATTTTTTAATATAGCATGAAAGTAGTATCTGTTGGTATTTTAAGCCTAATGCTGGTAAACGTGCCTTTATTTTAGCATTTTAAGACATGTTTTCTTGGGTTCTTCTTGTGCAACATTTTTACCCTTTCTTAGTCATTTATTTCAAGACATCATAACCAAGATACAGTCACAGAGACCAGGATTATGTGTGCAATTGACTCGTTCGAACCTTTTAAATGGCCAGGTGCCCAAATACAACACACCTTTGAGCATACGATGACCTGACTTCACACAATATATGTAAGCCCTCTTAAGGTAAACTACATTCCCACTAGATGGAGAGAAACTAAAACTGGGGTAAAACCCAACTAAAACGGAACTTCTTTTATTCACCAAAAAATAAAAAAAATTCCTGATCTCAACCCCTTCCAAAATAAATGGAATTAGTCTTGTATATGGAGACAATGCCAAGTACCTAGAAGTTGTCTAAGCTAGGAAACTACTGTGGAACGAAAACATTAACGAACACATAAAAAAGAAGTGATATCCTTTCGGAGATATCCGAGCTAGAAATCCCAGTTCTACTTAGGTTAATTCTGTTCACACAATGGTTCAGCACAGAGGAACCACCTCGATATTAATAGGGTTAACAGGGAATATATATGGCAATGCAATGGGCCCTAGAGGCCTAGGTGGGAGAGTGACTTGTCGCTCTGTCAGCCAACGCAACTTTATGTTGCGTTTTTTTTTGTGCGTACCGCAGGTACTACGATTTATTCCCTTTTGCATTTTATCTTTATGATGATTTTGGGATCCAACTTAAAGGAAGAAAATTTAACATGATTAATTCTTCAAAGAGCGTAGACTGAGAGTAGACTTCCCAAAATACTTATACGGAAATACCAAAATATGTCTCAAACATTCTGTGAGAATTTCTATGGTCGGTCATGAAGTTATCAAAAAATTTGGTACCATCCTAAACATATTAAGGCGCTATTCTACCTTTGAACAGCGTTTTATGAGTGTTTTTAAAAAAAAATTCTGGAAAGAAAGCTATAACAGCTTTTTCTATTTGGCTTTTTGTTTTGTGTTATTTATTAATTAAATTAAAAAATACAAAAAAAAAGTTTGGAATTCGAGGGCTGTTCAAAAGCCTGCCAATTTAAGTCTCAAAAAAAAGGTGTAGAGGTGGTAGCCATGATTCCGGGACTCCAGGTTATCGGAATTGAAAACGGTAAATTAGTTTATGATCAGAATTGATTTAATTCTGGCCCGTACCTCAATCAAAATTTTTAATATTTTTTTGAAAAATTGGCGGCCATTTAAAAAAATAATTTTGATTTTTCAAGTTTTTTTTTGGAGTTTAGTGTAAAACAAATAGTAAAAAAATGTTTTTCCTTATGATTGAGGAACGGGCCAGAATTACATCAATTCTGCGTCGATTGCAACATGGCTGATCAAAATCGGTTTAGTAGAACTGGCCCAATCATGGCTACCAGGTCAAAAAAACCTTAAGCCTTTTTGACCAGGACAATTTTGATAATTTTTTTTAACCTGGCAGTACCGAAACCAAAACCCGTATACGTTTTGGTATTAATTCCTGTTTGGCATTCAAATTTGCATCATTTCTCTCTTTAAATAAGCGAAACATGATATAGTGCCATTTTCTCATAATCATGTTTGGAAAATGTGGGGCGGTTCTAAAATCAAACGCAGTTCGTTTTAGACAAGCAAAGATATTTCAAAAGTAACATATATTAACTAAATACACTGGGATAGTTTTTTTTTCCAAAAAATAAAAGAAACATGACCAACTTGAATGAGTTTCCCTTTATTCGGGCCTTAGGAATCGAACTGCATCATTACTTTATTGAGTTATCACAATGGTTTCATACAACATTTTTTTTAAGTCTTTGACGAAGTTACATTTATTTTGTAAATTCCCAAAATATGAAATTTTATTCTCGTAAGTTCTAAATAAATACATTTAAAGGTCTTCTAATTTTATACATTCACAGTTTATCGATATCATTCCGGATTCAAAAGTTATAGATTAAAATCTACAAAAAAATTAAAAATTTGTTTCCATAATTTTTGTATTACCAAAATTACTTTAAATTAGGAAATATTTAACTAGAAATATAGTTATTGTTGGAGAACAAGGGGAAGAAATAAAAAAAATTTTTATTTTGATTTTACTAAATATTTGTAAATTTTAAATAATTTGTTGTACAAAATTTTATTTAAAAAAAGGTTGCACTTAATTTTGTTTTTGGACCATAACTTTTGTAAGCGCAATGATGTCGAAAATCTGTCAATGCAGTAAACTAAAGGATATTAAAATCTATTTATTCAGGTTTCACAAGAATCAGATATAATTTATTTCCAATTTAGAAAAATTTTCAATTTGATGAAAAACTTAAAAAAAAATTAATCCATTGTTATAACTCATAAAACTAATGATTCAGTTTGATTTCCAGGGCCCAAAATATGGTAAAACCGTTAAAGTTGGTCATGACTTTTTTTCAACTTATACAGTGATATTTACCTAGATTTCAAAAATATGAACATAAGAAAACGGCCCTTAAACTTAAGTCAGGTACACCATTTTTTGTTTTTATGGTTTTTATAAACAAAATAAAACTGCAAAACAGTCTTCACTGTAACTAGCTAGCCAGTCAAAGGGAGTTCAAATGGGTTGCTTAGGACTAGGTTGCTTAGGGGGGTGGGGTGGGGGGTCAAGGCTTTAGAGCACTCAACCGTCAATACGTGATAAAAGTTGCTGCCGTTTCCGTTTCGTTTCGCCATTTCGCCTAAAATCCAGTAAAAATGCACTAAAATATTTCAAATGTGCGTGCAAAATTTCGACAGGAGCAACATTCCCCCCTTGCTCCACACACACTGGCTCTTTAGAAACTTGTTAAAAGGTAATTGATACAAAATGACGTTGAAATTGAAGTTGAGTTTGGTTCTGGCACACACACACACACAGAAAAGAGAGATACACATATGCGTATCACAAAGTTTCAGTTGTGGAATGGACAGCTAGAAGTCTAGCAAAAATTTTCAAAGAAATCCAAACAAAAGGCCAAAAAGCATTGTGAAGAGTTTTGGCTAATAAACATGGCCAAAGGAAAGAGAGAAAGAAGAAAATATTGAATAATTGTAGAACTCGGCCTTAACCCGGGGCTATTTTTGTTCAGTGTATGGACGGTCTACCTGTGCTGTCTAGGCCCATCCCCTATCTGTGCGGCTCACCCTGCTCAGACAAGCGGAAATCCTTTTCATGCCATTTTCCGGAAGCGGCCATATTTGCGGTAGATAATCGGTTTCATGTTGGACTTCTTGGATTTTTTGCTGAGTGTGTGTGCGCGTGTGTGTGTGCGTGTGCGCGTGTGTGTTTCAATATTATTTTTGTTGTTGACGCAGCAGAAGCAGCAGCTGCTGCTGCCAGAATGAAAAGTTTTTGGGGCCTTTTGCTTGAGTGAACTTTGACCGCAGTTTCGTCTTTTTGTAAATGAGCCGCAAGACCTTCTTGGCTAAGACATTGAGTTATTAGGCCGTATATACCCATCGACCCACTAATCGAATTAATTGCCCAACACTTGGGCGAAATTGAAATTGCACTTGAGTGGGTTTTCTTCGTGGACGGAGCAAAAGAAAACGTAAATTGCATTTCTAGATTTTAATTCGCACATTTATGGTTTGGCATGCAAAATGGAAAATTCTAAGTGTGCAGGAAGCACTACAGGCGGGGCGGCAGCTGCTGCAGAAAAAAAAAGAAGAACTAAAAAAAAAAGAAGGGAAAATACAAGTATAATAGAAATAATATGCACTTTATATGCCACAGGCGTCGACTCACTAAACTCCTAAAGCCAAGGGCGTCAAAAAGGACTCGCCAGGACCTGGCTTAAGTGTGCATGTGTGTGAGTGTGTATGCAAATGCCAGCCAGATGGTGATGTGTTATGGACATGCTGGTGGTGTACCATACATGTCCAGGCTCCTCCACATCCGTTTCCCTTCAACTGCATACCATTCGGGCGACTTGCTTTAAACCAAGCCAAACCAACAACAACATAACACAAAATGTTACAGTCTAGTGACAAAAGCGTAAATAAATTGCATTAAACCAAATATAATTTTCTTTGTATGCAAAAATGTGATAAAATTTTAATTCAAAAATATCTTCAAATGTCAGAAACTTAAAAAAAGAAGATCTCAGTATTCCCAGAGGTTTTTTTTAATGTATTGTTAACAATTGTGAAAACCAAACAATTGTTTTTTAAATTTTAAATGGTGGACCTCAATGTTTCTAAAAAAAATAACAAAGTAAAATTTAGTTGTACGTGACAAATATCAGCTATCTAAAAGATGAGAAATCAGCTCTAAACTGAAATCGAACAGCATCATTAGTTTTTTAAGTTTTCACGATGATTTCATTAAAAACATTTTTTTTTTAGTTTTTGAGAAAATAATGTTTTTTAAGTTCAAAAAATTGGATTTTAATTTCTCGAAATATAAATAAATATAAATAAATATAAATAAATATAAATAAATATAAATAAAAAAAAAAAAAAATATAAAAAAAAAAAAAAAAAAAAAAAAAAAAAATAAAAAAAAAAAATAATAATAATAAAATATAATTAAAATAAAAAAAAAAATAAAAAATTAAATAATAAAAAAATAAAATTAAAATAAATAAAAATTTATAATAAAATATATTATATTAATAATTTAATAATATATAAAAATAAAAAATATAAAAAATTAAAAAATATAAATAAATATAAATAAATATAAATAAATATAAATAAATATAAATAAATATAAATAAATATATAATATAGTATACCGTACCTCAATCAAGGGAAAAACAGTTTTTTTTTTAATTTTGTTAACACTAAACTAAAAAAAAACTTTAAAAATAATTTTTTTTTTAATTTCCACCAATATTTAAAAAAAAATATTGAAAAATATAATTAAGGTACGGGCCAGAATTACATCAATTCTGATCATAACCTCATTTACCGTTTTCATTTCCGATAACCTGGAGTCCCGAAATCAATTTAATTAATAAATAACACAAAATAAAAAACCAAATTAAAAAGCTCTTATGGTTTTTCATCAGAGTTTAAAAAAAAACCTGAAAAATCATGTGCAAAGGTAGAGACCCCCTTAAAATTTTCGTTTGATTTTTAAAGATTGTGCAGTGATTACACTAGTTTACAAAAATAAAAAAAAATAAAAACCCATTGAAGCTGTTATTTTTTTATGATGTACTTTGGAATGCTGAACTTAAAAATGAAATTCAAAAATTTTTGTATGGATTCGTTTTTGAGTTAGAATTTTTTTCAGTTTTTTCGGTAGGTACCATTACCTTTTATGACATATCTCGAGATAGAAACTTTAGATGTAGTCATGCAAGGTATTATTCTGAAGGGTATGCAATTTTCAATAATCTAGTTGAAGATCATTTTCCAATCGGTTTAGTTGTTAAAATGCTACAAGCAAAAATATTTCGAAAAAATCGATTTTTTTCTCAAAAACATGAAAATTTTGTTTTCCTAAAATCTGTAAAAGGTTGAAACTGATAAAAATAAATTGTTTTTTTCCTGTGCTCTTACGAATAGCACTTCTACAAAGAAAATAAGGCATTGGTAAAGAATATATATGGATAAATAAAGGAGCTGTGAGCAATTGAGTACAAATACTAACAGTCAAATTTCATTGTTTTATGTATTTATTAAAAAATATTTTTATTTTTTCTTCGTTTTTGACTTTGCTCTTAATTTTTTTCTGTGATTTGGTTTCTATTGAAACTCTTAAATTGAGCAAAAAGCAAAATAAAAAAAAATTTTTTTTGAACATGTAAAATAGTCAAATTTGACCCCTAGTTGTTTTACACAATTGCTTACAACTTCGCTATTTATCCACAGATTTTCGTCATCAACGCCTTTTTTCTTCGTAATAGGTCAATTTGTAACAACAAAAGAAAAAACAATTTTTTGATTTTTATTTTCAACCATTTACAGATTTTAGAAAACCAATTTTTTCACGTTTTTGAGGAAAAAATAATTTTTTTCGAAATATTTTTCTTCTTACTTTTAAACTACTAAACCGATTGGAAAACGTTCTTTGACTAGATTATTGGGAATTGCATAATCTTTTGATTAATCCCTTGCTTGACTTCATCTAAAGTTTGTAACTCGAGATATGGCTTAAAAGGTATGGGTACCTACGGAAAAACTAAAAAAAAATTCTAACTCAAAAACGTATCCATACAAAATTTTTTTAAATTCATTTTTGAGTTCAGCATTCCAAAATACATCATTAAAAAATAATGGCTTCAATGGGTCTTTTTCGCTGTAAACTAGTGTTATTTTTGAACGCTTTGTTGGCTTAGGAATATATATAAATATTTCCGATACTTTTTCTTTCTGATAAATTTCGAGACATTTTTACAGTTTTGATTACAATACATGCTGTTTGATGTTCATGAAATTTTTTCAAAGATCTGTGCTATAAATACAAAAGATTAGCTCACCAATCGACCACATATAAAAAAAATCTTTTATATTTGCCCTAAAGAAAATAAGATTCAGTTTCCATGATTTTTTTTAAATATAAATTAACGAATAAATAATTTTAACTAATCTAATATGTCTATGTAAACCTTACATTTTTCTTAGGTTATGGAATATTCGCATCTCCGCCTTCATTCGTCAACGTCTTTATCAAATTAACTCCGTCTTGAAGTTTAATCTTGGCATTTACTTTGAAATGATTTTTCGTGCAATTGAATATAAATAAATTTTCGCGAATTTTCTCTAGATTTAATTTCTGTTTGCCTGTTTGGAGTGGAGTCGCGCTCCATTTGCATTTTGTAATGCCTGCCAATGCCAATGGCAACCAATAAAGCGCACTTCAGTTCTCCTCACGCTCTCTGGCTGCTCCGGTGCTTGCATTTTAATTAAGAATTCTCCTTCAAGAAGGCAGTAAGCAGTAGAAAAGGGCAAAAAGAAAACAGCGCAAAAGAAACGCAATCAACGCCTTTCGGTTCGAAAAGCTTAAAAGCCAAAAATTACTTGACTGCAAATTTGGTTAGCACTAAAGTGACGACATTCCCCCCCCCCCCCCCCCCCCCAAAATGGTGAAGAGGAGTCGAGGTTTGCCTTTGGATTTGGGGGGTAGGCAGCCAAAACTTATTTTTGTCGATTTATCGAACAGAAAATGTGCTTCCTTTTTTTTTGCCAAACTCATTTTGAAACGAGCGGAGGGCCGAGTGAGTTGTGGCAGTTCGAGATAGACATGTGAGGATGGACATATAAATAAACTACAAATTGAATTGACCCACACGAAACAGAAAAACAAAAAAAAAAAGCGTCAAAGAGCAAAGCAGGCACAAATCGAAATGTAGGTCTGGCTTTGGCATAAATATGTCTGGATTGGATGATTGTCTTTGTGACGTTTTTTTTTCGGGTTCTCTGACTAAGCGAAAAAATAGGTAATTTCAAATTATTTTGTGGCACAAAAAGTATTGATTTCGAGAAACTGTGAAGCTATTTAAACCGAAAATTGGACAAACAAAATTTCAGCAAATACAATTGGGTACGAAAAAAAGGAAAGTTCTTTTTTCTCTTTGCAAATAATGATTATGTTTCTTTCCAATCCTGGCAATTTAAGAATAACTCAAAAAAGTCAACAAGGACGAGGTTAAAAAGTGAGAGTTAAGTCTCATGTTCATGTTTTTCAAATCTGGATATTAGGAAAATGTTTGTGGCCCACTTTTGCTTACTTTCCACTTAGATTAATTTTTTATTCAAGGGAATCTGTTTAGATAATATCATATTTTAAAAGCGTCCTAAAAGTAGGCAACACACATTTTCTAAATAATTAACTAGATTTTAAAAACATTTAGATGAGAAAATTGACCTAAAAGTAGGCAACAAAATTGTTTTTAAATATCTAACTAGATTTGAAAAACATTAAGATGAGAAAAGCGACCTAAAAGTAGGCAACACACATTTTCTTAATATAAAACTGGATTTAAAAACCATTTAGATGAGAAAAGCGACCTAAAAGTAGGCAACGGACATTTTCTTAATATCTAACTAGATTTGAAAAACATTTAGATGAGAAAGGCGTCCTAGAAGTAGGCAACATACATTTTCTTAATATCTAACTAGATGAGAAAAGCGACCCAAAAGTAGGCAACACCCATTTTCTTAATATCTAACTAGATTTGAAAATCATTTAGATGAGAAAAGCGACCTCAAAGTAGGCAACACACATTTATTTAACATCTAACTAGATTTGAAAAACATTTAGATGAGAAAAGCGTCCTAGAAGTAGGCAACACACATTTTCTTAATATCTAACTAGATTTTAAAAACATTTAGATGAGAAAATCGTCCTAGCAGTAGGCAACACACATTTTCTTACTATCTAACTAGATTTGAAAAACATTTAGATGAGAAAAGCGACCTCAAAGTAGGCAACACGCATTTTCTTAATATCTAACTAGATTTGAAAAACATTTAAGTGAGAAAAGCGACATAAAAGTAGGCAACACACATTTTCTTAATATCTAACTAGATTGGAAAAACATTTAGATGAGAAAACGGAACTAAGTAAAGCCGGTTTCGTACCAAAAATGAATTGTTGCAAGTTTTAAAAATTAAACAAAATTTTTAAAATTTTTGAAAATTGTGCAAATTGATTTATGCAAGAAATTCTATAATATTTTTTTTTAGAAACTTTTAGAAAATTTTTCAAAAATTAAACCAACATTTTCAAGCTTTAAAGCATATTCTAAAAAAATCAATGCAAGTTGTTTTATTTTGTTTTCTTTCCTTTTCATTTGCTTCCTTTTTTTTTGTTGGCTTTCTGGCTATTTGTTTAGACAAAATCAAAGTGCACTTTAGACCCCTGGGTTTACTGATCCCCCTGATGGCGCACACGGACAGCCGGTGGGCCAACCAGGATGTAAGTTAGTTGAGTATTTAATATAAACAAATGTTGCTTACGCCTTAAGACACTTTAAGTCGGCTGCAATGGGCAATTAATAATGCAGCAACCAACAAAAAAAAAAACGAAAGAGAAAAGATTTTAAACTTTTGGCAAAAAGTGTGGCCTACTTATGGGCGCTCGATGCAGCTATAAGGGTATTATTATCATACCTGCTGCTGTAGTTGTGGTTGTTGTTGTTGTTGACAGACAGTTGCTGTCTGTCCGGACAAGTAAATTAAAATTCAAAACAATTTTTGGTCTATGGCAAATTCCCATTTTATGAGCAGCATCAAAATTTATGCAATAAATATAAACCAAAATCCGTAACTAACAATGTGACAGAGAGTAAGAGAGAGAGAGAGAGCGAGCTAGGAGTTAGCTGTGAAGTGAACAACAAACACCAACATATGCATAACCTGCCTCCCCTCTGCCCTCAACCTCCTCTCCACTCCACTCCTCTTGCTGTTATAGAGAGGCATGTGCAAGCAGATAACGTTGGCATTACGTCAGGATAACGTTGAAATTACATTTTTCACACAGAACTGCCAGTGGTTAAGCGGGTGGTGGAGAAGGGGGCGGGGGGTGGACACTGCAAGCCCCAGTTGATGACTGACCGTTACACATGCAAATTTAGTTGCAGTAGCAAAAACACATAACAGTTAAAGTTAAGCTACGTCCTGCCAAGTGAGAGACATACACAACCACACACACAGATCGAAAGAGAGCAAGTCAATTTTTGGTTTATTTTTTGGGAACAGAACTTGTATTTCTTGTAATTTTTGGGAATTATATTTATATTTTTTAGTATTTTATGGTATTTTTATTCAGTTTTCGAAACATATTTATTTGAAAAAAAAATGTTGGTTTTTAGTGAGTGAAATTTGCGCAGTTGAATACTCATCAATCGTCCCAGCTATATCAATTCTATTGTACAAGTACTTTTTGGTATCAAATTTCCATTGAAAATAAATAAGAACTAATAAGGCAAATAGGAACTAATGTTCTTAACAACTCACTACAAAAATTTGTAAATTTATAAATATATAAATTTTCTTTTTATTTATTCCCTTCTTCTAACTCGATTTTCAAATCAGAACAGAAAATCTGTCGAAAATTTTATCGCGATTTTGCAAAGCTAACCAGTTAGTCGGTTCTCAAGCGGTCTGTACTAACTGCTGGAACCGGGGTACAATTGTACCCCAAAGACATAAAGCGAGTATTTCAGTATTTTGATCACTCTAAGCTTAATATTTATAGATCTAAAGAATTGTCAAGGCATAAACACACTGATTCTGAAAAGTAACCACCTTTAGAATAAAAAAAATTATCTTTTTTTTAATTATACAATTAAGGTTGATACACTCATTTTAGCGATTTTCCAACTTTTTGAACCTTACCGAAAAGTAAGTTTCCAAAAGATCTACAAAAATACTAGGTGGGTTGAAAAGTAACCTACTTCTTGTTGTAAATCCTTTTTTCTTATACTCAAAATAATGCTAAAAACTTCAACAACAATCAGCTGTCAAAACAAAACTAAAATTTGACAAGTCTGCCGAACTCTGAATGTACTATAAGGCACCAATATTTTTTTTTGCGATAGAAGCGCACTCTGGCGGTCAAGGAGGTTACTGTGCACCCCACCAAATAATGTTTGAATATTCATAAATCCAGCGTAGACAGTTTCTTGGGGTACATAAGTACCCCAGGGACACTTCAAGCGTTAAGAAAGATGTACGAAAACATCATAATAAATTTTATGAAAAGCTTCAGAGCAGGGATGCCCATAGCCCTCTTACGACAGAGCAGATACCAATACATATTAGGAAAAAGAACCACATGAAAGAGATAAAGAGAAACTGGTTATTACCTGGTGCTGTTCGTGTGTGCTCATCTGTGTGTCAATAGCAGCGCGCATTGCAACAACAATTGAGCTGTTAGAGCATAGTCCTATTTTTTTTAGAGTTTAGTATCTGATGCGTAGATCGGCTGACGAGTTGTCGACTAGAGTACGAAAATTTATCCTTTTTTTTGTTGGTTAGAGTAATCTATCAGCTGGTGGTTGATTTAGTTTTGTGACTGTTTTATTTTGGTCAAATTAAAAGAAAAATAACTTTGGAAAGTTTGCAAAAATGTCTTACTTGTTTCTATTTTACATACTTTAATCAATCGACGATATCTAAAATAAATTGGACCATGTTAATGGGGATTATGCTCTATCGAAATCAACTATGAAATATTGCACAGCTGAACTTAAGTGCAGACGAAGAAGCATTGTTGAAAGGGACCGTCCACAATGGTCAAAAAAGGTCACTTACCCAGAAGTTGTGGACAAAATCGAGGAAATGATTATGCCTGCGCTCAACTGCTAACACTGCACGGATTGAAATATATTCCGCCAGTGCTGACAGTCGACAAGGATATGACAAAAAACATTTCATCCAACAGAATAATGCATTATGGAAAAACTATATGTGTTCCGTTTTCATCACACTCCTAAGATTAAAGCCCCTGCAACTGTTTCCTCTTTCCAACCCTGAAAAATGGTTTGAGGGAAATAGGTTTCAGTCAAATGAAAAGTTATATGTGAGTCGAATGCATAAAAAATATGAAAAATTTATATCCATTTCAAAAAGTTGACTTGTCTGACGTCCAATGTATTAAAGGTTTCTTCATAGAATATTAGCTATAAAGTGCCTTACCTAAAGTACCATAGAATTGGCTTATTAATTAAACTTATTACTAAAAACACACAAATTGATAAGCTATGCTTTATTGGGCCTATTTAAAAATTTCCTTTTTTTTTTGGTACAGGGTGGCTAATGAAAGCTGCTACCAAAACAAATGTATAACTGAAAAATACCCCAAAATTAAATTTTCCGCGTTATAAACTGTTCCAGTTGGTTACATTGTGTTTTGAAATCCACTTTAGCAATATCTGGTAAATTCCTTCAAGGAAAATTCAAACGCCTTCAGTACCTAGCTTAACCAAATGCCTTTAAGTATATCATTCCTGTGGCAGCTATATAATATACGTGTCCGATCTGGCTGATGGCTTATTAAATATTACACACGCTGGCCCAGTTTCGTTGACATTGCTTTGAACTTTCTTTTGGGGCATATTTTTATTTGTTAATAGCTTCAAAAATTAATATATCTTCAACTATAAAAGTCTCCATCCTTTTGAAAGCACCATAATTTACTACATGTTTAGGGCAATAAATTTTATATTATTTAGAACACTTTGAAAAAATGTAACAATAACTTTAGCAACAATTATGTAATATTATTATTGTTTAATTCCTAATTTAAATAACCACAACAAAATTCTATTCATAACAATTAATCCGAAAATTGCACGTTAAACAGATCCTTAAATATCTATATTATTAAAAAACCCTTTTTATATTTTTTTTTTATTTTTTCCAATTTTTAAAATTGTTTATAAAATCAACAAAATGTTGTTTGTCAAAGCCGCAATATACGTTTGCCTGGAATAATTTTATGACAATTTTTTAATCAGTTTCATATGCAAGGATTTGTTTTTCTTTTGTAGAAAAGCTCACACTCACACTGCTTGATTTACTTTACCCAAAATGTTAGTTCCTCCAAATGCTTTAGTTACAGTTTAAATATTATTCCAATTTTGTGTACCTTCTGTATCTTGGATATTCTGTTCAACTTACCCCACTTGAAAATTGTGCAACCTTGTTTATTGTTCAATAAACTTTAAGTATTTAGAAATTTCCATAAATGTTTACCTGCAACAATAAGAGGAAGAATAAACATAAATTTAATACAAGTAAATGTTAAGGTAGATGCAGTAATAAAGGCCAACAACAACACAGTTCCCAATTAAAATTGGATAAACATTACTTTGACTTTGCCAAAATGCCCAAATATCTCAATATCTAAATCAAAATTCGAATTTTCAAATACCAAATACAATGGACAATATGAGTTGAAGTTATAATGCAGTTGGTTGTATTGTCTGGCCTAAACTAGTTGCCAGGTTTAATTAAGGCAATTCCCGAACGGTTTCTTCGGCAACGCTCAGGCCTTTGTCAACTGTCCCAGTCTCTTCTTCCTCTGCTCTGTCTCTGTAGTAATTAGTTTGCTCAACAACAAGAATGGGCCAAAAGCAATTTTTTTGATTTTCAATCTCAATATGCTGCATTGAACCACAAAGGAGGGGGCGGAGGAAGGGCGGTGGGTAGGGTAGGGGATGGCTTTCATCTTTTTAATGCATTTTTGGATTTTTGGTCTTAGTTTCACTTTTCCCAGGCAAAATGGGAACAGTGAGGCCTAAGGGATAAGGGAAAGAGATGAAGAAGGGACTGCAGTTTTTACTAAGCTTTTGTATGATTGTGTGTTTCTATTATTCTTATACTTGTTTACAAAAATAAGTGCAATATTTTTTGGCCTGAAATTTCATATTTTTTTTGGCTTACAAAAACCTTTAATTTTTACGCTTAAATATTCTCTCAATCTCTCACCCTGCAAGCAACGCATACCCGACTCCGAAGAAAAGACCTCCCAACCCAGCGATTGTACTAAAGGGCCGCTGAACACAAAACTACATCCAATTGGAGATAGTTTTCTTATAAATAGTTTTTAGATTAAGATTTGCAAAATTATTGTTAGTCTCATTAAGAGAAGATTCAATAAATACCAAAAAAGCTTAAAAAAAAAAAAAAAAAATATTCTCATTTCTAGATACTTTTGGTTTCAAAAACCTTGTAGAAATATGATAAAGACTTTTTTGTAAAAAAGTAATAACCCATCCAGGTTTCACTGCACTTGCCTGGACATTTTGTCTGAGGCTAAAAAGGCGCGCCTGGTTGCACTTGAAATGAACTTGTGACCGTGTGTGTGTGTGTGTGTGTGTGTGTGCATCGACATCCAACTGACTATCTTTTGTGCAATATCTTCATCTCCCCCTCTCTCTCTCTCACTCTCTGTGTGTGTGCGTAGTTTTCTTCCAACTGTTTGTGTGCTTTGAGCTGTATTAAATATTTTTCTGCTTGCATTCAGTGCAATTGTGGGCTGGCTCCTTTCATTTGCAGTCACCGCCTCCCACCGCATTCACATGTCTGCAACTAATCTCATAAATCCCAAAGGTAAATATACGCAAACAAGGAAAACGTTTAAAAAGAATTGCTCAAAAAGTTTTCTTCCCTCGTCGTCGACATTTCTATATGTCTCTGCTTTCTTTTTATGTCACTGGGAATGCATTTTATGCATTTTATTTCCATTTAATTTGCGGTCTGAAGCGCATTGCAACTAAATGCCTCAACTTGGACACACAAAGCCACATCCTTGTGGGGGCAAACTTAAGGGAATACACACACACACTCACACACTTGAGAACACACTCAGTAGAACAAATTTCTTTTGCAAATTCTAAAATTTAATGTAAAAATAAATAGTTGAGGGAAATGATCGTATATATTTGATTCAACTTAATAATATCAATTTCAAATTTTATGTCATTTATTTGGGTATCTTTTTAATGTTCCTAAGAGAGTTTACTCACAGCATAAACAACTTATGCTAATTTTTTTTTTTTTGCTAATCTAAGCTATCAACACTTTAAGCAGTTGGAAACTGCAATGTAATGAAAGCCAGAGAGACGAGAAAAAACTTTGGCAAGTACTTGAAATAAATTAGAAATTAATGCAAGTTAAATGACTTTTTAATTCTAATAAAAATATTACATTTATGTCGAGTTTCTTCGGATAAGTTTTATTTGCCAATTGCTATCAAAGATCTGTTTATTCTTAGTATTAAGTATACATCTTAAAAGCAACACTAAGAAAGAATGAGTAGAAAATGCGACTTGAAATCAAGTAAGGATCTTAAAGCGTTCAAAGCTTATTTTGTCTGTTCGAGTGATTTAATATGATACTTCCTTTTGGAATGAAATTTTACTTTATTTGATTGGATTTTAGCGACCTGATCTTCTTCAATCAATGGTATTGTTCTGTCGGCTAGAGGTCATAAAATTGAAATTTTACCTTAACTTAGACTTATCAAGAATCTGTTTATTCACTTTTAAAATGAAGCATCAAAAACATAAATGTGTTTCTTATTTGGACCCATTGTTAGACTGATCTTTTCTATGGCAACTATATGATATATTCAACGTATTTTGTTCTTATTTGGGTAACCTCTTTCAAATCCTAACTATATTTTTAGTACTATTTACTAGCTCTCCGGGTTATTTTTATTATAGTTTAGTATTTTCAAAATTATGAATAATATTTAATGACTAACTTTATTTTAGGGATGCAAGCCGATTCTAAATCGAACAGAACCACAAACCGAAACGGTGTTTTTTTTTCGAAAATGCTGAACCGAACCGAAAACCGCTTATGAAGTTTATCGATGAACTTAATGATGTAAAGCAGAGGTGCCCAATAAAAGCATATGGTAGAGCAGACACAAATAGATATGCAGAATCTAATATTTATACACTTGAAAAGTGTATATTAATTTTGCCCAGAAGTTTGTAACGCATAGAAATATTGATTTCCGACCCCATAAACTATATATATTCTTGATCAGGACGACGAGCTGAGTTCATTTCCGCTTGTCCGTCCGTCCGTCCGTCTGTCTGTCTGTCTGTTTCTACGCGAACTAGTCTCTCAGTTTTAAAGCTATAGAGCTGAAATTTTGCACAGAGTCTTCTTTTTACTGCACGCAACTAATATGTCGGATCGGATGACTATATCATATAGCTGCCATAGGAACGATCGGTCGAAAATAAGTCTTAGTGAGAAAAACTTTTTTATTTTTCATTGTAGCGTCACCAATCTTGGTATATATTAGTTTTAGATGATTATACATATTTGTGAAAAAATTTATCAAAATCGGATGAATATAGCATATAGCTGCCATAGAAACGGTCGGTCTAAAACCTAGTTTTAGTGAGAAAAACTTTTTTGTTTTTCATCGTAGCGTCACTTATCTTGGTATATGTTAGTCTTATATGCTTCCACATAATTCTGGAAAAATTTTTCAAAATCGGAGGACTATATTATATAGCTCCCATAGAAACGGTCGGTTAAAAAACTACTTCCAGTGAGAAAAACTTTTTAGTTTTCTATCGTAGCGTCCCCAATCTTGGTATATATTAGTTTTATATGCTTTCACATAATTTTGAAAAAATTTATCAAAATCGGATGACTATAGCATATAGCTGCCATAGGACCGATCGGTCGGAAAATATGTTTTACTAACAAAAGTTTTTTTTATGGTATCAAATTTTTATTATCAATGATTTAAAAATTTTAAATATCTGATATCTATATTCTACATATATTTTACCGGTTAAATCAGTTGGAGTAAAGTTTTTCAAATGTACCCCGTGGGTATAAATGTGGCAAATACGTATGTTTTAACTGATAAACCTAAAAATTATGCAATTGATTTACATAAGCAAGAGACAAACTTGTGTAGAATTGTAAAAAAAAAAGATGTTACAAAGTTGCAACTTGATATTATTTACATAAACAAAGTTAAAATATGTAATGTTATGTAACATTGAAGATTGAAGTGTGTTAAATAAACATTGGCCAGAAAAATGGAAACATTTCCTTTGGTTTATAAGCCATGTTGTGAATGTTCCACTTCCACACAAAATTTTTGGGCTTAAAGCCAGTTTTTTGAGCAGATTTGGTTTCCAAAATCACAAAACTTTGTTGATTCTTCATTCGAAGAGCAGTCCTTCACATTTGAAGGGTTTGGCGGTTTCTTCATTCTCTCTCTCTCTCTTGTCTGTTTCTGAATGCCTTGCGACTTATTTTGCTGGAAAAGACACACAAATTCGTTTTGGCGACATCGTTGACGTTGTCCAAGTTATTGAGTCGTTGGTGCCAGCGTCATGGGAAGGAAGTTTTGAGTTGTTAAGCTGCTTTGGGCCGTGCTATCTGTGAAGAGCATACATGCACACTTGCGCACGCACACACACACACACACACACACACACACACACACACACACACGCATGGCCATGTTTCATTTTGCTGAAAATGGTCAAGCGAAGAAGCGTTGGCCATGTCTCTCGTTTGGATTTCAATGTTTTCACTTCTTCTGCTTTCTAAGTTTTGTGTGTATATTGTTTTTTTTTGTTGTTGTTGTTTTTGTTGTTGTTTGTTTTGTATTGTGCAATTTTTATGTGCCACTAAATTGTCCAAGCAAATGTGCTGGCTTGAAGGACCAGGGCTGGACAATTGAGTAAATAAGGTTAGGAATTTGGTAGAAATTTGAAAGGATTTTTGGTAATTGAACCAAAAGTGTGCAGCAAAGCTGGGCTAGACATTTTTGTGGTTTTTTCTTACTAACTTTTTCTTTCAAACCAGGGATGGTTTAAAATCTATATCCATATTTTTGGCTTTAAAACGAAAACTTTAAGCCTGGCTTATATCGAAAGTAAGAATTTTAACATACTTTAAAGCATCCCTGGTTGATCTACTTATGATTTTGAAACCAGGGATGGCATTAGAAAATAGAATTATTGAAAATGTGGCCAATAGTTTCAAGCCTTGCTTATCAAAAAAATTGGTTTTAATAATTTTGATTTGCGGAATTGTCACAAAAAGCTTCGTATGATTCAGAGGCCAGCTTAAGATACAAACAACTGAACTTAGAACAGTAGTTTCAAAACCAAAAATCTCGTAAATCAGAGGTCGGCAATTTAAGCAAAGAAAGTTGCCATTGGCAGCTGAGAAAATAATCGTAAACATATACAAAAGACGGGCTAAGAGTTTTCAAAAGTTCCTTATTTTTCTATGTTAGAGTTGAGAAGCTTTTAAGCTCGTTGGCTGAATGTGCTCAACACATGGACAACTTTTCTGTGAAACAAAATTTTGCACATAAATTGATTTTAAATCATAGTTGAAGTAAAAAACTTTTTTTTATTTTTTAATTTTGATTTGGGAAATTTTCCCAAAAAGCTTCGTGAGGCTCAGAGGCCTGCTTTAGATAAAAAAAACTGAACTAAAAACAGTAGTTTGTGCTTTTTTACGCAAGCCTGGCTTTTCAATATATAGTTTAAGCACCAGCAAGTCTGTAAATGAGGGATCGGCAATGGAAGCAGAGAAAGTTGCCACTGGCAACTGCGAAAAAGTTCGTTTAAATATACAAAAAACATTCAATGAGCTTTTAAAAGCTTCTCATATTGCCTTTGAAAGAGAATAGAGAGCTTTAAAGCTCGTTGTGCTCAACGCATTCAAAATTTTCGTATACTCAAATTTACCAAGAAGACATTTCAAATCAGTAAGTCGGTTTTTTTTAAAGTCTCGATTTAAGAAATTGTCCCAAAAAGCTTCGTAAAGCTCATAAATATAAGCTTAAATCGGTTCTTTAGGCTTTTAAAGCCAATAAACCATTAAAATAAGAGGTCGGCAAAGCGAGCAGAAAATGTTGCCACTGCCAACTGAGCAAATATTCGTATTGCTATACAAAAAAAAGCAGAGAGTTTTCAAAAGTTCTTTCTTTTCCTTTGTTAGAGTATAAAAGCTTTTAAGCTCGTTGGTTGAATGTGCTCAACACATGGACAACTTTTCTGTGACACAAAATTTGCACATAAATTGATTTTCAATCATAATTTAGGTAAGTCTGTTTTTTATTTTAAATTTCAATTAGAGAAATTGTCACAAAAAGCTTCGTGAGCTTTTCAAAATACAAAATAATTAACTTAAAACAGTAGTTTAAGCTGCTCTACACATCCCTGGCTTATCAATATAAATATGATTTTAATCAGGGGTCGGCAAAGGCAGCAAAGAAAGTTGCCACTGGAAAATATTCGTAAACCTATACAAAAAACGAGCAGAGAGAGCTTTTAAAAGCTACTACTTGTGCCTCAACATATTGACAACTCTGTTTTGGTATACTCCAACCCTGGACGACTCACTGAACTCGAGACTAAGAAACAACATTTTAACTGCCTGCCTGCTCTTTGACCCGTTGACTCTGCCTGGGTCTTTGTCTGCATTTTATTTATTTTTGTCTGCCAAATTATTATGTTCCTTCTTGCTCTCTTACACACACTCACACACACACACATCATAAATATGTTTGCCTCTGTTTTGGCTGTTTGTCCCTCCAGCATAGAAATTACTTTTACTAGGGAAATGAAAATGGGAAAATGTGGATATTGCAACGATTATGCGACACCCAAGCAATTTTGCTTAAAAAAAAAAGAAACGAAAGAAATGCATTTTATATTTTCAATTTGCCCAGTGCGCACTTTAAATATATGCGTATGCGTGATGTCGGTGTGATTAATTAATGAAGTGAGACAGAGACAGCGCATATAATCATTAAGAGCACAATTAATTGGCTAGTAAATTTGGTTTTAATTTCGCATTACACATCGTTTAGCTATTGACAAGTACAGGTGCTACCGCCTATAAGCAATTCATATGCTAAAACCTAATTTTGTAATTAATTGATTGATTAATGGTTCTTAACTTGGCCTACAAAAAAAAAAGAAGAAAATTATATAAAAATGCAAAAGTCATTTGGGTTCAATTAGCAGTTTTCCCTGTATTTAAGCTGTAGCCAAATCCCAACTAATTAGTTAAACACATGCAAAAATCATATATATATATACTTTTTTTTGTGTAACCGGGCGTATGAGTAATGTGAAAATGGTTGATGAGCGGAAGGGGGAGAGGTGGTGGGGTAGCAGATGGCCACAAATTGAATAATTGCATGAGTTTTTCTTTTTTTTTTTTTTTTTTTGTTTAACTCGAAATTGCAGAGCTTGTTCAATTTCCCACGCTTCTTGCAAGGAGAGAGAAAAAAATTTGTAATAAGGGGGTGGCGGGGAGGGGGAGGCAAGTGGTGTTGGTGCTGGTTGCTCAAATGAAGGGAGAAACCATAACAAAATGCTGCACACACACAAAATCATGATAATTGAATCAAATTGCATGTCAACAGTGGATTAGCAAACACACAGAGAGAGAGAGAGAGAGCGAGAATGAGCGAGCGAGAGGGAAATTATATAAAAATTGCATTGAAATGATTATTTGAGAAAGTAACTGAAATTGTGGCATAGAAAGAGCAGCCGCATCTTGTCGTTATTCCCACGCAGACGAACACACACACACACACACTCTCTCGCTCACTCGAGGCTTAAAACCAACAACTGACAAACACGCAAGGCAAAAGAAACAACACAAGCAACGACACTGACTATACCAGACAGGCCCTGGGCGGTGAAGGAGGGGGGGCTTGGCGGCTGAATTCAGTGCCATTGCCGCAGGACTTTCCAGTCCAACTCCTTTTTTTACAGCGGCACATTTATGTACCATTAAAAACAATGAACTGCAAATTGCACTCCAAGCCACGAATAATACAACAAATAAATTTTGCCAAGCAAATGGCACAAATGCGAAAGAAAAGTCTGAATGAAAGCAAACAAATTGTAATGAAATAAAAATAAATGACGATACAACTGCAAAATCAGAGGTCGCCATTAACAGTCAACACACATTTTGGATTCTTAATCCACAGTTCAGTCTAAAGGAGATCATTAAATAACGAAATAGAACGGGAAAGTGTTTTTTGTTATCCCATATTTAAATTGTTAACACATTTTTGTGACTTCTGAATATGAATATATGGAAAGTCAAAGCCCATCGAAATATTTTCCAAAATTTAGGCAAATAATTTGCACTAACTTCAATTTATTTGTCATAACTAAATCAAACTCTGATTATTTATGAAGCCAATCGATATATTTTCCAGCATTCAGGCAAATAATGTGCACTAACTTTAAAGTATTTATCATAATTATATAAAACTTCGATTTTTTATGAAACCAATTGATATATTGTCCACCATTTGGGCAAATAATTTGCACTAACTTCAAATTATATGTCATAATTAAATCAAACTTTGATTATTTATGAATCCAGTGGATATGTTTTTCACCATTTGGGCAAATAATTTGCACTAATTTCAAATAATTTGTCATAAATAATTTGCAATTGTCAGGCAAATAATTTGCACTAACTTCAAATTATTTGTCATAATTATATAAAACCTTGATTATTTGTCATAATTAAATCAAACTTTGATTATATATTTTCCACCATTTGGGCAAATAATTTGCACTAATTTCAAATAATTTGTCATAACTTAATCAAACGTTGATTTTTATAAAGTCAATAGATATATTTTCCATCATTTGGGCAAATAATTTGTAGTAACTTAAAATTATTTGTCATAATTATATAAAACTCTGATTATTTATAAAGCCAATTTATTTATTTTTCAGCATTTAGGCAAATAATTTGCACTAATTTCAAATTATTTGTGTTAACTAAATCAAACGTTGATTTTTTTTTTAAAGTCAATCGGTATATTTCCACTATTTGGGCAATTGCATCACAAATGGTCAAAGTTTGATTAAATTATTACAATTAATTTGCAGTTAGTGCCCATTTGGACAAACATTTTTTTTTAAATATTTAAAACCAATTTTGACAGCTTATGAAAATGGTAAAGAAAACCCAATTGCTTGGTTTGTCGGCAAATAATTTACCCGAACTTTGACAAATTCATTGTTCCAATTATTTGGACCAATAATTTGCACTAACTTCTAATTTTTTATACACTTGAAAAGTGTATATTAATTTTGCCCAGAAGTTTGTAACGCATAGAAATATTCATTTCCGACCCCATAAACTATATATATTCTTGATCAGGACGACGAGCTGAGTTCATTTCCGCTTGTCCGTCCGTCCGTCTGTCTGTCCGTCTGTCCGTCTGTCTGTTTCTACGCGAACTAATCTCTCAGTTTTAAAGCTATCGAGCTGAAATTTTGCACAGAGTCTTCTTTTTACTGCACGCAACTAATATGTCGGAACCGGCCGGATCGGATAACTATATCATATAGCTGCCATAGGAACGATCGGTCTAAGAACAAGTTCTAGTTAGAAAAACTTTTTTGTTTTCCATCGTAGCGTCACTAATCTTGGTACATGTTAGTTTTATATGCTTTCACATAATTCTGGAAAAATGTATCAAAATCGGATCACTATAGCATATAGCTGCCATAGGAACTATCGGTCGAAAAATAAATCTTTGTGAGAAAAACTTTTTTGATTTCCATCGTAGCGTCTCCAATCGTAGTATATATTTGTTTTATATGTTTCCACATAATTCTGAAAAAATTTATCAAAATCGGATGACTATAGCATATAGCTGCCATATAAACGGACGGTCAAAAAACTACTTCTAGTGAGAAAAACTTTTTTGTTTTTTATCGTAGCGTCCCCAATCTTGGTATATATTAGTTTTATATGCTTTCACATAATTTCGAA
The DNA here is from genome assembly GCA_018904225.1 of Lordiphosa mommai. Taxonomy (NCBI): domain Eukaryota; kingdom Metazoa; phylum Arthropoda; class Insecta; order Diptera; family Drosophilidae; genus Lordiphosa; species Lordiphosa mommai. The sequence continues at coordinate 381,562 of JAEIFT010000082.1, forward strand.
AAAAATTATTAAAATCGGATGACTATAGCATATAGCTGCCATAGGAACGATCGGTCGGAAAATGTGTTTTACTAAGAAAAGTTTTTTTTATGGTATCAAATTTTTATTATCAATAATTTAAAAATTTGAAATATCTGATATCTATATCCTATATATATTTTTCCAGTTAAATCAGTTGGAGTAAAGTTTTTCAAGTGTATTAAAACTTCGACACGGTCGAAGTTAGCTTTGCCTTCTCGTTTTTTCATAATTTAAACAAACATTTACAACTTAGGAAAATGGTTAATCAACCCAATTGCTCGGTTTGTTGGCAAATAATTTGCCAGTAATTTGACAAATTTAATGTTCCAATATGTTTTTCTTCTATTTATTTAGCGCTTTGATAATTTGTCAAAGTTATTAAGTTAATAAAAAGTTAACCAAATGATTTGTTCATTTGCTGGCAAAATTAGTTTGTGCGCAAACTTTGTTCATTTATTTGAAGTATTTGTTTTGTTTAAGGCTAACTAATAATATTTTTTCAACATATTCTTTGTTTATTTGTCTGATTTTGTTGCATTTGGTGACAAATAGTTTGCCCAAATTTAAAAATATGAAATAAAAGATATAACCAGAGCATTTGCCGAAGTTATTTGCACTTAAACATAATTGTGAACAATTTGTAGTTGATTTGTTTGACAAATTATATAGTCTAAAGCTGAGTTCGCACAGGCAAATAATTTGCCCAAATTTTTATGAAAATTTGTCAAAATAGGAATTGGATTAAAATTTTTTCAGCAGATTATTATCGGATACATTGCTTTAGTTTTAAGTCCAACAAATTCTATTAAAACAAATTTTCAACAAAATTTGGGAAAATTATTGTATTTGTTTTAATTTTTTGTTTAAAAGTAAACTCAAACTAATTATTAATTTAGGCAAATTTATTTGCTTGATTTAATTTCTAAAATTATTTGTTTTCCAATTAAATTTTTCACTCAAAGCTTTAATTTTATACGAAATCGCCGCATTTAGTTGAGACAAATAATTTGCACACTTTGGTGTGCATGTGTCTCATACACACACATGCAATGCAATGCACAATTTACAAAGAAAGTTCGTTGAACTTGTTTTCACACCATACCACAAAAGAGTGTGCGGATCCTCTGGCTCCTCTGCTCCCCCTTTCCGGCGTCTTTTGATTTAAAGTGTCAATTTTTGTTTTAGCTTCCCCCAACCAACCCCCCCTATCCCCCCATTTGGCTTTTGCTCACCCCCCCATGAACACAGTTTTTGATTTGATTTTCGTACGCTAATTCAATTAGATTTATGTGCGCCATTTGACATATTTGTGTCTTGCACCCTGGCCCCCGTCCTCCAAATGCTGCCATCATTTTTGTGTTGTGTCATGTCGTGTGTTGGTTTGATTATTCCTGGACATGGCGCTAAATGGGTTTTCTTGTTTGTTCAAAATCAGATCATGGCCAATAAATCAACACTCAATTCGATTTGTGTCTGTGTGTTTGTGTGTGTGCAAATTGATTTGTCCACTTTTCTTTTTTCGAGTTGAGTTTCCGCTCAGGAGTCAATGACATGCACACACCGTCATCATTTTAATAACTAATCACAGCCAATGGGCAGGGGATGGGGGCGGGGAGGCAATGACATGGCACAAACAGGCTGCGAAGGAAAGACAAACAAGTTTGCAGCGGAAATTGACCATAATAATTGACTTGACAAAACCATCGCCATAAACTGTGCCAATCTGCCGATATCACGTATACGACCCGTCATCCAATGTCAGCCGATCAAATTCAAATGAACTCGAGGCCTTGAAATTACAAATGTACGCATTTTTGATTATTTAATTGAAATTTCTTTGGAATAACTTTGACACTTTGGCAGCGCTTATTGAAAAATAATTGAATTTCGATCGACCTTATGGAAGAGCCGATGATGATGATGATGATGATGGAGATGCGGCACATACTGGTACTGAGATACAGAGAGGGCGACCGCCACAAAATGTTGATTTAATTAGACGTGCAAAGCAACTCAAATTGACAACGCAAAATTTCGTTGACATTCGCTTCTAACACGTACAAGGAGAACGGTGTGGAGGGGCACCGCGGCCGCCAATGCAGCAATTGTAACATGAGAGCTGATCCCAGCAAAATACAGTGGTACAAGAAATTGAAAAAAAAAACTTCCAAACTCCTTGCAATTCAGCTGAAATGTCAAACAAACTGTTGTGCCTTTGAAAATTTATTCCTCCGCCTAGTTTGATAAAGTGAAGACTAAGGACCGTTCTCTCTCATTTTATATTTTTTTGAAATCTAGGTGGATATTAAGAAATTTCGTGCTGCCTACTTTTGGGCCGGGTAGATAGAGATTTTTGGAATATCCACTTAGATTTAAAAAAATAAATGAAGATGAGAAAACGGCCCTAAGTGTTTCTTTAATAATTATGAATTATTTTATTATAATTATGAATTATATTATTATTATTATTATAATTATGAATTATAATATTATTATAATTATGAATTATTATTATTATTACATTACTTTAGCCTTACTTTTTAGTTTGCTATTTTACTCATTTTACTTGATTAGAATATATTCTGACTCTTATTTGCAGTTCACTAAGCGAATCCTGGAACTTAGTGGCGGCTTAAGCATATTTTCTCTATATAAAATTACTAAATTTGTATTCAGATAAAGAAAGTCATTTACAGGTTTTTTTTTAGATTTTAATTTCAATAAGAAATGCAAAAAAATCGAAACATTCCACAGGATATAATACGTTGTGAATAGTGCAAAAACCACTTGATTCAAATACCAAATTCTTATTTCAAGTACAATTTTCTTTCCCGAATTATCTAATTTTACACCGTTTCGGAATATACAAAATAATATTTTAACATTTTATTATTGAACATACTTTTAGTATGAAAAGTGTCAGTCAATCCCAAATAAATCTTAAAACAAGAATTTGCTTATTTCAAATACTTGGTAATTGATTTAAGACCTTTTAAAATATATATAATAAGTATACTACATTTTAGAACATAAAGCAGGTTTTAGGTTTAAATTTTGTCTCTAAGTCACCAAATTTTCGCGAGAGTGAAAATGGAAGAACGGCTTATAATAGTCTTAAGTCAATCCCCATAAAAATCTGAAAATTCGAATTTGCAGACTTAAAATACTTGCTACTTGATTTAAGACCGTTTTGGTATATATTAAGTAGATTTCGAACTACATCTAATTCTATTTTAAATTTAACACGGACTAGGAAAAAAATTATATTAGTCATATTTTTACTTGAAAAAATAAATTTTTTTTTGTTTTCATGTAATAAACTGTGCATAAGTGGATAAATACTTTAGTATTTTATTGAAGGTTAAAGGATTAGGAACCAATCCCATTTTCTTTTATGTACAACTATGTATCTTTTACACGGTTTTTTTTTGGAATTTGTATTTTGATATTTTTATATTATACTTTTCGAACGTTGTAGTCTTAAGTCAATCCCCATAAAATCATAAAATCAGATTATACATACTATAATTGCTCGATACTTTCTTTCAAATACATGACGAATTATTATTTTAAGTTTTTTTTTTTTATCATAATTGAAGGACTTTCATCAACTCTTCAAACAATAACTTGCATACTTCAAATAAGTACATAATATTCTTTGTTGAAGAAAATTCTAATTCTACATTAATGAAAGAAAATAAGAGTACATAATTTAAGTACAGAAAATGGGCACTTCCATTATGTCGAACGAGACCAGTCGAACACATTTGATGTGAAAAAAATGTTAAAATAAAATGGACTTTTACTTTCTCATGAGGCAAAAACAGAAAAGGTTTTCGCGACCAACAATTTAAAAGCAGATTAAAGCGAAAGCTGGGGCAATATTTCAATGAAGTAAATTTTAGAATGTTGTGCATAAATAGCACTTAAAAATGGTTCTGATTTTATTCAAAAAAATTTGTTTAATTTTTTTTAATGCTCAATTTTAAGCACTTTCGCACGGGACATGTTGCACGGGACATTTTATTTCACCGATGCCAGTCCATGTAGCCGCTTCGGATGCTGCTGCTACTGCTGCTGTTACTGCTCCTTCGGCTGGTACTTTGTCAATTCGTAGTCCTTATTGCATTTGGGGTCTTACGTTCTCAGTATGTAATTTGTCTGGAATTCTATTCTCCTCGATCCACATCTCATTAAAATGGCTGATAACCTGGACAAGCCCGACCGGAGACAAGCTAAGCCAAATTAATTCTTACAATATTTTTGAACCAAGTTTCAGATCCCAAAAAACAAAACGCATTCAACAAAAATCAGAGTACAAATAAAATTGATTTATATTAGATAAGTTTAACTGTTTTCCTACGAAAATATTTTAAAACAAAGTGTCTTGAAGAACTTTTTTTTAACTCGGTGGACTTTGCGGTGGAAGCGTCCGTATTTTTATAAAATTCTAAGGCTATGTCCAATTTGTTCATAAAATGAGGATACAAAGATCCGAAGGTCATGAATGTCAATAACTAAGACTAAGTAGATATAACATTAGATCAGAAATCTACCATCACTTCAAAAGCAAAGGTATAGAATAAGTTGGGAATTATTTCAGTAATACAAAACGGTCACTTTTTGTTTTAATTATATTTTGTACTTAATTTAAGTTAACTCAAAAAACAAATTATACTTAAAATGTTTGGCACAAAATTAAGAGATTCCATCTTGATCGTATTACAACCATGTGATGAACATAACTTCTCTGGATCACTGTGTCGAGCCAAGCCTTATTCTTGATGAATTTTTTTAAATTCACATAAATTGTTTGAAGAGTTTGCCAAACCGTTGCATGAATTATCTTTACGCCAGATTTTTTAAATTACAAAATCAGTCAGAGAAATCATAAGCAAGAATGTAACCCTTTAACCATACAAAACAAAAGCTTTGACTTAATTTTTTGGTAGCAACATTCATTAGCCACCCTATATTTAATTTTATTATATTAAATTGATTTATTTAATGAGTTTGATCAGTTCTTTAAGGTACTTGTATCTGATACAAATCCTTTATAATCCCATAATTTTGATTTAACTAAAACGAAACTTAGGTAAATGTTTCTTAGAATCTGTCATTTTGTGACACTGTGCCCAGTGTCTGCCGTTTTGTCTCATGGCTCACATTGTCAATGTAGCTGACGACGTGGCAGCTTTTTGGTCTTGGATCTTGGTCTCGGTCTTGGTTTGGTCATTCACATTGTCGTTGCATGGGATCTACCCCCCCAACTCTCTCTCTCTCTCCCTCTTCCTCCTCTCAACTGTGTTTGGCTGTTTCGTTCATCTTTATTTCTTGTGCGTGCAAAAATTTAACAATTGCAGAAATTGAAACTTTTGCCTGTTTGTGCTTGTTGCAGAGTAAAACTCTCACAAAAACAACAACAAAAACTACCAGACATAATATATGAAAATATATATAAAATGTGCACACGTTTGCAGACGCTTAATATGGCAATGCACTTTGCTTTTTTAATGCTCTTCGAGTTGAGCTGAACATTCATGGGGGGAGGATAAAGGAAGGCGGGCAGTTGGGTGTGCCCCCCCCCTGGTGAGGTAGAGAAAGAGAGAGATGGGGAGATGGAAGTGGGAGTGGCAGTGGCCGTGTCCAATGGGTGTGGCATTCACACAGAGTGTTTGCAACGTTTTGTTTAAACGTCAATTTATTTGATTATTTATTTGACTGGGATTTTATTTGATATTCGAAAGAAATCAAGTTAAGTGCAAATGGACAAATGATTTACAGAGCAAAAAAAAAAAAAACACAAGTGTTCAAGTAGCACAAATTTAACAGAGTTTTTTGTCCTATGCACAAATTGAAAGTTTTAACAATGAAATCGACAACAGGTTATGCTTGTGTCAATATTTGATTAAATAAATAAAAGTTTGTACAAATTTATTTACTCATTGAATACGAAATTTGTGTCTTAAATATGCAGAATAATTTGTATAAAATTGTTGATTTAAAGCTGATCTTTGCTTATTTGTTTGGTTACAGGCAAGCACCTAAAAAAAATATATTTATTTATTCTAATTAATAGCTCTCGATTTATTCAAAACTATAAATTTATTTGTAAGCCAAATAAGCAACGAAAGGGTCAAACACTTTGCAGATATATTATTTGTTAAAACTTTTACCTTACCTTTTACTTAACAGTTTTACCTAACAGTTTGTGCAAAAGATTTGTCCAAATTGCCAATAGTAAGCACATGCGAACACACGAAACCAGAATGTACATTTTAATCAATTTAAAAAAATTTGCAAACAAATGTACAAAAAATTTGCACAAACTTTTATTTGTGTGCAAACTTTTTGACCAAAATTAGTCCTAACATGATTTATTTTTTGAAGTATCATAAAGTAAGTACAGTCAAATAACAAACACTGATTATGTTAAAGACTATGCCAACAGTAAATTGAAAGCTTTATTCAGTTCAGCCAGATTTGCATAAAATTTGTCAAATATCATGTACAAATTTTAATTTGTGTGTGTTTAGAATTTGTTCAGATTTGTCAGCTAACTAAAAACTATGTACTTACTTTTTTTTGGTTAACTTAGAGTAGGGTGAACAAATTATTGAATAATTAAACTAAATTTGCACATAGACTTTTTTAAGTTTAATAATATAAAGAAATTTGTGCAAATTTGTAACTGAGACAAAATCACACACATTTGTACAAGTTTTAGGATAATATATTAATAATTTATAAAAAAAATTGAATTATTTTGGCGCACAAATAAACAAATAATTTGTACAAATTTATTTGTTATATGCATTTACATGAAAGGTTAGGTTATAGTTGGCCCATAGTGCTGCCGCTTGCGGACTTAATACTTGTCCATTCCTTCTATGTTTTACATATTTAGGCAAGCTGAAATAAAAAACCCCTTGAAAATCTTAAACAAGTTACGTTTTGGGCAAATTATTTGTTTTAATAATTTGCACAAATTTAGAGTTAGTTGCACTCTGACCAAAATTGGTCTTCTTTATTCTTTCATTAAAGTGTTGAACCCTTTAATTAAATTTGCCAAAGTCTATTTGCCTTGTAAAAGGAGTCTAGTTTTTCTGAATGTTTCTGAAGTCTCTTATGATTATCTAAGTAAGTCCCACATACTTTCTTATAACTTAACTTTATAGATTGTTGAGTTACTAGCTAAGAGCTTACAGTGCCCTGTAAGTAAATTTTGTTCAAATTTATTTGATCAAATTGTTTTCCAAAAGCTTTTTTAAAGTGTAACACAATCTAAATAGGGCTTTTGGTATTTGCAAGGTTTGCATTATTTGATCAAATAATTTGGCACACTTTTAGTGTTTGTCAAAAAAAAAAGAAGTTAAATTCAAACTATTTACTGTATTTTGTGATTTTTGTAAAATATCAAGTTGGTTCAAATTTATTTGCACAAATTAATATGCACAAAAAAATTTGGTGCAAATTCATTTGCTCAAATTTTGTAAAAAATCTTTTGATGAGTTAAACAAACTGAGAAGGACTTTTGAAATTCGTAAAATTTGATTGATTTGACTAACTTTTTTAGTTTGCCAAAGAATGGAAAAAAGTTTGTTAACAAATTAAATCGTTAAAATTTTGTGCAAATTCATTTGCTCAAATTCTTTTAAAAAAGTTTTGAAGTGTCTTAAAAGTCCTAAAAGGGCTTATGACCAGGGCTGCAAACCGGTCCGGAACCGAACCCTTTAGAACCGGTTCGGTTCAGGTTCTGGTGATGCCTGAACCGAACCGGGAACCGAACCCCATTGAAAATAATCACGAGAACCCGAACCCGAACCTAACCCTGTTTTCTTATTGATGGGGTTCGGTTCTAAAAATAAATTGGCAAGCATAGAATTTATTTTTGCACTTTGATGGCTTAAAATATTTCATATTATATTTCATAGCATAGAATTTATTTTTTCACTTTGATGGTTTAAAATATTTCATTATTATAAAGAAAAATGTATCCATTCATATGCCCATGTACGGATGGCGACACTTTTTCCCATCCGCAACAAAAGACTGGACTGTTATTTTACACAACCTCAAGCAAGGGAATTCAATTTGCATCTGAAACCGTATATCTGTGTATTATTTTGTTCGTATGGAGATACAATGGCACTGTGAATACAAGGGAAAGTTGCACTTTATTTGAATTTCTTCATTTTTTTAACCAAATCACAAATAAAGTTCTTTTAACATTTCACTCTCACAATATGCCAGTCAAAGACGTGCTGTGGCGGTCCCATTTGTAGAAAAAATAATTTTGACTGGATTCTCGGAAATGTATGTACGTGTGTGTGTGGCTGAACACACTATAAGTTAGGGATGAGACAACCCGGCATGTCTGTGATTAAGTCACGGTCACTGGCAATCATTAAATCACACAGTGACTGCATATTTGAAGTAACAGTGTGATTTGATGACTGCCAGTCACTGTGACTTAATCACAGTTACGCCGATATGGTCAATCACAGTTACTAAATCACGGGTACGCAGATAAAGTTCATCTCTTATTTTTAGGCCAAAAAGTGGCCGTGTTTTTTGCAGGTTTCATAGCCACAAAAATCACACCAGATTCAGCAATCCCACTACTGTGAAGGAGAAATGACTTTCGCTGTGAGTGCAAGTTGGCAGAATCGCTTAACTCTTCTAAACATACATACAATCAATCAATCAAGACAGATCACTTATGTGCTTGACTTCCAAGCCATCAAGAGGCAGATTATATATGGCATCTTGTCTTCAAATTCTATTAAATTACTTATTATGTACATAAATATATAAAATGAAATCTGGAACCCGAACCCGAACCGGAACCCCGGTTCTCAATTTGAAGGGAACCGGTTGTGGAACCGAACCCCCAGAGTAGGGTAAGGGTTCGAACCCCGAACCGAACCCCAGTCAAAATTAGAGGGGTTTGCAGCCCTGCTTATGACATTTGTAAAATTTGCATGATTTGCTCAAATAATTTGGCAAACTCTTTGTGTTTGCCAAAGAATAAAAAGTTTCTTTTTTCAAATATTTACTGCGTTTATAAAAAGTCAAGTTCATAAAAATTTATTTGCACAATTGTATATTAACTTACATTTTTGATAACTTACATAACAATAAGCCCAATACTTTGTACAAATTAATTTGGACTCCAATCAATTTTTTAAAAACCTTTTTTTTACCAAACTTAAAAAATTTTGCATACATATTCTAGTGAACTATTTGTATAGCTTGACTCGGTTCGGTTGTTTGCACATCAAAAGCAAATTGGAGCAAAAATTTCTGCACATTGATAGTCAAATCGACAAAGCTTAAACCAACAAGGGGACGAGCAGCCGGAGTCTGTTAAGGCATTTGGCTAAGTTTGTTCAAACTGATTAGATTTGATTAAATTTTCTTGGGCTGAACATGAAATTGATGAAATTGTTGCAACTTTACCTAATGTAAGTAATTTGTTGTTAGTTTCGGTGCTTAGTTCCTAATTTGTTTTTCTGGTTTCAACACAAATAAATTATTTGTACATTTTTGTGTCTGGTAAATCAAATCAATTTTCTCTGTCACATTATCAACGCTTAGTACAAAATGCAAACACGTGTCTGTCCCATCCATCCATCCATCATGCTCTGCCCCTGTCCACTCAACTTCGTTTGCTTCTTCTTCATTCATTTCATTTGCCGAGGGAACCAGATAAAAGTGAATGCTACTAGCATGGCAAATTTAATTTTCACACTTTATATGGGTGCGTAAGCGTGAGCATGTGTGTGTGTGTAATACAACAAAAAAACAAGCGGCTTTTTATTTAATTCAATTTTTGGTTTTTATGGAAAAACAATTTTTGCGCTCAATTATGCCCAGCGTTAATTTCATTTCGGGGGAGCCATTCGAATGCTCTGCTGCCTCCATTTTCATTCTCCCTCTAACTCTCACTATCTCTCGCTCTAACACAATGTGTTGTGTGCGCTTTTTTCGACCACTTAGTTTTATGTTTGCTTTTGGTGCAAAATTTTAGCGTTTTTGGTTGTAAACCGATGGCCAGCTGTCAATTTGTGTGTGTGTGTTGGTATGCGCTTACGTGCGTGTGTTTGTGCGTGAAAACTGCCGGCTTAATCGTTGAACCAAACAAGAGATAGAGCACCCCCACCCTCACTGTGCCCCAAACCCAACACAACTGCTATCTCCTTTTGTTTGCTTTCTTGTATATTTCTTATCAGGTCAGCTTAAAGTTGGCTTTACTTCAACACACACACGGTCAGCGTCTTGATACCCTGTATTTACAAATTCAACAGAACCTAGCAAATTTTTAAAGATTTCTATTGCAATCAAATTATCGATACTTGGTAAGGGAATTATCAATCGGATATTCTACACCAAAAAGAGCCAGTTGAGTCTTAGTATGCTCATTTCAAATGAACTTTTGTGCGAAGAACTGAGAGCAAATGTTGTTCGCTTTTACAGAAATCAAACAGAGAGGCCAAACAAAAAGTTTCGATGCTGCATATAGTTGTTGTTGTCAATGAATGAATCAATGACCCGAGTCTATGCTTGCTAGTGATAGAAAACAGAGCTCTCGTACAACAGAGAAACAACGACAATCTTATTGGATAAAAAGAGTGTAAACCCACATTAATTTAAGAGCATATTACATACAACGATTATGCTTATAAAAAATCATGTTTTTCTTCTTCTTCTTCAATTATTATTTTTGGAACGAGATAATCCACATTGCGCATTCACTTAGATTTTCGGACCAGTTATTATTTAAGGTATTCAAAAATAAGAAGTGTTAAGTAAAAATAAATATTTTCCATAGTTTACCAACAACGGCGACCTCTTCTTATTTATTTAAGAAATTAAGGTCGACTTTGAGCTGGCTATCCCCAATTTCTTAAATAAACATTTTCCTTAATTATTTATATTCATAAACATAGCATACTTTATTGGGCAAAAAATCATGACCTTTTTATTTGTAAATTTTTTCATTTCATTTCATTCATTTCGTTTCATATTATTAAAGTAGCTCGAAATCAGAACCCAGCAAAAATTTGTACAAATTTTTTAAAGAATCTGAATCAAGGCTGCAAACCTCCCAAATTTCAGAAGAGGCTCGGACGGACCGGTTCCTATATCCTCTGAACCCCAGGTTTTGGTTCGAGCCTCGGTTCACTTAAAAAAAATAATATGAAGCTTTTATTTACAATTAATTTATACGATTCAATTAGTTTCACTATCTATTATTATATAATATAATTTAGGCGACCTTGTCTTGTTTCAGTTAATTCAAGTCCCGAAATTCGGTTTAAAATTTCAAGTACAAGTCGAACCTTTCATAAAATCTGGAATCCACCTTCTCCTGACATTTATTGGGATTGATTTTAGTCGAGATATATTTTTTCGTCTGTGTAGGCATTCTTTCTTTTCTGGAACTTTTAATTTCTATTAGATCTTAGATTAGAAGGAACAGAATTAAGTGTTGAAAATGCTTAAACAACTTTGTCAGTAGAATATTTTTTAAAGACCTTCACAAAATCTTAAAACATTTTCGATATATGTTCTCTTGGACTATTTTCGAAGAAATCTATAACGTCATTGATAGATTTTATATTTCACATTGGTTGTTATAAACTTCCCTTCTTTACAGTCAGTCGTAGAGTCATTTATCCAGAATTTATTCCGTCTGAAAAATTACTAAATATTGTAAACCGAACCTCTATTTATTGAATAAGTGGTTCGGTTAGGGTTCAGGTTCGAGGGATAAAAAATGTAGAATGTGCGGTTCATGGTCCGGTTCGAACAATTCAAAAAATCCGAACCGAATCGGTTCTTAGGGGATTGGTTTCTTACCGGTTAACAGCCTTGGTCTGCATTGAATATAGGAGTTCTCCTTTAATGGCTGCATAATTTGAACACTTAATACATCAAACTTAAGAGTCATCAGATCATAGTTGTCGTTACTCTAGGTCATAATTTTTTGAAGCCTTAGGAAAAGTTAAGTTTGCTTAAAAAGGGGATAGATGCTTGGAAAGCCAATTGAACAGGGTATCGCTTAGTCGTTTATTTCTCAATTTATTTCTCTCTCTCTCTCTCTCTGGCTGGATTTTTCTATTTATTTATCTTTGTAGTCTCACATTTCTTCAACATGTTTTTTTTAGCTATTTTTATTTCTTTTTGTTAATGCAATTGTTGCTGTTGTTGTTGTTGGACGCTGGTCAACCTGACATGTGAGCCACAGGCACGAATTCAAATGTTTAAGCGGTTGTACTTTGTGGCAGTGATTGTTCTTGTTGTTGTTGTTGCTGGAGCTGGATGTGCTTCAGGCTTCAATGCACAAAACCAAAACCAAAGTCATAAAACAACAACAACAACAAAATAGACAACGAACTGGTTAGAGAGACATTTGGCGGGCAACAGCAGCACCAGGAGATGGGAATCGATTCTGAAAGAGTAGCCAAAGCGGGAGCCGGTTTTTTTTTGTAGTTTTGTTTAGTAGTGTGTGAAAAAAAACGCGCGCCACAGCCAAACAAATTAACAACAACACTAGAAAAAATACTACACAAAAAAAAAATCAACTCCACCTAAACATACGTGTAAAGCGCAGCAGAGAGAGAGAGAGAAAGAGGTGAAGGAAAAATGGTTAAAAATTGGAACAATGACCGCCAAGAGCTGCCAAAGTTGACTCTCTGCTCTGTGTATTGCCAAAGCCTCGTAACGCGGTTCATTCACACATTTTTGTAATTTTTTCACTCAATTTTTGTGTTTTGATTTTTTTTTTTTTTGATGGAAATTTAGTGCTTGAATTTCACGGCTGTGATTACTTGTTTTTTTTTTTGCAGACACTGAAAAGGTTTCAAGTTTTAGAAAAATGGAAAAATTGACAATTTTTTTTTTCGAGATTTAAGTTAATAACTAAGCCAGAGCTGGTTTTATACCTCTTGAGATTAGTTAATGAATTGAATTCTATTTCAAAGTCGGGTTCAAAAAGAGCCTATGTTGTATAAAGTACCGTGTTTTAGGAACCTGCCGGCTCTATCTTAAGGGGGTCTTCTACCTTTGAAAAATTTTGTTTTCGATTTTTTTGTTTTGCCTTTTTATTATAGCTTGAACATTCCCCTTTCATCCCCTTTCAACCATTTTCAAATATTCGAAATAGTTTGGCAGATATATCCATTCTAGTGAAGCAATATTCATGCTAACGTGAGTATTTTTAACGTTGCTCAAAACTTTAACCGCGATTTTCTTGAAACCACGTTTTTTGACCTGGTAGCCATGATTCCGTCAGTTCTACTATTCCGATTTTGATCAGCCATATTGCAATCGACGCATAATTGATGTACTTCTGGCACGTACCTTAATCAAGAGGAAAAACATTTTTTTTTTAATTTTTCTTAGACTAAACTAAAAAAAAAAAATCTTGAAAAATCTAATTTTTTTTTTAACGGCCGCCAATTTTTCAAAAAAATATTGAAAAATATGATTGAGGTACGCTCCAGAATTACATCAATTCTGATCATAATCTCATTTACCGTTTTCAATTCCGATAACCTGGAATCCCGGAATCATGGCTACCACCTCTGCACCTTTTTTTTTAGACCTTAATTGACAGGCCGATAACTTTTTGAACAGCCCTCGAAATCTAAAAAATTTTATTTTTATTTTGTTATATAGTTAATAAATAACTGAAATCCAAAACCAAACTTAAAAAAGTTCTTATGATGTTCTTTCCAGAATTTAAAAAAAAAAAACTCTTATAAATCACTGTTCAAAGGTAGAAGAACCCCTTAAGTAGAATGGAGAACCAGACTATTTAAATTTGAGCAATTTAAATATTTTAGTACTGAATCGTGGGGGGATATGCCTTTATATCGATAATTAGCCCATGCAGTACCATTTTTTAAGAACCTCCCGGCCCTATCTTGAGTAGAAAAAAGGGCCAGGCATTTTTAATGTAAACAATTTGAATATATTTATGAGGGGGCTGTTAATTTTGAGTATATATTTCGAAATTCCACAATTTATTTTTGCTTAATGCATTTCTGTGTTTACATTTAAAATTCATGTTGAATTTCCCTTTGAATATGCATTTTTTTTGTTGTTGTAAAATGTCAATTATTTGATTAAATTTCAAGCAAATGTCTACCTTTTGTACAAAGACAACCTTTTCTGCTTAAATTAATTAAATATGTACAAGTTTATTGTGGCAAATATTTTGGGTAGTTTCCATATAAATACATACATATACAGCCAAACATTCTGATGGCACAGTGGATCCAGTTATATAAAATTTACCTGTAAAAGAAAAGATACAATGCAATTTTAGTTTAAAGGTCTGTTTAATATAGTTAATCCCATTGTGCGTTGAAATGCCTTTGAGGCTTGACTTTTAATTGCAATTTCATGTTGTTGTTACACAAATATTTGCCACACTCAAAGGCACAATAACAACAACAACAACAACAACAATGATAATAATAATAATAACAATAATTATAATAATAATATTATGAAAATGCAACAATTGCAATGAAAATTATTATTAATATTAAATGACCATAATAAACATAATTAGCCAATAAACAAACAAAATAAATTGTGCTTAAGCATCATTTCAATTAACAAAATCATTTGTGGTCAATTAGATAAAGTCAACTGGTTGGCACAACAATCACAATAATAATAACAACAACAATTATAATAATAATCATAATAAGAATAACAATCATCGTGCCTAATTTAAGAAAACTGTTTCTTCTCTTCTTTAAAGCTTCATTTGAAGTAATTAAAGAAATCAGTTAAAGTGACCACTAGGCTAGTGATGAAAGCTAGTAAAATAATTAAACTAAATGGAAGCAGACATATTGTTAGAATTTCAATTACTGCCATAGAATTTCAAAGTCAGCCAAAGAAAAGCGCTCAATTAGGCATGTTCCCATTTTCGATTTCAGTCAAATTAGGAGAATTCGGTAAAGGTAAATGTTCCCGTTTCTGCAAACCTTTAATGTTATTCGGTCTATTGTTGTAAAAATATTTTGGCCGAATTCTTTAACCGTATCGTGGAAATAAGAACCTTTAATTATTGTAATTTATCAAATTCAGAGACGAGAACAGCTCTGAATATATTTTTAAGAGCAAGCGTCAATGTCGAAAGACACATATTAACATATTCTATTTCCAAAAAAAAGATCAACCAGGAGACAATTTTAAAAGTTGCGCCAACTAATTTGACAAAATATAGTTAATTAGGCTACATAATTACCTTTAAGAAAATGTAAAGGAAATTTCTCTAAGACTTATTTCTCCCAAGTTCCACAAGCACAAATGTTCATCTACTTTGAACAAAAAATTTGTTGCTCAAAAAACTTTGATTTTCAAATAACCATAAAATAAGGTGCTTCCAAATTATTCCAACTTTTAATTTAAGCCATTTTGTACCCTCTAATTATAAAACACATTAAAAAACCTCTATTGGCATGTCATATATTAGCATGTTTAAATTGGGTAACGTACGCAACGAATAATAGGTGTTTTTTTTTTTTAATTTAGCGAACAAAATGCACAGTTTTAATTGCAAACATAATCAAAAAATTGGTTCAAAATATATTACAGTTCAAGATATTTTACACGCTGAATTATGTAAGAACGAAATGGCTTTATCATCTATCTGTCTGATATTGAAATATATTGGTAAAATTTAATTATAAAAACGAGAAGGCAAAGCTAACTTCGACTGTGCCGAAGTTTTAATACACTTGAAAAACTTTACTCCAACTGATTTAACCGGTAAAATATATATAGGATATAGTTATCAGATATTTAAAATTTGTAAGTCATTGATAATACAAATTTGATACCATAAAAAAAAAATTTTCTTACTTAAACACATTTTTCGACCTATCGGTCCTATGGCAGCTATATGCTATAGTCATCCGATTTTGGTAAATTTTTTCAGAATTATGTGAAAGCATATAAAACTAATATATACCAAGATTGAGGACGCTACAATAGAAAACAAAAAAGTTTTTCTCACTAGAACTAGGTTTTAGACCGACCGTTTCTATGGCAGCTATATGCTATAGTGATCCGATTTTGATACATTTTTCCAGAATTATGTGGCAACATATAAAAATAACATATACCAAGATTAGTGACGCTACGATGGAAAACAAAAAAGTTTTTCTAACTAGAACTAGTTCTTAGACTGATCGTTCCTATGGCAGCTATATGATATAGTCATCCGATCAGGCCGGCTCCGACATATTAGTTGCGTGCAGTGAAAAGAAGACTCTGTGCAAAATTTCAGCTCGATAGCTTCAAAACTGAGGGACTAGTTCGCGTAGAAACAGACAGACGGACGGACGGAGAGGCGGAAATGAACTCAGCTCGTCGTCCTGATCAAGAATATTTATATTTTAGGGGGTCGGAAATGAATATTTCTATGCGTTACAAACTTCTGGGCAAAATTAATATTCACTTTTCAAGTGTATAAAAATTGGATCAAAATATTTTACACCTTGAACTATGTGAGAACGAAATCCAGGCGGCTTTATCATCTATCTGTCTAATATTGAATATATATTGGTAAACCTCAGCAAAATACGAACAAAATATCAAGTAGCGTCTCGCAGTCTTGCTTAGGTTTCGAAAAATTGAATTATAAAAATTAAAGGTATTTAATATATATTTGAATTTTTTTGGCATTTCCTTTTGTCGAACGGCTATTATGTGCGCCACTGTTGGCATACCTGATGTTCATGAATTCTGCACAGATATTTCAAAGAAATTCAAATAACCAAATGACAGAAAACTTTGAAATGCGCGACTGTGAAGACGCTTCATGTAGATGTTGTAAGGCACTACAGAACGGCCTAAAGAGGTATACACGTTACTCCTTTTAAAGAACTTGTATTTTGCCAAAATGCTGCTTTATTACCCTAGCCACAGATATGATCCCTTGCGTTCCCTACCTTGTTTGAAAGTATTTTTTTAAATCGAATAGAATAAGGAATTTGCCTATCCTATCTGACTATATCTAGTAAAACGCTATTCTGTGCAGTTTAAGCCTCGACTTGCTCATTTGATTTATTAGTTTGTTTTTCTTTTCGTATTTTTTTTTTTTTTTGTATGTGGCTTGGCCACTTTGTAATGGCAAATTGTTTGCACAATTTAAACATATTTAAATTTAATTTGATTTGCCATTTAAATGAAAATGATTTATTAATTTCGCTCGTGTATGGGTGGTTTTTTTTCTACTTTCTTTTATGGTTTAATTAAAATGTTTATGATTGTATAAAAAAAAAAAACAACAAAACTTAATACTGAGATTTAAATAACAAATTTTGTATAAATATAAATGGAAACTTTCTCATTTCGATTGGCATGCATATTTCATGTGAGTGTGTGTGTGTGTGTGTCAGTAAGTGCAGTTAATAATACTATACACACACATACAGACACAGAGGGACTCGAACTCGCACATTTTGGATTTTGCGGTTGCCCGAGTTGATTGTTCGTTAATTGGTTTCAATGCCTCGCAACCGCATTTGGCCAGCCATCCGCCTCCGATTCGGCTGCTGCTGTTCTCTCTCTCTCTCTTTCTCTCTGTCCACATCCGACTTCGAGTTGGAGTCCAACAATTTATTGCACTTGAAATGCACTTCAAGTGCAGCCAGTTTTTGGCGCCATCATCGTAGGTCAGTGGAGTGGCTCTACTTTTGATAAAGTTTGTAATTGGGTTTGGTTACGGGCAAAGCCATATCAATTTACTTATGTATCATTAGATTAAGTAGAAACAATTCATTCAACCGCAGGCAAATTACGGATGAAATAGTTGTCGGTCATTAGAAAATATCAAAACTGACAGCTTTGATAGCTTTAAGTGAGACGGGCGAAGCCAGGAACTTAATTTTTAGGCATATTATCTTAAGAACATTTTTATTTAATTTTTATTAAAGTTTGTCAAAGCAGCTAATAATCACGATTAAAAAGTATAAAGTGGCTACCATTAAAAATAACAAAGTTTCTCTTATTAAGACCAATTTTCAGACCGATTGGTTGTATGACCGTTATAACATATAGTCGTCCGATTTTAATCAAATTTACCACAAATATGAGAATGCATTTAAAACACTTAAGGCCAAGTTTGAAGACGTTAACATTGAAAACAAAAAAATTTTTCTTACTAAAACAATTTTTTGGACTGATTGGTCCTATGGCAGCTATATGCTATAGTCATCCAATTTTGATAAATTTTTCCAGAATTATGTGAAAGCATATAAAACTAATATATACCACAATTGGTGACGCTACGATGGAAAACAAAAAAGTTTTTCTCACTAGAATTAGTTTTTGGATCGATCGTTCCTATGCCAGCTTTATGCTATAGTCGTCCGATTTTGATCAAATTTGTCAAAATTGTGTGAAAGCAAATAAAACTAATTTATACCAAGATTGGTGGTGCTACGATTGAAAACAAATATGTTTTGCTCACAAAAACTAGTTTTTGAACCGATCGTTCCTATGACAGTTATATGCTATAGTCGTCCAATTTTGATAAAATTTGTCGAAATTGTGTGGAAGCATATACAAATAATAAATACAAAGATTGGTGATACTACGATTGAAAAAAAAAGTTTTTCTTACAAAAACAATTTTTTGGACCGATCGTTCCTTTGCCAGCTATATGCTATAGTAGTCCAATATTGATAAATTTTTCCAGAGTTATGTGGAGGCATATAAAACTAATACGTTCCACGATTGGTGATGCTACGATTGAAAACAAAAAAGTTTTTCTCACAAGAACTAGTTTTTGAACCGTTTGTTCCTATGGCAGCTATATGCTTTAGTCGTCCGATTTTGATAAATTTTTCCAGAGTTATGTGATGGCATATAAAACAAATTTATACCACCATTTGGAATGATACGATTGAAAGCAAAAAAGTTTTCCTCACTAAAACTAGTTTTTGGACCGATCGTTTCTATGCCAGCTATATGCTATAGTCATCCAATTTTGATCAATTTTTCCAGATCAATGTGGAAGCATATAAAACTAATATATACCACAAATGGTGACGGTACGATGGAAAACAAAAAAGTTTTCCTTATTAAAACTAGTTATTGAACCGATCGTTCCTATGACAGCTATATGCTATAGTCAGCCGATCCGGCCGGTTTCAAAAAATGTGCAGCCTACATATATTTAAAGACATTTTAGAAAGTTTGCTCAAGATTGCTTTAAAAACTGAGGTAGGAGATGGCATAGATACTTAGCATTGGCCGTGTTCAGCAGAATGATGGAGCGCTGAGCATGTATCAGAAAAGAATGATAGATCGAAAAGTTTCTGCTGAACGAAGTGCTACATTTTTAGCCAACGCCTTTAGAAGAAAATCAAGGCACGGAACGCAGTATTTTTTTTAATGGCGTCGCAGACACGCTAGCTTTCTGTGCCACCCTGGAAATTGCATAGAAGATAGCAAAGTTAGGTTTAATTATATTTTATTGTTTTTTTATAATTATTTACAGCAGATTGAAAGCTCATATTTGCAAAACAAGCCTGATGTTATCGATACCAAGCCTATCGATATACAATAACAGCTGCTGGTATCAGTATCACTTCAAAGGAGCGTACTATTTCTTTGATACATGCTCCGCTATCATGATACCTCAAATTGGCTATCATGATACCGGATCAGGCGCGGTCAGCAGAAAGATCAATTAAATTTTATGATTGATCAGGGAGCAAGTTCTTCTGCTGAACGCGGTCATTGACTTGGCTTTTGATGCTGATCAAGAAATATATATATATATATATAAAGTGGGGTCGAAGATGCTTTCTTGCGTTACAATTATTACATCAATTTTAGTATATCATTAAATTTTCATTAAATGATTCCCTAGTGATGGACGCCGCCGTTAGCGATGTGAGTGTATTAAGGCCGATAGTCACGACTAGTACATATAAGTAAATTTAAGTGCCATCCTTAATTTACAGCCAAAATAACCCTTTAAAGTCAGTATTTTGCTCTGTTGTTTCAAGTTATAACAATTTGAATAAAGATAAGAATTTCTTAAATTTTTTTGGGAGGCACTTTTACATTTTTAGCTATATCTAGAGATACAAACGTTATTTGGTATCAAGCAGAGCATGAAATTATAGGTAATTGAATTTCCTACAATTGCTTAAAACACTGTTTTCGAATCTGTTTAGTGGTTGGAATGTTACGAAATATTTTTTTTTTTAAATGGATAAATATTTTGTTTTAAAACGAAGAAAATTTTGTAATTTTTTTTTTTAAATTTACGAAAAATTAGAAAAATTCAATATATAAAATTTTTGTTATTGTTTTATTAATGAATTGCACTATTACCAAAAAACGAGAGCGAAAGTTGAAGTCGGCCCTGCTCGACTTCGATATACCCG
This sequence comes from Lordiphosa mommai, assembly GCA_018904225.1. Lineage (NCBI taxonomy): Eukaryota > Metazoa > Arthropoda > Insecta > Diptera > Drosophilidae > Lordiphosa > Lordiphosa mommai. Next base: position 402,018 of record JAEIFT010000082.1, read on the forward strand.
TTACTCAGGGTAAGGTTTATTTCAAAATATTTTATTAGATCACAACATGCCCAAATTGAGTTTTTTTTTCCAAATTGCGGAGGTGGCAACTCTACTATAACTCATCTGATCGGGAAACTATGTATGGCGGATCGATAAGTAATGATGATTAAAATACATGTCTAAAAAGTTTGATTAATCTATTGTCGAAATTGTGGGAGATATAAGGTTTTTTTAAAATTGCGGGGGCGGGAACTTTTCTATCGTTTAACTGATCAGGAAATGATATATGGCGGATCGATAGGTAATGATGATTAAAATATGTGTCTAGAAGGTTCGAACAATCTATGATCAAAATTGTGGGAGATATGAGGTATTTTCCAAATTGCGTGGGTGGCAACTCTTCTATCGTTCATCTGATCAGGAAATTATGTATGACGGATCGATAGGTAATGATGATTAAAATATATGTCTAGAAGGATTTACTAATGTATTTTCAAAATTATGGGAGATATGAGGTATTTTTCAAATTGCGGGGGCGGTAACTCTTCTATGGTTCATCTGATCGAAAAATGATGTATGGTGGATCGATAGGTAATGATGATCAAAGTATATGTCTAGAAGGTTCGAACAATCTTTTTTCAAAATTGTGGGAGATATGAGGTTTTTTTCATATTGCGGGGGCGGGAGGGGGCGTGGCAAAAATTTGAAACAAACTTGATCTGCGTACAGACAATACAAGTCTACACTGAAAAAATGGTAGCTCTAGCTCTTATAGTCCCTGAGATCTAGGTGTTCATACAGACGGACGGACAGACAGACAGACAGACAGACAGACGGACAGACGGTCATGTCTATATCGACTCGGCTATTGATGCTGATCATAAATATATATACTTTATGGGGTCGAAAATGTTTCCTTCTGCCTGTTACATACATTTGCACGAACTTAGTATACCCTTTTTACTCTACGAGTAACGGGTATAAAAAGATACTAATGAAGAAAATCTATGCATAAATACTGAAGTGAGTGAAGGTACATTAAATGCATTTTGAAAATAAATATATGAAATTTTGTTTGTATTGAAATTTTCTAAGCATAATCTCTGACCATAAATTTTAATGAATAAGATTTTTGTCACATTTTAAATGGATTAAATTAAGAAAAATTTAGATAAAACTTTAAAGAAATGTCAATTGCACAATATGTAAATATATAGAAAATTGTTGGAATTTGTCTGATTGACTAACTGACTAGGGCAGGTCCACTTGTCTATGTGTGTGTGTGTGTGTTGTGCTCCCCCCATTTTAATTAAAACACAAGTTCTGCAACCGAAACAAAATCAAATCCAATTTGTAATTGTTCACGTTTTTCGCATATTGTACTCTTTTTTTTAGACAGGGGCGGAGGGGGTGCAGGCGTGGGAGATACATTGAAGCACACGCCTATTAATTAGGCAAAAGCCAAACTGCCCTCAAAATTATATAAGCTGCCTAATTATGGGCGTGGCAGGGGCCCCGGCTGCTGCATTTAAATGTCAACCCAAATGGAAGGAAAGAGAGAGAGAGAGCGAGAGAGGAAGAAAATTTTACAAATTTTTGATTTGTGGTGCCGGTGTCCCCACACCCTGCCCCCCCTCACCCATTCCATGCGAGTTGTTGCCTGTGGTCAAGCGCGTTTTTGGGGCTTGTTCAACGCCATTGACCACGAAAATTGCCCATGCATGACCATGGGGTAGGAAGGAGGTTGTGTGCGTGCGCTTTTCGTGTTAATAATAATTGACATTATCGTTGTTACAGTTCTGCTTGTCGTTGTTGTCGTTGTTGTTGTTGGTTTGCTCTATTTATAGGCCAAATGTTTTTCCTCTATTGTCTGCTCGTGTTTGTGTGTGTGTGTGAGTGTGTATATTTGCACACAAACATTCTAATCAAAGTTTATTAATTCACAAATTGCTACACTTAACTACTGTAAAAGGGAGTCGAGAAAGAGATAGACTGTGAGAGAGAAAAAGAGACAGATCAGAGATGGGCATGTGATCTGGCGATTTAGAAATTTTTAATAAACCAATTTATTATTCAATTTGATTAAAAGAATTATGCTAGTTTGTGCTTTGCAAATTTGTGCAAAATTTATTTGTGTCTTGGTGGCAACTTAACAATGTGAGCAAAATTTTAATACATGAAATGACATTCCAGTTAATTTTGTTTGTTGAGTTTTCAAAATGTAACAAATTTATTTGTGTTTAATTTAATGTACTTAAGGAGTTTGTGCAAATTTATTTGTGTCTTTAAAACAAGTTTGTTGGTCAAAAACTAAAAAAATTTAATTGCCTTAAAGATATTTCAATGAACAATTTTGTTTTTGCTTCCAAAAAAATTTTTAGTTTGTGTTACCAAATTTGCACAAGTTTATTTGTGTCTTTACAACAAATTTGTTTGCCAAACAATGAGCAATATGAAACAATATAATTGCCTATGATTTTAATGAACATTTGACTTTCCAACTTTAGTTTGCAAAAATTGTTGTAGTTTGTGTTAAAAATTTGTGCAAATTCATTTGTCTGGAACAAATATCTAAGTGGCAATTTTGAACAAAATGAGCTAATTAAAGAACAGAATTAACATTTAAGTAAATTTAAAAAAAAAATTTTTGCAAAAACAAATTTGTACAAATATATTTGTCTCTCTTTTAAACTAATGTCAAAGTCACAAATTAAACTACAGCAAGTTTAATGGCAGTAATAGTAGAAAATTTTACAAAATATTATAATTGGAGGTTACAAACTTTGCCAAATTAATTTGTGTCCTTAAGACAAATTTGTTAGTCGAAACAATGCTAGTAGAACAATGTGCGCGAAAGCAAATGCAAAAATTTCATTTTAATGAACAAATTTGTTCATTAGCAGTTTGCAACAAATTATGGAAGGTTGAGTTAAAAGTGTGGGCAAATTTACTATTATTCTAAAGCTAAGTTCAAACAGGCAAATAATTTTCCCAAATTTTGTTATGAAAATTTGTCCTAATAACTATTTACAGAAATTTTGCAAGACTTTAAACTAAAGCTATAGATCCACCTGCAAATAATCTGCTCAAAAAGTTATGAGAAATTCCCTAAATTTGGGCTAATTATTTGCCCCTGTGAACTTAGCTTAAGTTTAAATTCAAAGTAAATAAGATTGCAATAATAATAAAAGTTAAGCCTACTGGAAATTCAGCTAAAAAATTTGTGCAAAATTTTTTGGGTCTTCTAGACATATTTCTGAATCAAAAATTTAACAAAAAAAGTAAAGGAAATTACAAAAGACTATGCCAAACTGGCAGATAACTTATAAGTCTGCCTGTTAAAGCAAATTTATTTGCTTTTAAATTACAAAATTTTTAAAAAACTTATATGTCTGCCTGTTAAAGCTAAGCCTACGTCAAATTAAGCTTAGAAATTTGTGCAAATTTATTTGTGTTTTTAAGACAAATTTTAAAGATAAAAATTCAAAAATAAGGGCAAAAAAGTTGCCAAAATTATGTAAAAAATAGCTGCAAACTTATTAGGCTGCCTCTTGAAGCAAATTTATAAGCTTAAAAATTGCAAAACTTGAAAAAACTTAGCAATTTATATAGCCTAAGGCAAATTAGGCTTAGAAAATTGTGCCAATTTATTTGTGTCTTCAAGACAAATTTTTTAGAAAAAAAAACTCAACAATGAGAACGAATTAAATTTCCAAAAATTATGCAAAATTATCAGGAAACTTTTGATTTGCAAAAATTATGCAAAATATGTAGAAAACTAAATAAACAATAATTAGTCTGACTGGTAAAGCTACGGCCAATTATGCAAACTTATTTGTGTCTTAAGCACAAATTTATACGTAACAAATTCAACAATAAGAGAAAAATAAGTTCCAAAATTTGTAGAAAAACTTATAAATCTGCCTGTGGATTGAGCAAAAAAATTTGTGCAAATTTATTTGTGCAAATTTGTTTGTGCAAATTTGTTTGTGCAAATTTGTTTGTGCAAATTTATATGTGTCATCAAATTTTGCAATAAGAGCAAAATTAGTGGCAAAAATTTTGCAAAATTATTAGAAATTTCATTAGTCAGCCTGTTGAAGCAAATTTATTTGCCTTGGCAAAGTTTTTTTTTTTCAATTTTTTACCAAATTCCCATTTTTTATTTTCACGCAGCCATCTCTGACCTCTCACTGAATTTGTATTGTAATTGTTATTCTGATTTCAAATAGTCGACAAATAACTTGTACACCATGAAAATGGACAAATAATTTCTGTTATAAACTGGCAAACCCGGCCGCAGCCCCACCCGCTGTGATGTGTATAGAAATTTCCATTAAATATGCATTTAATTTGAGAATGCTGTCATTTTCATTAAATTTCACAACAGAAATTCAATTTGCATGCAACATTCTGTTGATGGTCAATCAGCATTTCGAATATCGTTCATCAAATCATATAATGAAAGCGTTGCGACGTAGGCCTATATAAAAAATAAAAAAAAACGAAGAGCCCAAACTCAATTAGATGCGAACCTTGAATAATTGAATCAGCATATCGGAGCAGGAACAATCGGTCAATACGCGCGCTCGCGTCCATCTCCTCCTCCTCTTCCTGCTAACAGGCTTCAGATCGGAACCGATGACTGACAGCAAATAGCACGGGAACTCGACAATTGAATTACGAGAGTATCGAAGTCGAATGTCAGTGTCGAGTCGGGGTAAAAGTCTCAAAATGGAAATGGAAATGAAAATGCAATTAAAATCAAAGACGTGTGCAACAAAGGCAGAGCGGCAAAAGGAAAGAGGGAAAAAATAAAAAAAAAGGTTTGCCGATTTGACCTTTATTATGATGTTTGGTTTTGCAACTATTAATCGATGCGTTCACATTGATTGAGAGGGCAAATGGAAAAACATACGGCCAAGTTATTGCAGTTCATTGAAAGTGAAGGAAGCATGTTTGTTGTTCTTATAAGTTTGAGCTTACTTTAGAACTAAGTTTGGTAATAAAATTAAAGTCAATGCATAGCACAGTTTTCCCCTCTTTCTCTTTTTTTTTACTACTTCTAAAATGTTTACATATTTGTCATAAAACAATTTACTGCTTAACATTTAATTGCTCAATTAAGTGGGATTTGGCTTTTTATTCTTTTGTCTTTTTTGTGTTGTTGTTGGTGGTTTTTTTTTTATTTATTATTTCTCTTCTCTGCGGTAATTTAAGCGCTTAATGAGCGTCAAATTGTTGGTACATACGCGTACATATGCATGTCCCTTGCAAAATGCCATATGAAAACATTGATAAGATTACGACAAACAGTCGAGACGAGTTCAGTGTTCGGTTTGGAACACAATGAACCGCAAGATTTTGTATGCCAGCTGCTTGTGTTTGTCGTGTAAATACGCATAGATGTTTGTATGTATAGCATGGCACGTATAATAGGCGGCTCTATTTGACAATTTTCTTAAGGCTTTGAGTGATATCAATATGAAATGGAAGTTAAACACAGAGAGCAGTTGCTTTCCAATTGACTTTATGGTGTGTGCGAGTGTGTGTTTGTTGTATTTATTTTGTTTGAAAAACAAATTGGGGGTGGGGGAGTAAGAGCTTTGATAAACTTACAAACAGCGGGGGACAGTAATGTATTTTTTAGACCTAGAAGTAGCATTTTTCATTGTTTGATTATGAATTATTTTTGGTAATCCGATTTCTTTATATACTTATATTAAGGCATTGATTAGCCATCGTTTAAGATGTCACCCACTAAAATCTAAGTTAAGTTGCCCAAGTTATAGGCTTTAGCAGCTAGCCAGCTCGATGTAGCATTCTACATCAAAATCCTGCACTAACTTTGTGGTTTTTTAAACTATAACACTAAAATTTAATTTATTTGCGTATTTTACGCTTCTCAGACAACTTACCAAATCTAACAACAAAATTTGAAACTGCTGATGTCCATACTTCAAGCAATTCTTGATTGCAAAATTCTAAATTGTCTAAGAAAAATCGTGATTTTATTGATTTGGGCAAAATCGGGCAAAACCCAATTGAACTTTCGTATAGAAGATACTTAAGTAAAGAATATTGCATCAACACTTACAGTAATTCACCAACAGTTGACTCCACAAAACAGAATTACTTCCTGTGATACTTAACGCTCAAACTCAAAGTTGTCTGAGATAAATTGTGATTTTACCCATTCGGGCAACGTCGGGCAAAAACCAATCAAACTATCGTACAGAAAATTATTAAGTGAAGAATATTGCATTAACAGTAATCAAAATCCACAACAATCCACCAAAGTTTTACTTCACAAAACTAAATGACTTCAATCAGTTTTTAATGCTAAAACTTAAAGTTGTCTTAGAAAAAGCTTGATTTTACCGATTCGGGCAATATTGCGCAAAAACCTATTAAACTATCGTATAGAAAATATATAAGTTAAGAATATTGTATTAATAGTTAGAATAATCCACTAAAGTTTTAGTCCACAAAACAGAATTAATTTAAGCAGTTCTTAAACTTAAAGTTGTCTGAGAAAAATCGTGATTTTAGCAATTCGGGCAAAGTCGGGCAAAAACCAATTAAACTATCGTATAGAAAATATTTATGTGAAGAATATTTCATTATCAGTTATAACAATAAATTGTAGTTTTTCTTCACAAAACAAAATGACTTCAAGCAGTTCTAGAATTACTTCAATCAGTTCTTGACACTACATCTTAAAGTTGTCTCAGAAAAAGCGTGATTTTACCGATTCGGGCAATATCGGGCAAAAGCCAATTAAACTATCATTTAGGAAATACTTAAGTAAATAATATTGCATTAACAGTTAGAATAATCTACAATAATGTACAAAAGATTTACTCCACATAATAAAATTACTTCAACCTTTTCTTGATGCTCAAACTAAAAGTTGTCTGAAAAAAAAACATGATTTTACAGATTCGGGCAACACCGGGCAGAAGCCAATTATACCATCGTATAAAAAATACTTAAGTTAAGAACATTGCATAAACAGTACTCAAAATCCACAACAATCCATCAAAGTTTTACTATACAAAACTAAATGACTTCAAGCAGTTCCAGAATTACTTCAATCAGTTCTTGATGCTAAAACTTAAAGTTGTTTTAGAAAAAGCGTGATTTTACCGATTCGGGCAACATTGGGCAAAAACCAATTAGAATATCGCTTGGAAAATATTGAAATAAAGAATATTGCTTTAACAGTTATAAGAATCTACAATAATCTACAACATTTTTACTCCACAAAAGAAAAATAACTTCAAGCAGTTCTTAATGCTCAAACTAAAAGTTATCTGAAGAAAACATAATTTTACCGATTTGGGCAACATCGGGCAGAAACCAATTGAACAATCATATAAAAAATTCTTTTGTAAAGAACATTGCATTAAAACTTATGACAATTCACATTAGACTAGCAAAATTGTACTCCAAAAATATTATAACTTTGAGGTTAAGCTAACCCGTTTTTAAGGCTATCGAAAACAATTGAAACCTTTTATGCATGGTCCAAGCCTTTCGAACTCACTTTATTCCAAATGTTCACACTTCAAACAATTAAGAGCTCATATATCATTAATAAGAAGAGGGAGCGGAAATTCGTCGAAACGTTTCGGTGCTTAAAAAGATTTGCAACTTTTTTGTTTCTTTGTCTATTTTAGCAATTTCCTTAGATACTATAAATAAATTTGTTTTCATCCGATCGACACCTTCAATTCACCTCAATCAAAATGAAAGATTTATGACCGCAGCACAATTATTATTTGCGCAATCAAAAAACACAAAAACAGCAAATAGCTATTCATACATTGTAGTCAAGACAATGAATATCAATTAGTTGCTAGACGGAACTCGTGGGGGGGGTTTTAGTTTTTCTTTTGATGCTTGATTAGAGAGCCTAATTGATGTAAATTAATAAGCTGGCCCCCACAGCAAACGCATTTAAATTTTTTGCTCATGGAAAGTCACATTCAGAAAGGTCAACTGTGGAAATATCTTTGTCAATGTCAGCAAATCATTTTTCAGGCCCAGTTGTTGGCACATCAGGAGGGTTACATCATTAAAATTCCCTTAAATTGCATTTCATTTGCGTTTTAAAGTCATTTTTAATTTGTTTCTTGGCTCTTCTTCTTCTTTTATGTCTATTTAATTCTTTACTCTGTGTGCGATGTTGTTGTTGTTGTTGTTGGTGTCTGTGGGCTGTTGGAGTCATTAAGTCGGCTTTGTTACGCCTCAATGCCTACTGTAAAGGCAGAGGACACGCCCACGCCCCGTCGTCCACCTAAATGGGCCTGCCATTTTTTGTGTTTATTTTATTTTATTTTTTGTATTTTTTTTTTGTACAAAACGTAAAATGTGAATTAAAGTTGCGACACAAAATAAAAAGTACACATTAAAAAGGAGGAAAAGAAATTACAAAATAAAAAAAAAAAAAACAAAAAATAACAAACTGTGGCAGCAATTAAAGCCGGCGAGTTGTTCTCTTTGACTACTTTTAATTCTTCGGCTGCTTTTTCACTGCAAATGAGATACAATGACAGAGTGAGCTACAATTTGATGGACCTTAAGTTACCCACGGAAAAAATTTAAATTTTTCATTCCATTTTTAAGTGGCTAATGAAAGTTGCTACAAAAAAAATATGTATTAACTTTTTTTCTAGTTAAGTAATTTGCTTAAGTGCCTAGTTTCGGTTCAAAAAGAGTATATGCGTACATTTAAAGGCGATTCTCTTCCATAATGAGGCTTGCTAACAATTTTAAGGAGCTTGGGACAGTCGTAAGAAAACCTTGTCTGAGAAACTCTTTAGTTCGGACGAAGAAATCTAACGCTGGATACAAAACAATCCAAGAGAAAGACAAGTAAATTATGTGCTTAAATGCGTCTCAGCTGACAGTCCTTGCAGACTAATAAGCACCCAGATTTGTACCTTAAAACCTTATAAAATTCGAATGACTGACAAACTGAAAGCAACAGACATGCCGAGTCGCTTGGAATTTTGCTAGAAGATGCTTCTAATCGTGAAAGATTGAGCCTGGTTTAAATTGTAGCTAGAGGAATATCTTATAAAAAAGATTTTTGCTTTTACGCAGCCGTCACCTTCACAGCTATAGGCTTAAGTTATGAAAATACTAGTCAAATTTTTTTTCTAATTTATAAAGAATTAAAATAAGACAAGTTACAAGCCCTTGCTTTTTTTCTTTGGGCTGACTAAGCCAGGAGGAAACTACGCACAGTGGCGCCATTTAAGTGTTTTCGTTTCAAAAATCATAACTTTTGAATCAAATGAGATAATTGAATAATTTAAATGGCAAATGATAGATAATTGTTCAACCTATGAAAACTTGAAAGGAGTGAGGAGTAAAAGTTTAAAAGAAGTGCTACGCCTACTAGATGCTTTCCTATGGGTTATCAAAGACAAAATTTGTAAAAATATTACATTTATTGGAAAAAAAAAAATTATTTTAATCAATTTTTTATTTTTGTTTGCTACTTGTTTAAATTTTTACCTAAAATAAAAAAAAAAAATAATTTGTTTTTTCGATTTTTTTTTTAATTTTTAATAAGTTTTTTTCAAAATAGTTTTTACTATTCTTTAATGTATCTTTAGTAGATTTATCATTTTTAAACTAAACCTAGTGGATTCTAACTCTTTTCGTGACTTGACATGCCGCAGAGATGAAAAAGTGTATCGGAAGTTGGGGCCAACATGTTGAAGAAGAGTCCCTCCCTGCTCATCCCTTTAACAGTCGAATAGGCAGCGAAAAGCAGCTGGAACTTTTTAAATTACTTAAAGGAATAATCAAAAAATGTATAAATTTTTAAAATTTGGCAAGTACACAAAAATATATATATTTTTTTTATTTTCCATCAAAGTTGAAAAATAGTGAAAAAATGGTTAGTTTTTAATAAGCGATTTATTTGGAGAAACAAAAACAAAAAAGAGTAAATTTTTTTTTTGTAATATACACTTAATGAATACATCAATCTGAAGAATAAAAATTATGACAATATGTTACCTAGTTTTCTAGATATTCTACCAAATTACCTAAAAATTTTGTGTTTTATTTTTTAACTAAAAATAGGTCAACTTTGATGGGTTGTATTTTCTTAAATAAAGGATTGCATATTTGAAATCGTTGAACAATTTCCTATAAGATGAATTTATTAAAATTTCGTAGGCGCTTACAAAATTTTCGAATACTTTGTTCTACGGGTCGCCACTGTGCGACGGCGTTTTTGAAATAGATTTCTTCAAAACAAAATGTTAGGGAATTATTTTGAATTTCTTTTATGGCATATTTTTGAAATATCCCTTAAAACACATGAGCTTCTTCATAACAAAATGTTAGAGCCTTATTTTAAATTACTTCTATGCAATATTTTTGAAATATCCCTGAAAATCCTTTGTTGATAGGCTTTTTTTTTTAAATTGCAATATCTCGGGCTACAGACCAGCTAGAGACATGAAATAAAGTGTCACTGACAAAGAATTTAACCAGGTTTAGGAAAATAGAAATGTTTGCGATATACACTGAACACATTTTTGGGTATAAACACAGAAAAAATATCGTTTTTGTAAGTTCCAAGCACCAATCTATATTTTGGATGTTCACTTTATTAAGTTTCTACTGACTTGAGCAAATGTGTAAGGCTGTAAGTGTCACTTATAATTTTGGGGGAAAATTTAAGTCACGATTTGTCCTCTATGGAGAAATGTCCTAGGAATAAGCGAGTCGGAGTATGCTCTAATGTGTCGCAAAATGTCTTTATTGAGACTGAGATGCCAAAAAAAAACCAGACACTTTTGTCAATTAACAAGAAAATTGTAACAATAATTGTCTCTAAAAATTTAAAGTGTCATTTCAGCTTTAGCAATCCCATATTTTTATATTCTTTCAATTGTTCAAGATAGTATATATTTATATTTAATAGTGTACGTATAGCTACAACTGAAACAAGTATAAACAAAACATTTGTATTTGAGAAAGCTACAACCACACTGCTTAAGCACTGTTTTACACTCTGAGTCATCTAAATAAACTCAAGATTTTTTAAAAGTATATTAAATTTTTCTGAAATCAAAAGCAACCTTTGCTACCCCTTTTAACTGGTTAAGTTGAAGCGCAAAAAAAAACACACAAAAGAACAAAAAGAAAGCAAAGCCAAGAACTACTCATAATTGCACGCTAAACGCCATTTGAGTGGACATTTTTGTGTAGCAAAAACAAAAAAGTAACTAAAAACTTCACAAAACTCGAGAGCTGCACAGATGCAACTTAATGAGTGGGTGGGATGAGGTGGAAGAGGTGAAATCTAGAATCTCTGCAGCAGCAGCAGCAGGAGGTTAAGCAAAAAGGAAAAAGTTAATTTATAAACAGTTCTCTTTCTCTCGCTCACTCTTTCTGTCTGCTTTTTATTTCCTTTCCCGGACGAGTACTTAAATGGCAAAAAAAAAAAAAATAGGGTCGAATACACTGATATACTAGATGATATTTCATGATAATCAATCATTGAATTTGATAAGGTTAGCCTCCAAAGCCAAAGATAAATGCAAGTAATTAAAAAGTTTTTCCTCGACACCTTGACAAAGTCCATAGAAGTTTTGTATTTCGAGCTGTCAACGCAAAAGCAAGAGCAGCAGCAGCAGCAGCATGTAAGTAGGAGAGGAAAATGGCTAATTTGACTTTAAGTTAAGACTGGGCATGTTTGGCATTTTCAATTGCTAGATTTTGTATACAAATCTACTATAATTGAGCGGGGAGAAGGAGAAGGGGGGAGTTAAACATCAGGCGTCGACAGCAGCTGGTAACGCTAAGCAGCCGCATATTTATGGCTTTTGGCATCTGTGTGTGTGTGTGTCCATCCACACAGACCGACTGAGGCCACGGTGAGGTCTGCAGCCTGAAGAAGACTGCAAACGGAACACCGCAACAAGCTTAAAAGACCGCAAAGACTGGGTGTGTTTAGATGTGTGTGTGTGTGTGTCAGGCATCCATGAATGAAGCACTCCAAAGCAAAAGGCCAAATGGAGGTTTTCGCTTCACGTCTGCCCTTTTCTTTTAACCTGTTTACACTACACAGCTGAAACTGAAACCCAGAAACCTAGAAATGAGCAGAAGAAAAGGTAAGAAATACTTTCTGGAAATTATATGAATCTGGGCAAAGCAATTAATTGCACTTAAGTCACATTTAACCAGCCTAACCCTAAGAGAGATGTAAGAAATTCACTACAAAATTACATCTATTACTTACATATATAAACCAAGTAAAAAATTTAGATTTTAAGTACGAAATTCTTAATTTTAAAATTTTTTATTATTTTTGTAATTTTTTTTAGATTACTTAGAAGTGATTACTACTCTCAAAACAAATATTTGCATGCTTGAAATAAGTACCAAATATTCTTAAATTAAGTCCATTAAATTCTTTGTTCCTAAAGTATCAGTTTCAGATCCTTAAGTATCACTAAGTTCTTACTTTCAGTACATATTTTGCCTAGTCTACACAAATAAGAATGACAGGAAAAACGAAAAGTGAACTTTCTGACATACAAACACATTCGGTAATTTTCACAGGCACGAGCCGAACGCGAGGCAAAATTTTTCAAATATTTCCAGTCAACTTGGTGTTAACAGGTTTTCACCTAACTCAAATGCTGGCAGTTTAAAAATATGGCACACACACACATTAAAACTCATGCCTCTTGGGCTACTTGAAATTTGCATTGCAAAGCCTACCTTCTTTTTTTCACTCACTCGCTCGCACTCACACGCACTTTTTGTCTCTTTTAGTTCGCGCATTTGGCCGGAAGGCAAAATGCCGCCGCTAGATGTCGCCTTTCACTCACTCACTCATCCACCTCACCTCACCTCATTTCGGCTCGCTTCCCATACTCCCCCCCTCCCCAATCCTCTGACGGTGTGTGTGTGTGTGTGCCGGCGAGTGAGTGTTGACTTTTATGGTCATTGACTTCTTTCAGCAAATTGTGACTGTGACACACAAATATTGCAGTCAGGACAACTAACGGGCCCCTCCCTCCATCCCACACACACACACCTACATATGTGTACAGGAAAAAAAAAGTTAATCAAGCAATTTCATACAGTTGGCTGACAACAACACTAATTCAATATTACAATTTAAGTCCCTTTTGCATTTTTGAAAAGCAAAAAACAAAAAAAAGAAATATACATAAAAATTGTCGCTAGCTGAAAGCTTTTTCCATATGACATTACAAAAACCCCGATTGAAGATCTAAATAAACGAATGGGAAATGCTCTTTACGAATCAATTCAGATAAAACAGATATTTAGTTACCTTACGACTCTAGGACAAAATATACAAGGATCTGTGTTAATCCTTAAGGAAGTGTATGACTTATGTATTTAAATTAGAGAAGAATTCGATACCATTCCAACACCTACCGATTTAATTTCGTACCAAGTCTATACTGTCCCGTCTAGATCCCGATCCCAAATTAAATGCAATCCCGTTCCAACCTGATCACTTCAGCATGCCCTTGAGTAGCGTCTAGAGGTATTTATAGTCTATAAACTACCACATCTAAATATTACTCAAACTAAGTAAGTAGACTAAAAAAGGTCTCTCTGTTAAGTGGTAGCATAAGCTGACAGTTACGCGTGACGCTTGATATAAGTTAAAAAATGGTGACATTTTTGCGTTTTTTCAGCAAAAGGCTTTCTATTCATATACCGTCACAAATAAACAGTAAAGTTTTAAAAGTTACGCGTGATGCGCTTGTTAAGTGATTTTAAGTGTAACCTTCTAATATACATTCATTTACTTCAGAGCCAGAGTTGACTTAAAAGAACGAGTCGGCAGCATCTGCATTTTTGTTTTGGTTGTTAAAAGGATTGCATACAAAAATCGTCACAAACTAACAGAATTCTAAAAGTTACGCGTAATAAGCCAAGTCTGAGTTATTTCAAATGTATTGTTTGTTACTTTAAAAAGGTCTCAAGTATCCAATTACTATTAACAAGGAAGTTACTATCTTAGTTACGCGTTACGCATGACGCCTACTCTGGTTTATTTCAACAATAATATTCTTATTATTTTGTAAGTTCTGATATTTTTTAGTACTATAAGTCGTATAATATATAGTCAAAAATATGGCGCCTGCTGCATTTTTCTGTTTAGATTGGTATGTTATGTTGGTAAACTTTTCATCATTGCAGCATTTTTGTTTACATTTCGAAGGTATTTTTACTACCATAACAAAAAAAAAGGAAATAGTTACCCGTGACGCATGACGAAAAGTGTGATACGCTGAATTGAAAAACTAATTCCTATAATTTTAAATTGTAAATACTGATATTAATCTAGCACTATAAGCCAAAATAGGCCCCTAATAGTTACGCGTGACGCATGACGTACAAGTGAATCTGTAAGATTGCGCCTGCGTAATTTTTTTGTTTATATATGCTGGACATTTATTTGGTTTTTCTCCTACCATAACCAAAAAAAAAAAAAACGTAAATAGTTACCCGTGACGCATGACGCTTAAAGTGGTATGTTAAGTTGGTAATTTTTTTATCATTGTAGCATTTTTTTTACAGCTTTAAGGTATTTTTACTACCATAACCAAAAAAAAAAACCTTAATAGTTACCCGTGACGCATGAAACTTAGAGTGTTATGTATGTTGAGTTGGTAAAGTTTTTAACATTATGTTCAAATTCATCTAGCATTAAAAGCTAATAGAATTCTAAAAGTTACGAGTGTTGCGTCATGAGTATATTATCCAGCATTCTATTCTTACAATGAGCTCTAATAGCTACGCGTGACGCATGATTCGAAAGCTGAGTCAATGAGCTTAAGCCTGTGACATTTTTCTCTTTATATGCTGGACAATTTCTTAGGGTTTTCTACTACCATAACGCATGAAAAAACTAAATAGTTACAAGTGACGCATGACGCATTGTATTATATGCTGAATTATTACAATGAATTATATACAAAAGGTTAACATTTAGCCTCATTTTATACTTGAAATTTTTTGATTTCTCTACTACCATTAGCCCAAAATAAAAAACTTAAAAAGTTACTCGTGACGCAAGACGCTTCAAATGTGATAACGAGTGAATAAACTTCTTCTCATGCTCTCATAAAAATGTTCATATTTAATCAGTTTAATAAGCTAACCCAACTCTATAAGTTACGCGTGACGATTTTTATGTGAAGCAAATGAGTATATGCATGCGTGATGCCTGATGCATGAAGCTCCAACGATGCGACTGCCTCCAGTTTTTGTTTTTTTTTATTGTTAACCAGTAAGAGCATTAAATGATGCTACAGCTTAAGTGGTGCTCGGCACGGAGACGCAGGTGGAGTTCCAGGGGTAAAATGTATAAATTCGCGCATTTATTTCATCGGATCGGCCATGCAAATTCGTTTATGCACATTCAGAAAGATAACAAAAAGGCAAAAAAGAAACACAAGCTCTGCGCCAGCCCGAATAAAAAAAAAAGAAAAAAAAGGCCAAGAAAAACAACAACAAAAAAAAAGTAATCATAAAAAATCACGACCCAAATGGCGGCTGCCTCCTCCTCCTCCTCCCCGTGCCTCTCTCCCACTCCAACAAATGTTTGCACAAATTTTTGCACATTTCGGGCAGAATATTGTGCCATTCAATTAATTTTGCTGCAAATAAGTGCATTATACAAGGAAAAACAGAAGGAAATCAAATTTGATTAAAAAAAACATATTACACAGTGGGAGAGTGGGGAGACTTTATGCACATTTCATTAGGCAAATGAGGTGAGAATTTGATGTAAAATTGCTTAAATTCATTTTCCACACAAACACACACACACACAATTTAAGCGTAGATTAAAAAATAATAACAACAACAAGGCGAACAAAATCGATTTAATCCTTTTACGCTGGCCAAAAAGGGAATATTTTAAAACTTAATTCCGTTGGAATGGAATGTGGCGCGTAAAACACAAAAGGTTTTCTGATTTTTTATAGATAATTATTTTCAGTGCAGCTGGCGGGGAATCCCCGAAAACCCTAATCAAGGTCTCGTTATTGACAGTGAGTGTGTGTGTGTGTGTGTGTTGGAAAGGGACGACTTGACTTTGCTATTTTCTAATTAATTATTCAAAAACAATTAACTTTGCCAGCCAACACACCCACACACTCACACACACTCACACACACGCGCACTAACATAGCAGACATTAGAAAGCACAGTTAGAATGCATAAAATATGCGATATGTGTGCATTGCTGTACATATTACGTATACGCAGCATGGGCATATTGTACGAAACTAAAGTCCATCATCCTCACAAACCAAACAACATTCTTCTCACATATTTACATTTTCAAATGGAATGAGAAACTCGAATTCGGATTCCAGCTGTTTTCTAAATTAAATTTGAAATTTTCATCAAAACTCAAACAAACACCGGCCATTGTTTTTATATCAAATTGATAAATCATTGGATTTTTTGTTCAAATGAATTCTTAGGTAGAAAATTGAAGTCCCAAATAATAAAACAATTCAAAAAACAGCAAATAAAAGGCTATAAAATTTCGAAATTTAACTTAAAAATACAATAAAATTTAAAAAACTTAAGAAAAAATATCACAAAAACTTCAAATACATCAAAATACTTTAAAAAAAAAAACAAGTAAGAAAAAATATTGTAGTTCGACTGTAATATAATCAATGCCGCTTACAATTGGTATTTCAAAACTCTTTTTGGAAACTGTACTTTTAAATGTGGCGCCACACAAAAAAAAAAATATATGAAACGAAAATTAGGAAACCCATAAGGAAAAAAAATGTAAGAAAATTGCAATGTAATGAGGAAATCCAATATATTGAAAAACCAAATTATGATATCAAAAATTGGAAAGTTTTAAAATAAGTTAATCCAAAAATTAGGTAAACGGAATTAAAGAAATTAAAAATTTGGAAATTCAAAATAAGGAATAAGCATAATTCCAAAAAAAAAAGTCCGAAGCAAACCTGAACCGTAGCAGATTTATTTTTACTGCCCGTACCTGAACCGGTTAGTGTAAGTGTGGTTAACACTCACAAGGCTTTGTTGTAAAACACATTTTAATTGAAAAGAGTTCATATACCGTGAAAAAAGCCACGGTTAGCCTATAAAATTCTTGGAAAAACAGAGTTGGAAAATAGTGTTAGAAAACTGTGTTGGAAAATAGTGTTGGAAAAAAGTTTAAAAAAAAATTTTTGGACAACAGAGTATGAAAACAGTGTTATAAAAAAGTTTTTGAAAACAGTATTGAAAGGCAAAGTTAAAAAACAATGTTAGAAAATATTGTTGGAAAAC
Source organism: Lordiphosa mommai (assembly GCA_018904225.1). Lineage (NCBI taxonomy): Eukaryota > Metazoa > Arthropoda > Insecta > Diptera > Drosophilidae > Lordiphosa > Lordiphosa mommai. The sequence continues at coordinate 419,349 of JAEIFT010000082.1, forward strand.
AGTGTTGGAAAACAATGTTGAAAGAGAATGTTGAAAAACAGCGTTGAAAGCAATGATGAGAGCAGTGTTGGAAAACATTGTTAAAAAAATTGGAAAACAATGTTGAGGACCAAACTCTGGTTTGAAACATTTACGGTTCAATGCCTGACCAGATTTTTAAAGAGATTTAGAATTAAGTTTGATAAGCTTAAAACATATTACAAATACAAGTTAAAATTAAGCTTTTAAGTACTTGAGTCTATTTGATGGATTGATATAAATATCAATTTTTAAGGTTCTAGCACGATAAAAAAAATTGATTTTTAATAAAAAATATTTAGTGAGGGTCTAAGGTCTTGCTACTCGTATCCTATTCACTATTAGTTTTAATATTATTTACTACTAAACGTTTTTTAGATAATATTTAATATTTTTTAACAAACATATAATATTCTTTAGAAACTCCTAGAGTCTATTTAATTGGGACCCCTATACGCATAAAATTTTTTTTTTTAAGAATAACAAAAAATTTGAAAAATTGTTGAAGATATATAATCTACGAAACAGAAATTAAGGCCGATTTCTCATCTTCTATATATCTGCTCTATGTGTCAGATAAACAAACATTTTAATCGTTTATTTGTAGGTTTATGTGACATATACTGCTATGTAGGTGATGAGAAATCGGTCCTTAGAGTTATAAATTGGGAAATATAAATTAGAAATATCTTAAAGATACTTATTCCAAAACGCTTGAATTAGAAAATAAATAATAAAAAATATTAAGAACAAAAAATTATAAAAACCAAAACTTGTAAATCAAAAATAAGGAAAAAACGAGAAGGCAAAGCTAACTTCGACTGTGGCGAAGTTTTAATACACTTGAAAAAGTTTACTCCAACTGATTTAACCGGTAAAATATATATAGGATATAGATATTTTAAATTTTTAAATCATTAATAATAAAAATTTTATTTCATAAAAAAAACTTTTCTTAGTAAAACACATTTTTCGTCTGATCGGTTCTATGGCAGCTATATGCTATAGTGATCCGATTTTGATAAATTGTTCCATAAATGTGTGGAAGCATATAAAACTAACACATACCAAGATTGGTGACGCTACGATGGAAAACAAAAAAGTTTTTCTCACTAGACCTAGTTTTTTGACCGACCGTTTCTATGACAGCTATATGATATAGCCATCCGATTTTGATAAATTTTTCAAGAAACGTGTAGATGCATATGAAACTAACATATACCAAGATTAGTGACGTTACGATGGAAAACAAAAAAGTTCTTCTCACTAGAACTAGTATTTTGATCGACCGTTTCTATGGCAGCTATAAGATATAGCCATCCGATCTGGCCGGTTCCGACATATTAGTTGCGTGCAGTAAAAAGAAGACTCTGTGCAAAATTTTAGCTGGATAGCTTTAAAACTGAGGGACTAGTTTGAGTAGAAACAGACAGACGGACAGACGGACAGACAGATATACACTTTTCAAGTGTATAATAATAATGAAATCCAAAAATCTAAATATTCAAAAAAGAAAAAAAAAATTTTGGAAAAAATAATGATTAAATCCAGAATGAAGAAAATCAAAATTAGGAAATGGAAAATGAAAAAAAATCTGAAAATTGATAAGGTCGAGGGATGACACAACAAAATCAATTCATTTGCAGGGAGCACCCATCCATTTGTATCCCAAATAATGAAAATCAAGACAAACAGGATCTAAAAATTATTAAGCATATTATAAAACAATCAATATATCAAAGGATTGACAAAAGGCTTATTGGTTTATTGAATAATTATGAAGTAGATATGAAGAATGGTTTTGTTCTTTTTGAGATAAAATGGCGGATCGGTTCGACTCGGAAATGGGCTTGCAACTCTGGTTCAAATCATTTGATCTATCTAAATTAAAGCGTTTGTCATTAATTTTCGAAATCCATTTAATGTAATTTCGACTGTGCTTGCAAGAGACGGTAAGCGGTGTTTATATTTAGCATTTACTTTTTAATTTAAACGCAATTTGTCTGCAGAATACATTCAAGTTAAGGTTTCCCGAAAAATTATTTACCTTTCTTAAGGTGTTGGTGCCTTTCTCGACGGCTTTTTAATACTGACTTTCATAATTTGACTTCTGAAATTTTATTTTGCTGTCTGCTAGTGGAAATTCTGCTGTCTATTTTAATTTTGCTCCAAGCTTGGTGCTAATTCAGTTCATACAATAAAAATACTTCGTTTAAGTCGCAAAGCTAATCGAAAAACTTTAATTACAGTCTCTGAGTCTATTGCGGTGAAGTCTTTTGCTTAGCATATATAAGAAGTAAAATAGTAATAGTTTATAAGTGTACAATTTCTGCAGCCAATTCTTATAGAAAGAAAACAACATATACTTGCAACATAAAATAGAAATTAAAGTGCAAGCGATAAAACAAGTTGAGTCTATTTGATTGATCGGTAAAGCGGTAAATCATCTAACTAACAAATTGTGAGAGATTTACGATTTTTTCAGTTGTCTACGTTCCATACAAGAGACAGACAGAGAATATATATACTTTATAAAGCCAAAGGTGCTGCCTACTGCCTGTTACGTACATTTATATAAGGTCTAAGGTCTAGCAACTCGAACCATATTCACGATTAGCCTTAATGGTATTTAGTACCTAAATGTATTATAGCTCATATTTAAATAAATAAATCATTAATATACTCTAGAGTATAATAAACGTAAGAGCTTTAAGAACGATTAGTAGTTTAAATTTTTAAGTCTCATAAAAAAACCCAGCTTAAAAAACACACAAACTTATGCCAGTTCTTGTTTCTTTTGGATGTGAGGAAACTAGAAAAATGTTTAACATTTTATTTAAGTAACAGAAAGACAGAGAGAGAGCAGGAGGTGGGCGTTTGGTTTGTGAATTTTATAGTCTGGCATCTAAATGGAAATGTTTATTTCTTTTCATTTCATTCGAACATTTTTTATTTTTTTTATTTTTGCGGATTTTGTGCCTGCTGCATGGTGCATTTAATTTAAATAAATACGCTATTCAATCGATAACATTTCAATTATAGAAGGCAACAAAAAAAAGAAGAAGAAATAGAATATATATATATGTATGTTAAGCCGCTAACTATTGATATGTATGTATGTAAATGTGAGAAGGCAGTTGCATGTTTCTCAAATTTTTACATCAGGCATAATAAATTCGCCAAGTTGAGGGAAAACATATTAAGCTTACTTGAGAGCAAGCGGGAAGGTAAAATTCTATTTTATTTATATTTTATACAAGTTGGTAAAGGGTTTTTGTTGCTTTCTTTGCTTTATAAGCATTTTATTTAGTTTTAGTTCAATTCTTGTCATTGAAAGTCTTTTTTTCTCTCTCTCTCTCTCTCTTTCTAAACACACACACATTTAGCATCAAGGGCATTAAATCTGTGGCGCGGACATTAAAACGTTTTCACTTAATTAAAATCAACAACTGCCAAATGACCGCCCCCATATTCTTTATGTATATCCACATACAGGCGCTAATAGTTGGAGTTCTCTCACTCTCTCTCTCTCTCTCTTTCTCTCTCACTCTTTCTCGGTGTGCTGCCCAAGACGTGCCTCGAGTGCTTCCACATTTTTACTTCGTGTGACTAACGACTTGAAATTGCGCTTATTAAGACTTCCTGATTCATAATTTCAACAACAACATTTTTTTTGTATTTGTATTTTTTTTTTTTTTTGTGTCTGGCTTTTGTTTTGTTGTCTGAAAGGCATTTTTCGTAATTTTATGCTTTCATAGGTGGCTGGGAAATGCTGGAAATGTTGGTCAGGCGGTGGGTTTTTATGGTTTTGGTTTTTTGTATTTTTTGTATGGGTGCCAAGTGTTAATCAATACCCGGGCAAAGGCTGAAAGTCACAAGCGGTTACTAATTTATGGGGCAAATATTTAAAACTGAAGCGTTCGTTGACTTGAGCACGTTTTTTTTTTAACTGGCGAAATGTACAGTAATTGTACAAGTGCAGTTATTTAGTGTGCCAGCTGATAAGTCAAATGTACTCAATCATCTTATGATTTACTCTAGTCCAGCAATCGGCAGCCTTTGGTTCTGATATAACCCCGACCCTGCACCATCAGTTTATCATTTCTACAAAATTCTTTAAGAGGTAAAACATACGTTTCTAATGATGCTGTCAAAAAGTATTTGGTCTAGTTTGAAGGTAAGAATGAAAAGTTCTATAAAAATGGTCAAAGGTGGACGAACATGTACGGCCTATATATAACACTAGTTTACAGTGAAAAGACCCATTGAAGCCATTATTATACTCTGTACCGAAGGTACAAAGAGTATATTGGGCTTGTGCAAATGTATGTAACAGCCAGAAGGAAGCATCTCCGACCCTATAAAGTATATATTTTCTTGATCAGCATCAACAGTCGCGTCGATATAGCCATGTACGTCTGTCCGTATAAACGCCGATATCTCAGAGATGGTAAGAGATAGAGGTTTGAGGTGTATGGAACATATATTTCTAATACTTGCAGGCAGATCAGGTTTATTTTGGATTTTTGCCACGCCCCTCGCCTCCTCCGCAAATTAAAAAAAAATTAATATCTTCCACAATTTTGGAGTTAGGTTGTTCAAACCTTCTAGACATATATTCTACTCATCATTACTTATCGAGCTCCCATATATCGTTTATCGATCAGCTGATCGATAGTAGAGTTGCCAACCCCGCAATTTGAAAAACACCTCAAATATCCCGCAATTTTGGAGTTAGGTTGTTCGAACCTTCTAGACATATATTCTACTCATCATTAATTATCGAACCCCCATACATTGTTTTCCTATCAGATGATCGACAGTAGAGTTGCCACCCCCACAATTTGAAAAAAAATCTAATATCTTCCACAATTTTAAAGACAGATTGCTTGAACCTTTTAGACATATATTTTAATCGTCATTACTTATCGATCCACAATACACCGTTTCCAGATCAGATGAACGATATTCGAGTTATAAGCAAATCAAATAATTACGCTGGGCACCACTGCCCTTAATAGTGTGACCCCACACTATAAAGTTATCAGTAATATACAGAGTATATTACAGTCGGGCTTGACCGACTTTCTTACTTGTTTAATTTGATTTTTTGTATGGATTGAGATTTTCGGTAACTTCAAGTGGAAATGCCGTGCTTCAAATACACCTTAATCACAGAACCGCAAGCGCCAGGCAAAAAGCTAACATCATCAGTGCAGCAGGAAAGTTTATTTTATCTGCTTAAGTTCGAACTGAACAACTGAACCAAAAGTACCAACTCACACACACTAATCCTTGCTTAACTCTTTAATTGAGAGATTTGGACACTCACTATTCTAGAGTCATTATCAGAGGGTAACGGTTCAAGTCCAATTTCAAGCGTGACAGATAAATCGCACTCTTTCTCTCTCTCTCTTTCTCACTCTCTGATAAATCTGCCATACAAAGTCAGTCAATGCAATTTGCTGATTGTGCTATGCAGTTGTTGTTGTTGTTGTTGTACCTTTTGACATTTGAGCCAAGTGCAGTTGCTGCTGCTGCTGCTGTTTGCAATTTGTTGCTGACAATGCAATTCTCCCACACACAGAAAGAGGCACTTCCGAGTGCTTGGCTGGCGCCTCCCTCCCCCCGCTCCTCCTCAACAAAGTGCCAAAGTCAAAAAAAAAAAGAAGAAAAATAATGGCCTTAATGGCATTTAATAAACATGGAAAAGGATTAGAAACAGGCCACCTCCATGTGCCAGTTACAGACTGACACCCATTCAATGCTGACAATGTGCATTTTTTCCTTCTTATTCTAAAGAGCATTCCATCATTTGCCCTTTAATCACAACATCAACAGTCAGCAACTGCAACTGCAACTGTAATAACCGCAGCAAAAGCCACTGCCACTGCCGGTGTTGCTGCTGTTGCTGATGTTGCTGCTGTTGCTGCTGTTGTTGCTGCTGTTGCTGCTGCTGTTGCAGCTTCTTCTTTTACTCCTGCACAAAGGCTGTTGGCCAGTGGGTGGGTTGGATACGTTTTGGGTTGTGTGACCGCAAAGTTAATTGCAGTGTGTGTTGCACAGTTGCCCTTTGATGTTGCTGTTGTTGCTGTTGTTGCTGCTGTTGCTGCTGCTGCTGCTGTTGCTGCGGTCGCTCGCCCTGTTCTGTGGGTAAATAACTTTTGCTAATACTTTGACCAAAAAGCAGGCGGCAAACTTTTGTAAGCTTTGATGTTGTTGTTGTTGTCGTCAACTTTCGCCAGTTGCTAACAAAATCAAATTGCAACAACAACAACAACTTCGATGAATGTTAGGGAATGGACAAGTTAGCACAACTAAAAGAAGAAAATGGCAGAAGGGATAATTTGTATCGATGATGATGACATTTCCTATTCATTTGCAAAACTCATTTGAAACTAGACTCACACACACACACACACACACTCATTGTCTGTTCATCTCTTTTTCTCAGCAGTGCACAGTGGTTTAAGTACAATATTTATGGGTCAAAAATTTTAATAATGTTGCAACAGACAAAAATGGTCTGATCCTCATAGCTAGAAAATCCCTTTGCCAAAATGCAGAACAAAAGTCACTGAACAAGAGTCATTGAACAATAATCACTGAACTGAAATTACTAAAAAAAGAATCACTGAAAAAGAGTCACTGAACAAGAGTCACTGAACAACAGTCACTGAACAAAAGTCATTGAAAAAGAGTGATTGAAAAAGAGTCACTGAAATAGAGTCACCAATATAGAGTCACTGATCAAGAGTCATTGACCAATAGTCACTGAACAAAAGTCATTGAACAAGAGTCACTGAAATAGAGTCACTGAGAAAGAGTCACTGAAAAAGAGTCGCTGAAATTGAGTCATTGAAAAAGAGTGACCGAAATAGAGTCACTGAATAAGAGTCACTGAAAAAGAGTCCCTGATCAAGAGTCATTGAAAAAGAGTTACTGAAAAAGAGTCACTGAAATAGTGTAACTGAAATAGAGTCACTGAAAAAGAGTCACTGAACAAGAGTCATCGAACAACAGTCACTAAACAAAAATCATTGAACAAGAGTCCTTGAAATAGAGTCACTGAAAAAGAATCACTGAAATAGAGTATCTGAAATAGAGTCACTGAAAAAGAGTCACTGAATAAGAGTCATTAAACAAGAGTCACTGAACCAAAAACACTAAAAAAAAAATAACGGAACAAAAAAAATTTAAGAAGAAAATGTTCACTTGTTCAGTTTAGTGAACAACTCATTAAACTCTAGTAAAGTGCCTAACTATTACTTTACTTTTACTACTGAACGAAATTACTTAAATTACTCTAAGCACCTATTCTATGAATAAAATACTTTTATACAGGGTGGCTAATGAAAGCCGCTACAAAAAAAAAAAGTCATAACTTTTTATCTATTTAAGTAATCCGCTTAAGTTTTTTTTTTATTTTGTAGTTTGATCTGTAGATTTAACAAATATATTTAGTTGGGACACTATAACAAGAATTTGGATTGTCCGCTGCTATCATGCACTGGAGTCTGTAGTTTGGGTTAAAAAGAAAGAGTATGGGCTTACGTTAGGCGGCAATCTACCGAGCAGATGAATCATTAAGAGCCCTATAAACAATTTGCCATTAGATTGAATGGAGGAAACTATACACAACAATCCTACAGAGTTTCGACAGTTTCTCAATGTAGCAATATTCATTAGCCACCCTGATATTGTGACAATTTTGAAGGGGTACTCCGAAGGTTCAAAACTCTAAAATTTAAGCACTATCACTACCTTTCGAGTGTATAATAGTAAACAAAGTCATCTTAGTCGCTGAACACTTGCAAGAAATCCAAGCGTTTATGCGTGAGATCATTTACTGGCACGTAGATAAAGGGTTAAGATTGGCAGCCCACAAGACGGAGATAGTTAGACGGAGATAGTTAGCTTTAAATTCTACTTGAGACGGAACCTTGGATGCTGAATATGTACTCCAAGTCGGGATTTACACCATGAAGCAAACTTCATGAAGTTTGCTTAGTAGGCGTCGAATTGAAAGCAAATCTTTCAGACCTTTTAAACGAATAGTATAGAAATACATATAAATCTCTCGCCTACTTAGAAAACTTTATGAAGTTTGCTTCATCATGTAAATCCCGTCTAAGTCTGTTTTGGATTTGCTATTGAAAGGAATAAGCTAAGCTTAGAAATTGGTAAACCATTCGTAATCAACGCCTACAGCCGATAAAATTAGATACTTGTTTCTAATTTTTTTCTTCAATTAAGAACAGATTACCATACTTTAAATTACTTGTAAGAATGTGGATTTATTTCAAGAACAAACAAGTAAATAATACGATTTTTTCCAAGTCTCAAAAAAATAAATAAAAGTTTATTGTCAATTATTGTAGAATTTCCTTTTAGCTAATTGATGTCCAAGTTTTCGAAATGCGATGCTTTATTCCTAAATAAAGATTTGGTTAGCCGTTTGGCCTGGGCATTAATGAATCAGTCAGTCGGACTAAAAAATTATTATTATCCGTTATTATACTTATTAATATTATTAAATCTGCTCTGATTTAGGATTGATTTCATTTTAAATTTAAAAAAATTCGAAAAAAAATTGAATTTTATTTTTGCACAAAACTATTTTTGGGATTCTGTACCACTGTGCGCTGGTATGTGGTTGGTAGGGGCGAGGGGTTGTCTTCATAGTGCACATGCACTGCCTTTTGCCAGAGTTGATTGCTGTTTTGTTGTTGTTGTAGTTGTAGTCGCAGCTTGAAAACGGTGATCGCCGGTGCCAGGCACCAATGCTGCACGAGAGCAACAACAACAGCAACAAAGCGGCAATAAAGCAACGCCAGCAGCAGCAGCAGCAGCAGCCACAACAGCAACAACAACAGCAACACATAAAACGGAATAAAGCCAGAAAATACCTTTTGCCGATCAAGCCAGCCGAGTGAATGCCAGAGCGAGAGAGAGCGAGACATGTGACCAACTGAGAGTCATACAATACACACACACACTCGCACACAAACAACCGTCGACCGGTCGACCTATGATGTTATTACCGGCACCCGCTGTTATCCCCACCCCCCACCCTCTCCCCCCTTCCTCTTTTTGGATCTTCCCACTTTGTTGTTGAGCGAAGCGAAACGTTTGTCGTTACAAGGCACATCAGAGGGGTCAGGAGGCAAGGGAATTGACTATGGTGGGGCCCAAATGGAGACAAAACGAGTAAAACAACCGGCCGGCTAGCCCAAAGAGTTCAGCCAAGCGTAACTTCAACGTCGACTGCGCTGCCTGTCTGTGTGTTTGTGTGTGTGTGGAACTTGTTGCAAGTTGCAGTCGGAGATTGCAGTTTGAACTGGTTTCACCTGCTAACCCCCCACACTCCCCCCTCCACCCATTGATCCACTGATGATGCATCCTCCTCGTCTCGACTAACTAGAAAAATCACTTTAAATTAAATTTTTGCATAATTCTTTAAGAAAAAAATATAAAAATAAAATAACATGTGGCATACCTTTTGCAAATTAAGATTATGGACACTGACTGTCGATTTTGTTTGACATTTAATTATCTTTATTAAATCGGAATGCAAACGTTTGGAATTTGTGGAACAAAGGTGCCTCCCACCCCCCTTGAACAGACTGCAAAATTAATTGGGGGCAGCGATTCGAAAAATTGAACACGCGAATAGAGAAAGAGCTAATACTTTATCACTTCGATAATCATATACGTTTTAGATCATATACGATCACAATAATGAGAAATCTAACATACATTTTCCAGTCGCTGTTTATTTTTTCCTTTTATTGCTTTTTGCACCGAATAACTGACTGCGTAAATCAAAAAACAATGTACAAAATGTTTTAAAATTATTTGCAGGCCTTAACACTAACTCGATACCTCATTAAACATCTTAAAATCGGCTAAGGATTATGAAAAATATGGTCACACTTAAAAAAATACAATAAAATTCCAATTTCAGCACAAAAAAATTTAATAATAAGGGACCCAAATCTTACAAAAATAATTGACGTCTATTCTTAGATGTGCGGAAATGAATAATTCACATACATTACAGTGTGACCATATATACTTCAAAGTGAATAAATAAAGGAACGGCCACTATTACTACGTTTATGCTTATAAAAAATCATGCTTTTTGCTCCTCAAAGTACGCAAACTATATTTTCTTCAATTATGATTTTTTTAACCAGATAATTTAAAGTCAGTTATGGCAGCATTTTACATAATCCACATTGTGCAATCACTCAGATTGTCGGATCAGTCAAGGGTATACAAAAATAATAAGTGTTAAGGCTACTAAAAAATAAATATTTTACTAAATTTATAAAATTCATAAACATAGCATACTTTGATGGGCAAGAAATCATAATTTTTTATTTGCGGATAAACGTAGTAACCTACCTCGTTTGTACACACAAAATTGATCATGATAATGCCCTTTAAAGTATGCTATGTCCTTGGTTAGGAATAATTAAGAAAAAAAAATTTTCTTTTACATTTGCCTTAACACTAATTTATTTTGTATAACTATATCTGCTCCGACTTTATGAACAAATGCACAGTGTAAACTATGTATGACACTTTCATAACCGACAGGTTCAAATAGATAATTATTATATAATTTTATTAAAGCAAATAAAGTCAGCATACTTTTAAGGGCATTTATCATGATAAATTTTGTGTGTAGATTAGTAGACTTCTTTAAATTTACCTTTCCTCCTTAATCTGTATACAAAGACTAAAGGTGACCCCGACGTTTGGAGGGTCAATTACATATCAGTGTTTCTTTATCCCCTTAAATTTACACTGAAAATATGCTTGCAGCCCATCAAATTACAAGGCCCAGAGAATGCTCTGAGGCCCTTATCAGAAGGCGAAAATAAGCATGGGCCTGCCAACCTGTTTTTTAAAAACAGCTGATGAATTTTCGCAGGAAGATCAGAAAATTATAAAAAAAAAACAGGAACATGGTTTAGACTTAATTCTTAACTGGATTATTAAGCATTTTTTTTCTATGTATAATTATTAAAAATATAAGCAAATATCTTGCACTCACCTGTTGGATTTTGTCGTAGACGCGCCTCTCCTAGCAGCGATGCTGTGGCCGGACTATCCAGAAGATTGTTGATTAACACAACGGCTAAAAGTGTTAACAATATGGTCACTGAAGAAGAGCCAAAGCTTCGTTTATGTGTGCCGTCTTTGTGTTCATGTGTTGGTTGTGATTTTGTTGTTGTTGCTGCAGTTGCCGGTGGCGGCCAGGGGCAACGCATTTTGGCTTTGTTGGGTGGTTTGCGACCAAAACCGAATCCAATGCCCACGGGCGTCGGATTCATTTTGGTGTTGTCGTTTCTAGACCTCTTGGTTGTGTCTTAATTTTTGGTGACCCCGACGTTTGTAAAATACTCTAACTAACGCACACGCGCTCTCTCTCTCTGTCGCACGGGATGTTTTGCTGGGCGGTGGGGCTGGGCTTCTGCGAAAAATTTAACGCGTTGAAAATTTCGAGCAATTAATTAAATTTGGTTTCTGTGGTTACACATCTTCTTATATTTGATTACGTTTTGCCCTTTTGCCGGTTTCTCAAACTTTTTTACAAGTAGGAAAGATAAACTCGCTCTGTGTTGCTCCCTCTCTCTCTTTCGGTCTGTTTTTAACACTTTTTACAATAATTGAAAAACTTTTTTGCTGGCGCTTTATGGCAACTTGAAACTTTTTTTCCGTACTTCCCTTCGTTTTTTTTTTATCAAAAAATTAAAATTAATATAAGATAAGAATTTGTTTTGCCTTAAGTTTTGCCAGGCACACACACACACACACACACTTAATCCGCCTGCAAAGAGAAGAAGAAAAAAATTAAATCAAAATTATGCAAGATTTAAGATTATTTATTTAACAAAAGGAGCCAAGATTACATTAAATTGAAGCGATGAATAAGTTGAATAGAAACTAAAGCAAATTGAAAGCCAAAGTAATGGAAAGAGACGGAAAGATGATTAATAAAATGTATTTATATGCGCAATTTCCTAAGCAAGTGGCTTGGAGTGTTTTGAATATTAAGCAAAAAATGAGCTACAATAAAATACAATGGCAGCCAAAGATCTCATAATAAGCAGGAACACAAGTGCGGGGAGCGGTTGGCGTGGTGGAAAATCACGCACGCCAAAAGCTCCCCCACAAAAGAAGCCACAAGCGGCAGACGACACACAAGACTCGCCATAACAATAAGCAGAGACAATGTGAAGGAAGAGGAAGATTTGTGACGGGTGGAGGGGTGGAGGGGGTGTAGGTGTAGGTCAGACTGAGTGTTAGGCTCATGTTGTTCGGAGCTGGCAACAACGAGTCAATAAAAGAAATTGCTAATGTGCACAAATAAAAATGGCACAAAATAGACACATGCGTATGTGTCTCTCTCTCTCTCTCTCTTTCTCCTTCCCTCCATCTTTGGCTGGTTAGACAATTGAAATTGAAAATCAGTGAAACCTGTTTTCACACACACACAAAAGCTTACGCATTTGGCTAGCGCGGCACAAAAATGCGCTGGAAAATTCCAAAAAAAAAAAAAAGGGAAAACAATAAATAAAATTTCAAATACTTTTGCAAAAATACACAAATATTCAAGCCTCAGCTAAGCTACAAGTATTTAAAGGTGGCATGTTCAAGCACAAGTTAAGTTCACTTAAGAGAGGCGACTGACAAATCATGGGCCTAAGTAAGAAAATTCAATTTTTTATTAGGAAAGAAATAAACTTTCTTTTAGAGTCCTGCACTTTAATCAAAAGTCTTCCAATTCGTTTGTTTCTTGGTTTCAAATTCATTCTAATTGCAGTTCAGAAACAGAAATCTCTGATTATTAATAAATATTAAAAATATTGACACATTTACAAATCCGACTCGAAGGACCAAAATAAAAATAAATTTAATTTATTATCATTGCTGTTAGAAACAGAAATTTAAAATTATTATTATTATTTTATAATGATATTTTAAGGCTCGAAGAACCAGAATGAACAAAATTATACAAAATTCATTCTAATTTCTGTTTAGAATCAGAAATTTTTATAATTATTATTATTATTTAAAAATATGGACACAAATACAAATAAATAAAATGCATTCTTATTTCTGTTTAGAATCAGAAATTTTAAATAATTATTCAAGATTACAAAAATAAAGACCCATTGAAGCTGTTATATTTTTATGATGGAAATGGGAAATTAAAATTTTCAGGTTTTTGAGAAAAAAAATCATTGTTTTCGAAAGCAAAAATCGCTTCTATCTTTCAAACTACTAAACCGATTGGAAAATGTTCTTCAACTGGATTATTAGGAATTGCATACCCTTTTTATTAATACCTTGCTTGGCCCAATCTAAAGTTTCTAACTTGAGATATGGCTTAAAGTGTAAGGGTACCTACCGAAAAACTTAAAAAATATTCTATCCCAAAAACGTATCCATATACACATTTTTGAAATTAATTTTTGAGTTCAGCATTTCAAAGTACATCATAAAAAAATATTGGCTTCAATGTAAATGTCGCTGTAAACTATTAATATTATTATTTCAAAATAATAATATCCGGCTCGAAGGACCAGCATGAAAAAACTTATCAAATTCATTCTTATTTCTGTTTAGAATCAGAAATTTTTAATTATTATTATTGTTTCAAAATATTGACATAATTACAAATGCGACTCGAAGGACCAAAATGAAAATAAATCAAATTCATTTTTATGCTGTTTAGAAACAGAAAATATAAATTACTACTATTTTTTTTTTTTTAAATAATAAGGACCAGACTGAGAAAAATATATCAAATTAATTCCTATTTCTGTTCAGAAACAGATATCTATGATTATAAAATTTTTTCAAAATATTGACACAATTACAAATCCGACTCGAAGGACAAAAATGAAAATAAATCAGATTTATTCTTATTGCTGTTTAGAAACATAAATTTTATATTATTTTTATTATTTTAAAATAATAATATCCGGCTCGAAGGACCAGAATGAAAAAATATACCAAATTCATTCTTATTTCTGTCGAGAATCATTAATCTTTAATTATTTTTATTAATTAAAAATATTGACACAGCATTACAATTCCGACGGACCAAAATAATTGTGGTGGGGTTGACTTCTTAGGGGTGTGGGTTATGCTAGTTCTTAGAAAAAATTTTTGTTCACTTATCTTCTTGTTTCAAAGGTTTCTTTAGATTAAAACTAAGGCGAACAGAGAACCTAATCTAGCTTCCCAACTAGCATTTGGACGGCCATTTCAACAAAATTTAGTTAAATTCGAGTCCTCTTGATGATTAAAAATTAAAATTAATTTCATGTGCGTTTAAAAGATGACTGGAAACTGATCAGAACTACGACTAAAATAAGTCGGAATTGATCAGTAAAGCGGGTTTTAAGCGACTTTTCTGCAAGTACAATTTTCCCCCAACAAAAGTATCTTTTATGATCTAAAAATAACCGCATTTAAGACTACTTTTTTTTTAATCAGATTGATGACTCGAAATGTATCGAAAAATGCTGGCTGAAAAGCTTCAACTGAACTTTGATTTCACCATTTAAATGTTGTTTGTAACCATTTTCAGAGAGAGCTTAAAGGCCCGTCTCCAGCACTGCGGAAAATCGCGGTTATAACTTTAGATGTTTTGGTTCGTTGGAAAATATACTGTAAGCAATGTAGTTTTCGGGCTGACGGCAATTAGCCATAGCCTAACAAATACTTTACCCTACATGTAAAACTAATTTTATGAAAAATGTTAAATGAAAATACAATAAACTACAACTACTAATACTACAATGTAGCTTTCAGAAATCAGAACTAAAATGTATTATTAATAATGATTGTATGCATTTTGTTAAAAAAAAAAATAATTAATTTTCGCGTTGACTGATTGACGAGTCATAAATATATATTAAAACCCTATGGGATTTCCAGCTTTGCCAGCTAGGGCTAACCTATTTATTTACAATGTTTAAATTAAGACGCAATATATGAACAATAAATTTACATATATACTCACAAACCGCAGACAAAGTTCAGAACATACAAGACGCAAATTGAATTCGTATCACGAACATAATAAAATATCAATTGAACTTGAAACCAACAGCAAACTCTGAACTCTGGAGTCTAAACAGACAAAGAAATGAACTTTCCTTCATATACTTAAGTATAATTTTTAAGGGGTCGTAATTCCTGCCATCAGACAATTACTTGAATGGGCACGAACTTAATTTACATTACTTTTTTACTCTTCTAGAGACGAGCATAAAAACTATAATACCAGAAAAGGAAGAGAATAAAAGTTGAATCCGATTACGACAACCCAAAGAGAAAAGGGTGCCCTAACTAACGCATCAATAGAATATTTAGGGTTTGATGCTTGTGCTATGCATCTGGGGAATCAGCATCCTCAACTAACTGGTAAGTGAGATAATTAATGATTTATGATTTTTAAATTATGATTTTTTATAATAAGCGGCGAATTTAACATCGCTTCAATCATAAATATCCAACTATAAAAAAAAATTTTTTGGATGAACTATTCATTTGTGAACTTAAGCTTACTGTTGAACTAGTTCCCGAAATTCATATTAGAGTTGCAGAATCTAGTTAATTTTATCGAACTAGTTCGTAAGATCATTTTTTTATGAACTATTCACTTTTGAATTTGATTTCAATTATTAAACTAGTTTATTAGTTTATTTCAATGACTAATTCATTTGAACTAGTTCACGAAATTCATAATAGAGTTGGAGAATATAGTTCCTTTAAATGACCTAGATCATTTGTTAATTTTTTTGATGAAATATTCAGTTTTGAACTTTAGTCCATTGTTGAACGAGCTCATTAGTTCATTTAAGTGACTTGTTCATTTGAACTAGTTCACGATATTCGTAATAGAGTTGGAAAATCTAGTTAATTTTAATGACCTAGTGCATTAGTTCCTTTTCTTATGAACCTTTTACTTTTGAGCTTAAGATTATTTTTGAATTAGTTCTTTAGTTCAATTTAGTAACTAGTTCATTTGAACTAATAAAGTAATAAAGTTGGAGAATATGGTTAATTTTAATGACACAGTTTATGAGCTTCTTCTTTTTAATAACTATTCTTATAGTTCAATTGTTGAACTAGTTCATAAGTTAATTTTAGTTGGAAAATCTTGTTTAATTCAATGACATAGCTGACTCGATCATTTTTTGATGAACTTTTCACTTTTTAATTTTATTTCAATTGTTTAACTAGTTCATTAGTTAATTTTAATTGGAGTTAGTTCGAGAATCTTGTTCATTTTAATGACCTAGTTTATTATTAAAAATTTTTTTGATGAACTATTCACTTTTTAACTTTAGTTTAATTGTTGAACTAGTTCACTAGTTAATTTTAATGATGAGTTCAATTGAACTAGTTCACGAAATTCATAATAGAGTTGAAGAATCTAGTTAAATTTAATGATTAAGTTTATTAGTTTGTTTTTTTGATGAATTATTCACTTTTAAATGTCAGTTCATTGTTGAACTAGTTCATTTTAAAGACTAATTAATTTGAACTAGCTCACGAAATTTCGCACAACTTCAATAAGAGACTGCTTAGTCAAAAATAGGGACTTTTTAGCTTAAAAATTGGAACATACGAGACCTACAGCAAGGCAGCAGAGCAATATTGCTTTCTTTAGTGCCGATAAAATTCACAAAAAGTTGTCAATGATTAGAAAATGGACTTGGGAATTCCAAAGTCAATTTTAAATGATTTTATCATAATTTGCTTATATTTTATTTTTGCCATCCTTTAGAATTAGTTAAGAAAACTTTACAAATACCCGTTGAATATTTTCTATCTTTAAATTTTATTTTTGTGCATTTTCTTAAATTTCCTTGAAATTATTTTAATGATTATTATCATTTTTTTTATTTATTTGGTTTTTGTTCATCATCTTTTATATTCTGACATAATGCGCACCTGATGCCCCCACCAGTCAATGCGTGGCAAATTGGCCGACACTTTGGTGGTGTCTTTCCCCAAACCACACCCCCACCCCCACCCCCTGGGTTTTCAGCGTGCACATTAGCGCGGCTTTTTGTTGTTTTTTGTGTGGAAGCCATAAATCCAGCTTCAAAATGATTTTGGACCAGCTTAGAGATGGGCGCGTGATTGGCTCGTTAGGCACAGGCCTGCCCCCCCGACCGCACATTTCAATTTCAAGTTATGACAACGTTTTCCTAGCCATTTTCTCGCAAAATGGCTCTGCCAATTTCTTGCTATCCTCGCATAATGAAAACGGACAGGTGCGCGTTAGGCCTAGGCGGTTGAATTACCACCCACAAGCCCCACTCGAATTCCCACTCTATTTTTTTTTTTTTTTTTTTTTTTTGCGGTTGGCGATGCGCGTAACTTTTCATTTGAGTTGGTAACGCGTCGTTGTTGGCCCAAGGGGAACCAGCAGCCACCAACATCAGGATGTAGGGTTTTTTTTTTTTTTTTTTTTTTGGTATGTTTTCCATACTCTTAACACAAGTCTCTCTCTTAACAAAGAAATAAACGAGTAAAAAAAAAAGACTGAGAGTGGGGAAAGAACATTGCTTTTATAGCATGCACTTTTCGACTAGAAGAGTGCAATGTTTTGAAGTTTAGCAGTTTTGAACTCATATGAAAGTTGGTCAAGCGCGTATGAACAGACGCTACGCTGCCTTTTGGATGTCTGAAAAGCAGTTTACTTACAAAACTTTCGAGTTTTTTAATCAATTTTTTTAAAACAGAAAAATAATTTCAATATTGAAATAAATATTTTGAATATTTTTTAAAAATAAATTGTTTTCCCTTTTTTTGTTGTTGTGACATTAATTATGTTAGTTGATGCGTAAAATTTCCACTCACTCTGCTAGCAGAACGACCATTTTGTGTTGTTGTCGCTCGTAAATCTCTCAATTCAAACAACAGCCACGAAAAAAAAAAAAACAGCAACCATTAAATGGCATTTGAACTATTATTATTATTATTATTATTGGCATTTGGTTGGGACTTAAAGTAATCTGCTGGCTGTTTTCTCTGCCAAACTGATTTGATGGTGATTAATGGCTTTTGCATAGGTTCTCTCTCTCTCTTTCTCTCTCTCTCGCTTTGAATCTATTATTTCGATTTCCTGCTAGCTGCTTTTTTTTCGCTCCAGTTTTCCCCCCCTCTGGGGGTCTGGCCTTTAATTTATGGCCAGCCGTCACATATCACATGACGTATATGGATATCCGATACAATACATATAAATCTTGGCCCAGCTTCAGTTACAGGTCGGGTGTGAAAACAAAAGGAAAATCCCCCCCACCCCCAACTCGGCCTAAGCCTTAAGCTGTAAGCCATTTAATGCCTCCGACACTGAAAAGGGGTTGTCACTCACCTCACTCACTCACTCAGTCAACAGTTCAAAGGGCAGGCACCTGATGAACTCCACAACAAATTGAGTGCACAAAAAGGGATAATCGTCCCGAAAGTCTACCCCTCGCGCCCCCTTTGGAAAAGGTTTTCTTTTCTCTTTTTTTTTTTTGCATGCGAATCGAAGATTTCTTTTTGGGTTTTTTTCTTCTTTTTTTTTTGGGAAAGCTCAAAGGCAAGTTAAATACACAGACGGCAGCCATCGAGGAATTGGTGCTGCTGTTGTTACACGGAAAATAAATACAAACAATATAGGAAGCAACGGTTAGAAGTCGGGGGAAAATGCCGACACACGACTAGCAGATACCCAAAATGTTGGAAGTAGTTGCAGAACTAAAATTTTGATCAATTCCCAGCCAGGTCAGAAGTAGGACAATTCCTGAATTATAAAAATCTCAAAAATTGAAAATAAAACAAAGTTTGAAAAAACTACACCAAAGTTTGGAAAATTGTTGCTGGTTTAAAGGCAAAAGTTATTATAAAGCCAATCTCTTTGGGTTAAATATGTGTATGTGTTAAAATTACTGTTTAATGTTGGAAAAGCCACTCCCAAGGTCGGAAAATATGCCAAATGTATTTTACGAACCATTATTAAAGCTCTAAGAGACCAAATTAATGGTTAAATTGTTGTAAAAGAATTAAATGAAATATTTGAAGAGGCATTGGAAAATGGAAGAGGCAAAAAAAGATCCTAAATTTGGGAAAATCTACTTCAAAGTTTGGTTGAAGCCTATGAGTAATATAAAGCTAATCTATACGTTTTTTTTAATTAGTTAGTTCACTTGTATAAGATCTTATATGGAACTAGTTTACTTTTTTTAGTAAATTTATAATGTCATTTGAGTGAACTTGTATTCCTTCTTATTTGGAACTAGTGCACTTACAAACTGAATACAAAAATGAACTAGTTCACCTTACTAAATTTGAGCTAATTTACTTACATTGATTATTATGGCAAACTATTTCCACTATTCAATATAATTTTCGTATTAAAATTCACATTTTGAAGGATATACAAAGTTTTATGAGCTAGTTCTTGTTCTTGTTCGATTAGATCGAAAATGAGTTAGTTCTCTCCCGAATTAATAAAATTATGGCAAACAAGTTCCACAAGCTAACTTTTCTGGGCTAATTTTGGTTACTAATATAACTAATATTTGAACTAGTTCACGTTCATAAGTTTATTTCCAAAACTAATCCCATATTCGAACTATTTTTCGTATTTAAATACACATTTTGAAAGAAATTTAAAGATTAATGAACTAGTTCTTGTTAGTACAATCGATCTAGTGATCGATTAGATCGAAAATAAAGCAGTTATCTTAAGAATTATTATCATTATGGCAAACAAGTTGCTCTTGCTAATTTTGGTTACTTTTATTGCTAATATTTGAACTAGTTCACTTTCATGTTTCCAATATTCCACAATTCAAACTAGTTTTCAAATTTAAATTCACGTTTTGAAAGAAATTTAAAAATTGTATGAATTAGTTCTTGTACTAGATCGATTAGATCGGAAATGAGCCAGTTCTCTTTAGAATTTTTAATAATATATGAACTAGTTCACTTGCATAAGCTTATATCAGAATCTAGTTCCACTATTCGAACGAGTTTTCGTACTTAAATTAATTAAATTGAATTTTAAAAGATTTATGAACTAGTTCTTGTACAAGATCGATGAGTTCTCTTAAGAATTATTTATTATTATCTTATTATTATTTTTCTCGATTAATTTTGGTTCCTAATAAAGCTAATATTTGAACTAGTTCACTTTCATAAGTTTATTTCAAAAACTAATTCCATATTCAAACTACTTTTCGTAAGTAAATTCACATTTTAAAATAAATTTAACGATTTATGAAATACTTCTTGTACTAGATCGATTAGTTGTCTTAAGAATTATAATCATTATGTCAAGAAAATCCACTAGCTAATTTTTCTCGATTTATTTTGGATCCTAATATTTGAACTAGTTCACTTGCATAAGTTTATATCAGTAACTAGTTTCATTATTCGAACTAGTTTTCGTATTTAAATTCACGTTACAAACAATATTTATTGATTGATCAGTTCTTGTATTAGAAAATAATTAACTAGTTCTCTGAACAAAGTTTTAATTATATGTATATACGTGTATGTGGAGAAATAATTATAAGCAGATCTGTATGAAACGGGCTAAAGAAATGAGGAAGTAACTCTCAAATTTTTAAGTTTCTTTGGAATAGTTATAACAAGGAATGGTATACCTTAGGAATTATGAACTATTTATAAGGTATAAAAAGGATTTTATTTTAATTACTAAAATAGCGTTATTTGAAGTCAGTTGTGCTTCAAATGCAGTTTATTCGTTTAAGAATGTATTCTCTAAAAAGGAAAGCTTAGTTATTGTATGTGGTTTAAGGATAATGATGCGACATCTCAGAAACTACGGTTTCTTTACATTGGAAACAAGTTTTATAAAAATTGTAAGATGTCATAAATACAATTATTCATCAGTTGAGTGTTATAAGATAAACCAAAGATGAGATACTATAGGCTATTTATTGGTAGGGATTGTATTTTTAAGAAACAGTAAAAACAAGAAAAGTTTTTTTTTATGTCTATCGTATTTTCCATGCAGTTTAATTGTTAAAAAAAATTATTCTTCAAAAGTTAAACTGAGTCATTGTAGGTGGTTTATGGGTAATGATGAGATATCTCAGAATCTACGGTTTCTTTACATTGAAAACAAGTTTTATAAAGATTGCCAGATGCTATAAAAATAATATATCATTGGTTGGGTGTTGTTAAATAAAGCTTAGCTGAGTTACTATGGGCTAGTTATTAGTAGGGATGGGTGGTCTGCAGGCTATATGCTTAGAAACAAGGCTTTCTTTGAATTCGAAGTTGTTGTAAATCAAGTTTCCTTTCAATATAAGACAATTTAATGACGAAAAGCTGAGTTATGGTGGGTTATTCATTGGTAAGGATGGTCTATATTAACCTATTTAATATATTAATAACTAGGGATAGTATTTAGAAGAATCAGTGTTTTTTTTTGTATACATTATTAAAATGTAGTTTATTTGTTAAAAGAATGTATTTTATGAAACGGAAAACTGAGCTATTGTAGTTAGTTTATGGGTAATGAAGCGATATCTCAGATTGAAATCAGGTTTTATAAAGATTGTAAGATGATATGAACATAATTTATCATTGGTTGCGTGTTATTAGATCAAGCACAGCTGAGTTAGTAAAGGCTATTTATTGGTAGGGATGGGTCTGCTATATGCTTAGAAAAGGATATATTTGACAGCTAAGTTGCTGTAAATTAACTTTCTTTTTAAAAAACTAAAATTTATTAACGAAAAGCTAAGTTACGGTGGGTTAAATATTGGTAGGGATGGTATTGCTTAAGCCTAACTACAAAATTGTTAAAGAACTGTTCTGAAGTCTCCCAAACAATTTTTTTTTATTGATCCTAACTTTGAACCGGTCTACCGATCCTAATTATGTCTGGTGCCCGCAATTAATGCCTATGTTGAAATTCTTAGATCCTGAATATACCATTTCACTGCAATTGGCTTATCCTGTTTGCTACCCCTTAAAATATATGCATCTATATGTGTGTGTGTAAAAAAAAGCCCCAAAAATTCAAGCGAAAAATGGCTCTGGCCAAAAGTGGCAAAAGGGATTTTTCTGCACGATTTTCTCTTCTGACACCCTTGGCCCATGGGCCAGAAAATTGAAATCGAAGCCGTAAAGCGGGTCGAATACAAATACAAACACAAACACAGTCACACACACACACACACACACAGTTCGAGGGAAATACAATAAAAATTGTTTGCCATTGTCGCACAGGTGAAGAGCCACCAACCCCATCCCAGCCACGGGCGTAGAATTCAACAAAAGATTGTGTAATTTTAGTTACTGATTTTAAATGAAATTGATTTATGTTGCATAACTTTTATGCAGCACTGTACTGTGCACACTCAGCTTTTGCAACGTACTTCACTTTTTTTTTCTTTTTTCTGTTGTCCATGCAAAATCGCAAAATATAAACTTCACCCATTAACACAGTTTTGCGGCCCAAGTCAAGTCAAAGATATTTAACCCAAATAACCAGCAACACACACACACACACACACACACACAAGCAGAAGAAGTGGAAGAAGAACAAGCAGAAGAAGCAGTTAAGCTCACATGACCGCGGCTGAAATGAGGGGGGGAAACCAACGAGAAGCAGCAAAAGTCGTGACAAAGAAAGAAAAGCTTGGACAACCAACAAAGCAAAGAACAAGTACGAGTCTGCCAGAAGAACAAGGGGGCGTTGGGGGGCTGGAAGCAGGGTCACCATCGGCGCCGCAAAGTCACATTACCTGTTTTTTTTTTAAAGCACGATTTGTCAAAAGCACACAAAGAAATCATCGGGAAAAAGAGGGAGAAAAAGTGCTGACCCAATGATTGGGTTTGGATATGGGTTGTTTTTTCAGATGTTCGAATGGATATGCAAAAAAAAAAAATGCAGTGAAAGATTAGTTTAGATTAGCTTTGGAGGCGATAAGAGGAGACTTCTATAACTAAGTTGAGAATCAATGGGATTTTTTTTCAATAATAAAATCATTCATGAATAAACTTTTTTAAGCTTAACGAATTTGAATTTAGCATTGTGTACTCTATTTAAGAAATCAAGAGCTTAGAAGCGTTTTCTTATGTAAATTTGCTGAATTGACTTTGCTCTAGCTTAAAGCAGAAAACGAACCCAAGTGGGACCTCGAGATCGTTTGTACTTGATTTGAGTACAGAACTTTTAAATTTTTTCTCTGAGTGTAGTACTAAAATTGAACTTCCATTAAACTTATTTTTATAGTTTCAAACTTGAAATTGCTAACTTGCTTTTATTTCTGTGTTATTTTGTTATGCCGGCTCGAGGTCAGTTAGTTGTGTTTGCTCACAACATAAATAACTTATGCATTCTACATCTATACAGTACTGTTCAAAGACCTTCCGTTCCTTATCTTAATCACATTTTTATTATCTACTTGAAAGCAGGGATTAATCCCGAAACGAATATCGGTTCCGGTACGTACCGAAATAAGAATTTCGGTTAAAGGTTCTATTTCGGTTTTTATACACTTGAAAAGTGTATATTAATTTTGCCCAAAAGCTTGTAACGCATAGAAATATTCATTTCCGACCCCATAAACTATATATATTCTTGATCAGGACGACGAGCTGAGTTCAATTCCGTGTTTCTACGCGAACTAGTCCTTCAGTTTTGAAGCTATCAGACTGAAATTTTACACAGAGTCTTCTTTTTACTGCACGCAACTAATATGTCGGAACCGGCCAGATCGGATGACTATATCATATAGCTGCCATAGGAGCGATCGGTCTAAGAACTAGTTCTAGTTAGAAAAACTTTTTTGTTTAGCATCGTAGCATCATTAATCGTGGTATATATTATTTTTATATGCTTCCCCACAATTCCGACAAATTTTATTAAAATCGGATGACTATATTATATAGCTCCTATAGAAACGGTCGTTCAAAAAACTAGTTCTAGTGAGAAAAACTTTTTTGTTTTTCGTCGTAGCGTCACTTATCTTGGTATATGTAAGTTTTATATGCTTTCACATAATACAGAAAAAATTTATCAAAATCGGATGACTATATTATATAGCTCCTATAGAAACGGTCGGTCAAAAAACTACTTCTAGTGAGAAAAACTTTTGTGTTTTCCATCGTAGCATCCCCAATCTTGGTATATATTAGTTATATATGCTTTCACATAATTTTGAAAAAATTTATCAAAATCGGATGACTATAGCATATAGCTGTCATAGAAAAGGTCGATGAAAAATCTAGTTCTAGTCGGAAAAACTTCTTTGTTTTTCATTGTTGCGTTACCAATCTTGGTATATATTAGTTTTAAATGATTCCACTTGATTTTGGAAAAACTTATCAAAATCGGATGACTATATCATATAGCTTCCATAGAACCGAATTGTCGGAAAATGTGTTTTACTAAGAAAAGTTTTTTTTCTTATAGTAACGTGATTAAATTTTGATTTTGAATTTATAAATATCTGATATATGCTATGTATGTATATTCTACCGCTGAAATCAGTTGGAGTGAACTTTTGCAAGTGTATTAAAACTTCGGCACAGTCGAAGTTAGCTTTGCCCTCTCGTTTATTTTTGGACGAACAATTTCCCTAGACGCTTTTGTTCACGCTTCCAATGGTATCCCTACACTCAGAAAAAAAGCAACCTAGCATTAAGGAGTTCTTTTTTCTTATGTCGCCCAGACAAACTCGCCTTAGGGCTCAAAAATATTTCCTAATAATGGTTCGAAATAATCCGCGAATTCGATTTAAATCCAGAAACTTCATTTATAAAATTTTATACTATTTTTTTCTAACATTTTCATATTTAAGAAAACATTTTTTAAGACTTCGAAATCTTTTACATTTAATAACAGGGTTTGTATTTACCAAACAAAAGTTTTCCTGTTTTTTTTTTCAGAAATTTTTTTTCTTAATCTTTTAAAGTTTAAAAAAATAATTTAATTCTGGTTATTTTTTAAGGTGTATTGCTATCTTACCAGTTGAAATATATATTTGAAATAATCATAAATAAACCAAATAATACCGGTATTGGCGGTACCGGGTTTTTCGGTTAACGGTTTAATGTTCTCAAAAAAAATTAAATATCAGTTCCGGTTTCAATACCGGTACCTGGCTTTAAACGGTTTATTTCGGTTAACGGTTCCAGTTCGGGTTACTGCTTGGAAGCCAATTCTTTTCAATACCAGCATTATTAGCTCTCCGTCCAACTATCGATTAATTAATCATTCTTTAAATCTTTTGAATTAAAGAGTAGAAATTTGCCTGTAATTTTTTCTTATACTACACTTTTCCTTCCCTCTTTCCGTTCCGTGGGTCAAAGTAAACTCATATCTTTAGCTATTTTCCATCAGGTTGAAAGTGCGGGCATCGGAGTATGGTCAAGTGAGCACTGGTAGATCGTCTTCCCGCATCGTTTCATTTTGATTTTGTTTTGTTTCGTCTCTTTTTTTATGCATTTTGATTATAGAAAATGTGTTATTTTGTCAGAGATTGAAATTGAAATTGGGCGCAGCTGTAAATGTTTTCCACCCCCTGCTTGCTTTTGCTTTTGACTGAGAGGGAGTTGAAGCATATTTCCGCCTGGGCATCTGCTTTCTAGCTATCTTTTTTTTATATATATATATTTTTATATTGGGTGTGTCGCCTGCACCTTTAAAAAGCAAATGCTTTTTTGAAGTCTTTTGCTGTCAAGTTCGTCGCTGTCTATTGGCTTGGCTTTCACTTTGAGTGCAGTTTTTTTTTTCTTTCTCATTTTCCGCTCACTAATTTCCGGATGCAGCTCATTCTGGTTTCGTCATTTTGAGCTCTAAGCATTTTTTTTTTTGTTTTTCTCACTCTCCTGTGGCCCGCATTTGGACAACTTCCTTGTTAAGAGGCCAAAAACGATTGACTGACGATGATGCACTGAGAGAATTAAGGCAGCCAACCAAAATCCATTTCGAATGGTTGTCTGAACGATTTTAGAAATGCGCAAAAATGCAATTAGTTGATGCTGCCGGTGTTGTTGGTACTTTAATACGATTTGAAAATGGCCACACATTTTCGGGGGGCCAACAAAGTGAACGGTTCGCATCATGCTGGAGCCCACATTCAATTAATCACGGTTTGTCGCTTCTAAAATACAAACAAACAGAGAAAAAAAAAACAATACAATTTGCACTCGCTTTTAACAACTGGGAATTCTCACTAATCTCATATATATATATATATATGTGTGTATAAATATATATTGTACATGTATAAGAAGCTTTAATACAATTAGGGTTAAATGTATCAAAATAGTGTTAAAGTCGTTTTTGACTAGGGCGACTTTAAACAAGTTGACAGCGCTTCAAGTAACTTTAAGCAAGTTGGCAGCGCTTTAAGAAACTTTAAGCAAGTTGGCAGCGCTTTAAAAATTTTATTAGATGTAAGCAGCATTTTAGGAAGTAACTTAGGTTGCTTAGGTAAATCAGTAGGCAAAGCTTACTTCGTGTGTGCCGATTCAACTGATCTTGCCAATGGGATATATTTAGGATATAGATGTCCGATTTCGGAAAACTTAAAGTCTTCCAGAATATGATTGCTAACTATTTAATGTGAGCGCTCTATCTTGCTTTTTTTCTTCTTTCTTTATAGTTCTTACATAGACCCATTTATGAACCGATTGATCTTATAAGATATAGTCAACCGATTTTGACCAAATTTAGCAGAACTGTTTGAAAACATTTAATATTAATAATTCCCGAGTTTAAGAACGGTATCTTAAAAAACACAAAGTTTTTTCTCACTAAGATCCATTTTCCGACCTTTCGATCCTATGACGCCTATAGAATATAGTCGTCCGATTTTGAACAAATTTTGAAAAACTGTTTCAATGCATGTAAAATTTATTATATCACAATTTAAGAATGCTATTATTGAAAACAAAAAAGTTTTTCTATCTTAAACCCAATTCTAACCGTGCACTTCTATGACAGCCATAAGATATAGTCATCCGATTTTGACCAAATTTTGCAGAACTGTTTGTAAGCATTTAAAATTAATAATTCATGAGTTTAAGAACGCTTTCTTGGAAAAGAAAAAAGTTTTTCCTCGCAAAACCTTTTTTCCTAACCTTGCGTCCTATGGCAGCTATAGGATATAGTCATCCGATTTTGAAAAAAATTTTGAAAAACTGTTTGAATGCAGTTAAAAATTATTATATCACAATTAAAGAATGCTTTTATTAAAAACAAAAAACTTTTTCTTACTTAAACGCAATTCCGACCAATCACTCCTATGGCAACTATAAGATATAGTCAACCGATTTTGACCAAATTTTTTTTTTTTGGTGCTTAAAAACATTTAGAATTAATAATACTTGAGTTTAAGAACGCTATCTTGGAAAAGAAAAACGTTTTGCCCACTATATGGCAGCTATAGGATATAGTCATCCGATTTTGACAAAATTTTGAAAAACTGTTTGAATGCTTATGAAATTCATTATATCACAATTTAAGAATGTTATCATTGAAAATAATAAAGTGTTTCTTACTTAAACCCATTTCCGACCGATCACTATAGGATATATGTATTCATACGATTTTGACCAAATTTCGCAGAATTGTTTTAAAAGCAATATTTTAATCATAATTGCTGCTAATTGAAAAACAAAAAAGGTTTTCTTATTAAGATTTACTTTTCCCCGATCAGTCCTATAGAAGCTATAGCATATATAGTTAACCGATTTTGATCAAATTTAACAGAACTACTTAAAAACATGAAATATTCATATTTGCAGAGTTTAAGAACGCTGTCTTGGAAAAGAAATAAGTTTAACCTATTAAGACCCATTTTCCGACCGTTCGGTCCTATGGCAGCTGTAGGATATAGTCATCCGATTTTGATCAAATTTTGAAAAACTGTTTAAAAACATAAAATATCATGGAAGGAAATCATGGAAAGCAAAAGAAAAATGTTTCTTTCTAAATTCCCTTTTCTAACAGGATCAATTGGAATTGGTAGGAGTTGTGATTTCCAAGAATTCGGTTGAATCTAAATATATGCTATAAAGAGAATCGAATGAAATTATAAAAAAACATAAAGTTAAAATCCAAATATCACAAGGAGTTTTAAGACGCGAGAACATTTAACAATTCCGATTCCGCATGATTTGATCGAAATCGGAAACGGGAACGGGCCAAATAGTTTCCCGATTCGGGCGGTTTTGACATATTTGGGAAGTCAAAAGTTGATTGATGACTTAGAAGTTCACCTTTCTTTTACTGATTATCATATCACTTGGAAAATTATATATATACAAATTATAGGCTGTCTGATATATGATGATATTCCGGGATACCGTTGCCTGAAGTTTTTGTCATGCCATATTTTTTGAAATCAAAAAATCTGTCCGAGAAATCATAACACAGAAAGTTACCGATTAACCTCATAGAAGAAAAGCTATTACGTTATTTTTTTGGTAGCAGCATTCATTAGCCACCCCGTACATCAAATTTTAAATTCAACAATAATAGCGACGAAAATGTATGACCAAACCAATAAGATGTGAAATAAGGAATGAAAACCTTAACTTCAATGCTTTTCAAAACCGATTCGAGAAACTAAACTTAAGCTTGACGACGTACCAAAACATCTTCAGAACTTTTGGTTCTTAAACTGATTAACTTAGTTTTATATGCTAATTTCTAACAAGTTGACAGTTGCTGGCTGAGCCATAATTAAACAATTAGTTCTTTTGAGGTACTTTCTCGTTATTGTAAATGAAAATATATTTTTTTTAGGTTTAAAACAATAAATATTATATAGGAACAGTCGCAATAAAATAACTACTCACTCATTTTCCACTTATTCAAAATAAAAAACCCAAGGCTTAAAGCTTGCTTACCTGTAAGAAAGAGAAAACAAATGATTAGTTTAAAAAGTCTGAATCAAAAAAATGTTAAAAATAAAAATTTTGATTTAAAGCAGGGGTGGGCAATGAGTGCAGAGAAATTGCCACTCCACAACAAATATGTGATTAACATTTTCAAGCGCGCAAAAACTCAATCAAGAGCAACATTTTGACAAGACAAATGTGAGCTTGAATTCTGGGAACTATTTTTTTTTGGTTTTATTTTTATTATTATTAATCATTTATATAAATAACGTTTGCCTTTTCAAAACAAAAACGAAAAACAAAAACCTTCTAGTGTATTTTTAGCCTGAAACATCAAACGCGTATAACGAAGGCAATAAAAACAATTTATTTAATCGTCACATGATCGCAGAGGTACATACATTTGCATGTATGTATGTATGTAGGTATATATATTTTTTGTTGTTGTTACCTGCTCGCATATTTATTTACCTATATTTTATTTCAATGCATTTTGGTGCTTAATTGTTTGTTTCGGGTCTCGGGGACACGCCTCGAAATATTAAAAAATGAGTTTTTATTTATTTTTATTTTCGTTCGTTCGAAGAAAATGCTTAAATATTGTTTGATAACGGCTGTGGAGCAGAATTTATCGCAAAATGACCAAAAAATCGATATAAACATGCGTGTTAAATTTATAATTTCCAGTCACGTTCGTTTATTTGCTTTGTCTTTTGCGCTTTGCGCGATATAAAGAGAAGGAGGGGAGGAAGGAAAAAGAGCGAGGAGGAAGCTGGGAATAAAATTTGGTGACCATTTTTTCTGTTATTTGATAAATTTACTTATTTGCAACTATTTTTTGGAGAAAAAAGTCTTAAACTTTTCACAGCCGTCACCTTTGTTGCTACTGGCAGCGGCAATGAAATATAAGTCTCCTTATTTATTGTTTAATAAGAAAATCTTTGCTTTGGCCCTCTGGGCTGTTTGAGCCAAAAATGTATTTAAAATTTTAGGATCCATTACTTTTTTAATTGGACATTAAATTTGAATCAAACTTAATGATAAATCAAAAGACATAAATTTAGGATTCATAAATATTTTTTCATAAATCCATAAAACTTTAAGTTTAGCTCAAGATTTCTAAACTGTGCAGGTTGCTTAACCATTCAGAAATCCGGAATTAGTTCCAATAAGTGGTTCATAGTTGGTTCTGAGTCATATCTCAGATATCATATAATCCTTGACTTGAAATTGGGTGTGTAGGTTGATCATAAGAAATAAGATATTTAACTAGTTCAATAATAGTTCCGAGCTGTAGATTGAACCGGTTCAAAAACGGTTCAGCGTCTGTTGTTTATGCTAAAAACTAACAATTTATTGAGTTGGTTGGTAAAATGGTGTTGCGTATTTTTTTTTTAATACCGGTTCTGGAACCAGTTCCAATAAGTGGTTGGTATTTCAGTTGTGAAGTTGAAACTAAGTGTGTAAATTGTTAAAATTTAGTCACACATTCCCAGTTCCAAGCCCACAATGGAACCGGTTCAAAAGTGGTTTACCGTCTGTTATTTGGGCTATAAACTTGAAATTGGTTGAGTTGGTTGGTAAAATGGAGTTACATATTTTACTTGTTCCGGAACCATTTGCAATTAGTGGTTCAGAGCCTTAACTCGGAAATGTTGTAAGCTATGAACTTGAAATTTTTTGTGTAAGTTAATAATATGAAGCAAGACATTTTACTGGTTCAATACCAATTCCGAATTGAAGATTGAACTGGTTCAAAAGTGGTTCAGCGGCTGTTATTTGAGCTATAAACTTGAAATTTGTTGTGTTGATTGGTAAAATGGAGTTACATATTTTACTAGTTCCGGAACTAGTTCCAATAAGTCGTTCAGAGCCTTAACTCAGACATGTTTTAAGCTATGAACTTGAAATTTGTTGTGTAGGTTGATAGTATGAAGTAAGACATTTTACTGGTACAATACCAGTTCCGAACTGAACTGGAGCTGGAGTTACATATTTTACTTGTTTTATACCGGTACCGGAACCGGTTTCAATAAATGGTTCATAAGTGGTTTAGAGCCATTTCTCAGATATTATTTCAGTTGTGAAGTTGACACTTAGTATGTAGACTGTTAATATATAGACAAACATTTTCAGTTCCAAACCGAAAATAGAACCGGTTCAAAAGTGGTTCAGCGTCTGTAATTTGAGCTATAAACTTGAAATTCGTTGAGTTGATTGGAAAAATGGAGTTGCATATTTTACTAGTTCCGGAACCAGTTCCAAAAAGTGGGTCATAAGTGGTTCAGAGCCTTAACTCAGACACGTTTCAAGCTATGAAATTGAAATACAGTGTGTAGGTGGATAATATGAAGTAAGACATTTTACTGGTTCAAGACCAGCTCCAAACCGAAAATTGAACTGGTTCAGAAGAAGTTTTGCTTCTTAATATTTGAGCTATAAACTTGAATTTCGTTCTGTAGGTTGATAAAATGGAGTTACATATTTTACTTGTTCAATACTTGTTCCGGAACCAGTTTAAATAAATGGTTCAAGACCTTATCTCAGAAATTCTTTAAGCTATGGACTAGAAACTTTGTGTGTATATTGATAATATTTAGTCGGACATTTTACTAGTATTTCAAGACTTGTTTCGAACCTTAGATTGAATTGGTTAAGAGCCATATGTCAGACACTATTTGAGCTATGAGGTTGGTTATTGGTTCCAATAATTTAAAACAATTTTGTTTAATGCAACCCGACTCACCTACCACTTCAGTTTACTGCAACTTTTTGTGGGCCATTTAATTTGAGTCTTACTTCTTTTTTTTTTTTTTGTTTGTCTTGCGATTTGCTCAGCTAAGCTGTCGTTACACAATTTTTTCTTTCTCCTCGCCTGAGACATCTTTCGCACATGGCTGGAAAGAAAAGTTTGAGTGTGTTTTTTTTTTTTTTTTTTGGCTAGCCGCTAATGTATTCAAAAGATATCGCACAAAGCCAACAAGCGTCAGATACAGATACTTGTTGTCGGCAGCGGCTGCTTTTGGCCTGTTGCTTTCGGCCACGCACACTCGGCAAAGTGAATGACCCTTTTGTCGTTCGTCTTGCTCGTCGTAGTCGTCGTCGTCTGCGTTTCGTTTCGTTAGTTTGTGGTTATTATTTCTACAGAGATTTTCTAACTTGCTTTGTCGTCGCATTCGCCTTTGGCTCATTTGGCATTGTGTATGGGGAAAATAATAGAAAATTACAAGTACCCAAGCGGCGTTTGTAAGCTGAAACCCTGCATTAGCCACCGCTTCAGCTGGCAACTGGGCAACAACAACAGGTGGGTGACGGGTGGGGTCGTCGAAAGAAAGGGGTGGGGCACGGGTAGAGGGTATCCGATCTATTAAAATAATTATCGATGCAACTGGCCTGCAATCATTTTGCTATGGCTTCGCATTTCACATTCGCAGAAATGGGAGAAGGCTGACCATAAAATTGAGAGTAGCTCAAATTTTTTAGCTGATTTCTTAATTTCAAGAAATTTTTGAAGAAAACTTTATTTGTAAGCTAAAGCCAAGCCATGATATTGGATAGCCCTGGCACAGTGGTAGATTGGGCGAAATACTGGGGCAAAATTCGAATTTGATTAGTTTTTTTTTAGTTTGAAGATTCTCCTGCCTCAGAGCCATTGCTAGCTGCTGGCTCTTAAGAAATAGCTCAGAGCTGAGAGCTGATGCTCAAGCTCCCAAAGCTGTTGCTTCCGGCTCAGAAACTTCCTGCTCTAATTTTCTGTTTAAAATAATAGTAAAAGAACTTTTATTCTAAAGCTAAATTTTCCAGGTTTTATTTGTACAATTTTCCAATTTTGTTACCAAAAATTGTGGTTGTTTCCCTACAAAGCCCATAGCCGGCTATTTTATTGCTATTGTTGTTTGCCGCTGCTGCTGCTGCTGCCTGATGCCTGCCCCCATATGGGGCATAAAACTTTTGTGTTTCATTCCATTGTGGGGGTTTTGCTTCTTTTTTTTTCTGCTGGCTGGGCCCCGTTGGCATTAATAGTCAGTTAGTATGCGCCATATAAACGCTCGTTGCGTTGCCCAAAAAAATAAATGAAATTAACGCCAAAAACAAAATGCTCTCGACGCCCAGTAAAAACTTTTTTATGAGGTACAAAATAGTTTTTTCTTTCAGTTTTGTTGTTGTTTTATGACCCTCGGCAGCGAAGCGAAATCAAAGGCAATTAATTAAACTGAAAAGCCAAGTTTTATCCCAAAAAAAAAAATGGTTTCAGTTTCAGTTCAAATCAATGGAAAATATTGAGAATTATTTTGAAGCATTCTCACTCTTACACACAGACACACGCACATACGTAAGTATGTACGTATACGCACGCATACACAAAATGATTTCCGTTTCCTGTTCATTAAACTTTACGAAAAGAAAGCGTCGTTGTGGTTGCATACTTAAGTATGAATAGATGATCTACTCATCATCTCTCTCTCTCTCGCTCGCTCTCTCTCTCTCTGTCTTTCTGTCTGTGTAAAAACAGAAGGCGAAACGAAGTTTGGCAAATGCTGACTAAAGTTTTTATGCCATTTTTGCAGAGGCGAATAAAGCGTACTTAAGAAAATGGTGCTTGGAGCACAATGTGATATATGGATAAATAATATACTTGCATGTTGAGTTGGAGGATGCTTTCTATTTGGTGCAGGGGTCGGCAATGTGAGCAGAGAAACATTTTGAAAGCTCTCCGCCCGAACGAATACTTTTCCAGTTAAGGCCTCATTCCAGATGGCAAAAAAAAATTATTTCGGCGCTTTGGTTCATATAAATAAGACAGCTTTTCAAAAGCATTCAGTTTTCAATGCATTTCAAAAGTGTTTCTATTCATATAAAGGATTGTGTCAAAATAAGTTTTTAAGTCATCTGAAAGGTGGCCTTAAAATAAATAAATATCTAGCTTTATAGCCCCAAAGATTTAATCCGAGCTTTTTTCGATCTATTGTTATATATGTATACATTAATATAAATTGATCTTAAGCTACAGACATTTGCATGTTATATATATGCAAATTCCATGTTAGGAATCTCAAGGAGGCCCAAAACGATATTGTTATACAGAAAATCCCTTTTTTCTAGAATTTTTAAATTCTAATTAATTGGAAAGTTCGGGAACTAAATACGTTTTATAGAATACTTCATTGTACGGAAATTTGTTATAAAGAAGTTCGAATGTATATTGGACTGTATATCCATAGGTCGCTGGTTCATATCCGGCTCGAAGGACCAGAATAAACGTAAGGGGGTTGATCCCGTAGTTTAGTACTTCCAACTTGTGTAGATTGTGGTTGTGTTTGTCTAATGTGCTCGTTAATGAATAAAATACTTGTTCACTTTTTCTACTTTAATGAGTGTGATTCCATTCGTAATAAAACTCTAAGGTGAACAGAGAACTTATTCTAGCTTAGATCTAGGTTAGAAAGGTGAGCTTCATTTGTTGCTAACAGGATGTTGCTAGACATTTCGTTGCCTACTTTCCGGCTTAATCAATAACTAAGTAAGCTCCAGAAGTTTTTTTTTTGCCAGCTGTCGCCACTTTGTCGCACCTGCAATGGCGTCGCTTTGGAAAAAGAAAATATATGCAATTTCGGTTGCTTTTCTTTCTGTTGTTGTAGTTGAACTGCTCCTAAACTCAAATTTTATGCCCACCGCTGACTTACTGCTACTAAGCTCAAATTGTATGTCCACCGCTGATTTAAAGTACAGAATAACATGAAATGAAGTGGGAAAAAATATGCAAAAACCCATCAAAAATATCAGATAATAAATTTGATATTTATAAGCAATCAGCTTTTGCTGGTTTAAATAAATGTAATAACAATAAGCAGCTGGTTTTACCAAAAAAAAAATTAAGTAAGCATGTCATATCAATTAGCTTTATTGCGACCTGAAATGATTTAGTAAACTAAATCAATATTTTTTACTCACCAGTTTTTAGAGATCATTAATTTTTTTTGAAATATACTATTAATAGAGCACTTAGTTTGTTTTTGTGGAAAACCTGATGTAAGAATGTCATATCAAGCAGCTTTATAGAGTCCAGAAATGATTTTTTTTTGTTAGCTATATCCACATTTTCTATTCTCCAGTTTTCAGAGATTTAAAAAAGAAGTATTAAAAATAAACAGGTAATAGAGCACTCAGCTTGTTTTACCGAAAAAATTAAGTAAGAATTTCATATCAATTATCTTTATAAAGATTAGAAGTGATTTTTTGAACTAGATCAATATTTTTTACACTCCAGTTTTCAGAGATCTAAAAATCAAAATTTTAAAATAAACAAGTAATAAAGCACTCAGCTTATTTAATCGAAAAAATGAAGGAATAATGTCATATTAATAAGCTTTATAGAGACCACGAATGATTTTTTAAGCCAAACTAATATTTTCCACTCTCCAGTTTTCAAAGATCTGTAAACCAATATTTAAAAAATAAACATGTAATAGAGCACTCGGCTTGTTTTCGTGAAAACTGTTTTAAGTTAAGTTTCATATCAATTATAAATGATTTTGCAAACTATATCAACATTTTCCACTCTTCCAGTATTCAGTTTCATCCTGTAAAAAAAAAAAGAGTTTTGTCCACCCATCTCTACACACTTGCACAACACTTGCGCAAGTTCCATAGGGCAGGGCACTCAGTCACCTACTAAGCCAAACTACTCGTATTTCAGTTGCCCTTTTTGATATCTTTTATGGCCATATCCTGCTGCTTCTGTCTGCTGCCCAAGCACTCTCTCTTCTCTTCTCTGAGTGCCAGAGACAGATTATCATCAGTGGCCAACTTTATTAGTGTCATTAGATGCAGTCAAAGCGCACGGCATGAAGTGGAAGCCTGTTTGTTGTTCTTGAGGCTGTTGCTGTCTCTGCTCGTATTTTTGCTGTTTCTGTTGAACGACTAACTGCAAATTAGTAGCTACTTCTAGCAATTTATCTGGGCATTGTTGGAAGACTACGGCGAGGGGTGGAGATTGAGAGACTCATTATGAATATACGCGGGTATTTGGTGCTGGTGCTGCTGCTGCTGCATTGTATGGTACAACTCCCTCGCAATGTGCGAGTATTTCATAAATTTTGTATGCTCGTTACTTTTGGCTATGAAATGGCTAAAGGTAGTTGATGCTGCCTGTCTGCCGCCTGTTTGGGTAGGGAGCAGGGAGCAGAGAGCACTTCATCAGAGCGCTAGCTAGCGAGTCGTCATCTTCTTATGTGTGTGTGTGTGTGTGCTGGCAACCTAATTTTTAGGTTTACGTTCAGTTTTAATGGGCTTGGGAGCAGACGTTGGCAGCATCCTCATCAACAACAACCGTAGGTAGCTAAATTATACCAACAACAACAACTAGTTTTGAAAACCCTCCCGGCCCCCCCACCACACCTGTCTGTCTCTTTTTCACTGTCTCTCTGTCTCTCACTCCATCTTTTTCTCCCGCTTTACTCCGCCAAAAACGCTCTCAAAACAATTGTTTCTTGTTTATGGCCAGCGGCGCAATTTTAATTTTTAGCTCTCTTCAGTTCAGAGTTTTTAGTTTTCAGTTTTTTTTTTGCATTGTTTTCGCAGCAATTTTGACCCAATGGGGCTTATTAGCTGGCTAAATTAACTTCAACTAACAAAATACAAAAAAAAAAGAGACTCAGACCAAAGGTCAAACCACATTTTAATGATATTTTTTTGTAAGCTAAAAGCAAAATCACAAATCAATGCGTGAAGTTGCGATGAGTTAGCTCAGGTAAAAGGCATTTAAGATATTATAAGGATTTAACATTAAATATATTTTTATTGGCAATGAAAATATATAAATATTTTCTCAGTTGCCAGTGGCAATTTTTCTGCTTAAATTGCCGACCCCTGCATTAAAGTAATCTGGACCCAACACAGTCTAATTTCATTCGCTAGAATAGTATATAAATATTTTTTTTTTCTTCTTAAATTGCCGACCCCTGCATTAGAGTAAACTGGACCCCCCACAGTCTAATTTTATTCGCTAGAATAGTATATAAATATTATTTCAGTTGCCAGTGGCAAATTTTCTGCTGACTTTGCCGACCCCTGCATTAAAGTAAACTGGACCCCCCACAGTCTTATTTCATTTGCTAGAATAGTATATCAATATTTTCTAATTTACCAGTGGCAATTTTTCTGCTGAAATTGCCGACCCCTGCATTAAAGTAATCTGGACAGTCTAATTTCGATTGCTAAAATAGTATATAAATATTTTCTCAGTTGCCAGTGGCAAATATTCTGCTTAAATTGCCGACCCCTGCATTAAAGTAATATGGACCCAACACAGTCTAATTTCATTCACTAGAATAGCATATAAATATTTTCTCAGTTGCCAGTGGCAATTTTTCTGCAGACTTTGCCGACCCCTGCATTAGAGTAATCTAGAATAGTATATCTAACACAGACAAATTTCATTCACTAGAATAGCATATAAATATTTTCTCAGTTGCCAGTGGCAAGTTTTCTGCTGATATTGCCGACCCCTGCATTAGAGTAATCTGAGTCTAATTTCAATCGCAAAAATTGTATATAAATATTTTCTAATTTACCAGTGGCAATTTTTCTGCTGAAATTGCCGACCCCTGCATTAGAGTAATCTAGAATAGTATATCTAACACAGTATATAAAAATTTTGTCAGTTGCCAGTGGCAAAATTTCTGCTGAAATTGCCGACCCCTGCTTTAGAGTAATCTAAAACCATCACAGTCTAATTTCATTCGCTAGAATAGTATATAAAATTTTTCTCAGTTGCCAGTGGCAAAATTTCTGCTGAAATTGCCGATCCCTGCATTAAAGTAATCTGAACCCAACACAGACAAATTTTATTCGCTGCTGGCATTGCCGATCGAATCAAGACTCATTACAATCAAAACGTTGACAAAATGTAACAAAACATTTAATGACTAGAGTCATCAAAGGAAATGCAAAAAAAAAGTCTTTGTTTTAAAAAAAAAGTTTGTCTGATTAAAAAAATATATTTTAAACAAATTGCAAAGCAATCATCAGCTTTGGGTTTCAATTCCGTTTGGGATATCGAAACGCTTACCCCCTCCCCCCTCCTGCACACTCCTCAGTCAATTGTAATCGAATATGTACGTGTTGAATGTTATGTGGGGCTTGTCATTTACTTGGAGTTGGGTTACTTTTGCTCAAGTTTTTTTGTTGTTTAATGAATAAGCTGACATTTTGTTTGGCCAGCGATTGCAAAGTTCAATATTGGTTTACACACACACACACACAAATTAAAAGTACCGAAAAATGTAACATGGCAAAAAGGAAGTGCCAGACAATTGCAGACTAACTGCAAAACTGAAAAGTTTGTTAACTAACAAACTGCTAACTTTGTTTTTTTTTTTTTGGGGTTGCAGCAGAAGATGCTGTAAATGAACTTTAACGAACTTGCTGGCAACGCAACGCAAAATGTCAAAAGTATAACATAGCCAGGGTCCCGACCTTGTCCAAAAAAGAGAGAGAAAAAAAAATAAAAGTCGATCATAAATATTTGCCTAACAACAAAATAAAGCAAACTTAAATTAGCCCAACAAAAGGAAGCAGCAGAAAACACCGTCCAGCCATAAAATGTAAATAACGGTGAAAGAAGCAGTCGAGGTAAACGTAAAGCCAGCCAACGACCATCTTCACCTGAGATGCCGGCAAGAGCTTAGAGCTTGTGCAAGGAACACAACACAAACAAAAAAAAAAACAAGTTAAATGAAGATATTTGTTACAGTCAGTGCACCTTGAAATTTTTGCTCCACCCAAAGGTGTTCTAGGCGTTGCGACGCCCCTTTGTTCAGGAGAAGTGGTAAAGATTATTTCACTTCAAGTCAGGTAGACCCAAGAAGTCATCTTAGCGCTAAACAGAAGCAACTGCGGCCAGGAAAAACCTCAACGATTTGTTATGCCTTAACACAGTACATGAAGAAATGTTCTTGGTACTTGAAATAGATAGTTATATATCTTTAAGGGAATCGCATGTTACTATTTACATAAAATGGTAATTACTTATGTTAACACTAACATTTAATATTAATATTAACATTTTGTGAACTTGAAGAATTTTCTTGGTACTTTAAATAGATAGTTACATATTTAAAGGAATAGTATGTTTCTAACATAAAATATTAATTAGTTATGTTAACTCTAACATTTGATGTTAATATTAACATTAGTGATTTAATAAAAGATTTTTAATTGATTTTTTTTCTGAGTAACTTCGACTTACGTTCTCGTTTATAGTTACTTTTGTGTGTATCTATATCTATACAATGTATATCTGTGAACTGGTTCCAAAGCTTGCATAAAACTGGTTCAAAAGTGGTTCAGAGCAATATCTTAGATTTATTTAAGCTAAGAACTTGAAATTTGGTGCTTGGGTTAAATAATATAAAATTCTATATTTTCCCGAATTAAACCCAGTTTTGAACCAGTTTAAAAAAGTGGTTCAAAGATATATCTCAGACATTATTTAAGATAAGAACTTGATATTTTGGTATTTAAGTAAATAATACAAAATTATATATTTTCCGGTAAAACCCGGTTTTGAACCAGTTCAAAAAATTGGTTCGAAAGTGGTTCAGAGCCATATCTTAGATTTATTTAAGCCAAGAACTTGAAATTTGGTGCTTAGGCTAAATAATATGAATTTATATATTTTCCCAGATAAAACCGATTTTGAACTAGTTCAAAAAAGTGGTTCAGAGCCATATCTCAAACATTATTTAAGATAAGAACTTGAAATTTTGGAGCTTGGGTTAAATAATATAAAATTTTATATTTTCCCAAATAAAACCGTTTCTGTACCAGTTCAAAAAAGTGGTTCAAAAGTGGTTCGGAGCCATATCTCAGACATTATTTAAGCTATGAGCTTAAAATGTAGTGTGTAGGTTAATAATATAAAGTTCAACATTTTACTAGTTCAATACTAGTTCCGAAATGAAAATTTAACCGTTTCAAAAATGGTTCAGCCTTATTATTTGTGCAATAATCTTAAAATTTGTTCTGTTCGTTGGTCAAACTAAACTAATTCAAACCGG
Organism: Lordiphosa mommai; assembly: GCA_018904225.1. Classification (NCBI taxonomy): domain Eukaryota; kingdom Metazoa; phylum Arthropoda; class Insecta; order Diptera; family Drosophilidae; genus Lordiphosa; species Lordiphosa mommai. The sequence continues at coordinate 459,353 of JAEIFT010000082.1, forward strand.
TTCTGGATCCAGTTGCAATACGGTTCCGGAACCAGTTTCAATAAGTGGTTCAGAGCCAAATCTCTGAATTTATTTAAGCTAAGAACTCCAAATTTTGATATTTGGGTGAATAATATGAAGCTATATATTTTCCGAATAAAAACCGGTTCTGAACCAATTAAAAAAAGTGGTTCATAAGTGGTTCAGAGCCATATCTCAGACATTATTTAAGCTAAGAGCTTGAAATTAAATATGTTGGTTCAATATAAAAAGTTAAACATTTTACTAGTTCCGAAATGAGGATTGAACCGGTTCCAAAGTGCCTTTTAGCCATATCACGAAAATTGTTTAAGCTTGGAATTTACAATTTGGTATTTGAGATAATAAGGTAAAGTTATTTATTTTCCCGAATAAAAAGCGGTTCTGAACCAGTTCAAAAAACTGGTTCGGAGCCATATCTTAGACATACTCTCAGCCAGAAACTTACAATTTGGGGTGTATGTGCTTAAAATGGAGTTGAACATTTTACGGTTTCAAAAACAGTTCTGAACTAGATTGAACTAGTTCCACAGTGGCTTTAAGCCATATCTTAGTCTGAAAATTAAAGCTGTAAACTTGAAATTTGGTGCTTAGATTAGTTAGATTTAGATAGATGGAACAACTAACACCACGAATTCCAAAAGAACCCTGTCAGAACAGCCCATTCCATTTAGATGCCCTCAATTTCTAATTGGCGTAACATTTGCATTGTCTATCAATAAGTCACATTAGTTCACTAGATCCTTCAAAGAATTAATCTGAAATCTCACCCATGCCAAGGTTCAATACAGTTCCGTTTATCTAATTATTGTATATACTTATAATCTCTGGAAAGACATGACCCATTCACATGACAGTTGTTGCCAGCTTCCCCGATTGAAGCAACACAAAACCCATAATCAAGGCCCTGCCAATCAAAACCCTCCTGCTCTCCCCCACACCACAGCTCACCTAACCCAACGTTTACCTCTTCTAGTCACCAGACTCTGGGCAAGTTGTCGAGCTGCTTTTTTTTTATTTTTTATTTGCCGCAGTCCACGTAGCTCACAGATGCTCTCATCTCAACCAATAACAACTTCTACCACATTTCAAGATTTCTAATTTTTATTTGCCTGCTTTTTGCTGCTGTTGTTGTTGTTGTTATTTCTAATTAAGTTTTTGTTTTTTTTTGTATATATTTTATATCTTTTTTATCAGTGAGTTACCCGAGAGACCTGTTTTGGATTTCTGAGTTTCTTGGGAGCTCGGGGAATTTCTAAATACGATTCTGTTGATGATTGTATAAACATTAGTTGTATTCATTGGCAAAATGTGGTTTTAAATAATTAGCAAAATGAACGATTTGCTTTGTTCCTAGAAAAAAAAAAAACAACAGTCAATACAATGTCTGATCTCACGTGAGTGGTGCCTGTTACCATCAAGGTACAGTTGCTGACATCAATTGAAAAATAATAATAATAAAAATGTAAAACATTTTTATCACGTTTCAAGGGGGCATCTCAATCGTCAACTTAAACTCAATTGGACACGTTTCCTTGTAGTAAGTGCGTGTGTGTGTGTGTGTTAACTGAAGCGCATAACGGTAATGTTAATTAGCATTTTTGGTTGGCCCACAAGTAAATGCAAAATTTTTGTGACACGCAGAGCAATTGGAATTGCAATTAAAATGCAATTGTTGGAGCAGGCGGCAAAGCCTTTTCTAATGCCCAGACGCGCGCATAGTTGATGCAATTTGATATACATATGGACGGTCGAATGAATGCACTTGGCGAAATTTGTTCACTTAAAAAAATTTACAAAATAGAGTAAGACTTTTGTTTTACGCTATGAAACTCTTAACACTCTTAAGTTAGCTGCTTGACAAAAGCTCATGGCTAAGACATCCTAAAGCTTTAGAACAGAGCTGCCCAATGCCTTTACTCGCAGGGCTCTTTTGTTGTTGCTTAGTCGCGAGCATACAAAGTCACAGTCAGAGCTCGCAGCATACGCGACAACGTATCTCTCTCTCTCTCCTTCGATATGTAATATAAGCCAAAAGTCTGTTCGAAAAAAATACAATATAAGCGTGGCTTATTTTTTAAGAAAAATTCTTCAATAAGTGAAGAAAGATCTGGCACTTTTTGAAGCTGTGTGAAAAGGTTAAGAATTACAATCTCATCAAAAATAAAGCCAAGAATGATTAATTCTTAAAAATATTGTCTGTAATTAAAAATAAAATACAGGCAAAATGATTCAACGATTTTTAAAGTTGTATAAATCAAGTTTCGAAAAGTTTAGGAACCAACCTGCTAAACGAACCTTAGGCTATACAAGGGTATGAAACCACCGGACCAAACGTTCTGTATAACTTTTTACAGGCTATTTAAAAACATATTTACCCAGGACTATTAGGTTAAAAAATTTTATATAAAACTATGCAAAATCCGCTGTCTATTTATAACTGAAGGGATTGTCAAAAAAAAATTTCCATTAGTTTTGGTGAATTTTAAATATAATGGAGTGTAAGTTAATGATCTTTCGCGTAAATCTGTGAGTTAATACTTGCTGAAATATTTCGTAATACACCGATTAAGAAATACTACTACATGAGGCACCGATCCTTTACTTTACAATTGTTTTAATGATGAAATTGTTGAGAAAACTATTGTTATTCGTATTTGCTTAGCCCTATAGCTATATTTAACCCTTACATTAACCGTAACATGAACTGTTACGTTACGTTACATAAATGTTAACCGTTATGTTACCCGTTACAAGAACTGTTACTTCATGTAACGTTACTTTAACCGTTACATGAACCGTTTCGTTAACCGTTACATTATTCGTCAACAGTTACGATAACCGTAACGGTATTCATTACATGATCTGTTACATGAACCGAACGATATCCGTTACCGTTACATGAAAGTTAAAAATTATGTTAACCGCTACCTTAATCTTTACGTTAATCGTTACGTTAATTATTACGTTAATCGTTACGTTAAACGTTACGTTAACCGTTACATGAACGGTTACATAAACTGTTACATGAACCGTTACGTTAACAGTCAACACTTACATTAACCGTTACGTTAACCGTTACGTAATCCGTTACATGAACTTTTAAATAAACCGAACGTTAACCGTTACCGTTACATGAACGTTAAAAGTCACGTTAACCATTACATGAACCGTTACGTTAACCGTTGCATAAACCGTTACGTTAACCGTTACATGAACTTTTACATGAACCGAACGCTATCCGTTACCGTTACATGAACTGTTACGGTACATAAAAATTAACAGACACGTTAACAGTTACGTTAACCGTTACGTTAACCGTTGCGTAATCCGTTACATGAACTGTTACATTAACCGAACGTTAACCGTTACCGTTATATGAACGTTAAAATTTACGTTAACCGTTACATGAACCATTAAGTTAACAGATACGTTAATCGTATCGTTAAATGTTACGTCAACCATTACATGAACTGTTACATGATCTGTTACATAAACCGTTACGTTAACTGTTACGTTAACCTGTATTCTATAACCCTAATAAAATAGTTTTCGAAATATAATAATAGGTAATCTCTGGTTCTAAAATATTGTTAATTTTTTTGTACCGAAACTGTTTTAAAAAAGTAGGAGGTCCGGTTCGGGTTCATGCTTCGGATTAAAAAATGGAACAAACCTGAGCCAAACTTTTTTTAAAGGGTTCGGTTTGGGACCATTTTCCCGCCTATTATTTTACATTATTTTCCAGCAATTTAATAAAACATAACAAAATTATTCTTTGAGCTTTCGAGTTCAAAAGAAATAAAACTCAAGCCCGTATAAAACATTCAAAAACATTTTTAGCTAATAAATTCTGGAAATTACAGTTGAAAATTTGTTTTCGAAATTAACAATATTTTGTTCAGTGTAAAATAGTGCAAAAAAAAATCTTCTCATGTAGATTACCTGCCCGCTGTCTGCCTGCCAATAGCATTTGCATATGGATTTGGGATTTGAGGGGTCTACCCCTTTACACCCCTGCAACCACCCTCCTTCTGTCCCCACTCAACACCGACACATATGTACGAGTATGTTTGGGAGCCCTGGCATAGCAATTTGTCAACATGACAAATACCAAAAAACTGCCATCGAGTTGAGTCGAGTCAGTGAGATGGACTGACAGACAGACAGACTGACTGACTGTAAGACTGAGAGGCAGCGGGACAGACAGGCTTCAAGTAGCGGCATCGTCTGATTGGCGAACGACTGCTAAATGTATGCATGAAAAATGCATTAGAGCCGCCACAGAAACAGAAGCAAAAGCAGACAACGACTGCGACGACGATGATGTCGATGCCCAGATACAACAGAGTTTATAGTGCGCTTGTTTTCAGACGACATCCTAATGATGACATGCCACAGAGAACAACAAGAGCTGCAGCCCGGATAAGCGCATGAAGGTAAAGCCATTGGGCGGAGGAGGACGAGGACGAGAAAGGGGAAGCTGCTTTTGGAAATGCATTAGAACTAAGCTGGCAAGCAAAATGTGTAGTGAGCGAGAAACAATTGAGCTAAGCCATTGAGAAAGAGAGAGAGAAAGAGTTTTGGATTAGGCTGCTTGAAGAATGATTCAATTAGATTAGAAAACAAAAGTTGATACGATACTATTTGAATAGACCTTTGTCTGCAGTTTTTTCAAAAGCACGGTCACACTGTCTTTTTTTAAAACAAGTATCATTCCGTAAGACTGAGGTATTCTAAGTCATAAGTGGAACCGAAAACTTAGTACCAAAAAAAAAATACAAAATTTTTTATTCCAATCTTTAATTTTAAGAGCAAAAGAGAAATGAACTCAGCTGATTTTTAAAGCTTTAATACTTAAATATCACTTTTATCGGGGTACCTTTTTTTTTATCTATTTTAGTAAAGAAACTGGGTCACCATTGGTCACCAAATTTATTTTGTTAAAGTTTCCTAAACTAAGTTACTTCTAATTTCTTTATTTAATCTTAGTTGAAATTGAAAGCTACATATTTCCGTGAAACACCGTATAAAGATGTATTTATTTATAACTGCTATTTTATTTAAAACGTCGGGGTCATCAAGTGAATTTTGTTGAAGTTTTCTAAACTAAGTTACTTAACATTCTTGTACCTAATCTAGGTTCAAATTGAAAGCTGCACAATTCGGTGAAACACCATATAGAAATGTTTATATTTATATCAGATATTTTAGTTAAAAAAAAGTCGGGGTCACCAAGTGCATTTCATTAAAGTTTTTTAAACTAAGTTACTTAAAACTTCTTTACTTAATCTAAGTTCAAAGTATAAAGCAACATAATTCCGTGGAACACCAAATAAAGATGTGTGTATATGTGATATTATTACCTAAAACGTCGGGGTCACCAACTGTATTTCGTTGAAGTTTTCTAAACTTTGGTACTTAAAATATCTTCACTTAGTCTAGGTTGGAATTGAAAGCTACATAATTTCGTATAACACCATATAAAAATGTATATATTTATATGTGATATTTTAGTAAAAACGTCGGGGTCACCAAGTGAATTTTGTTAAAGTTTTTTAAACTAAGTTACTTCAAATTTCTTTATTTAATCTTTGTTAAAATTTAAGGCTATATAATTCAGTGAAACATCATATAAAGATGTATGTATTTATATGTGATATTATAAGCTAAAACGTCGGGGTCACCAAGTTAACTTTATTGAAGTTTTCTTAACTGAGTTACTTAAAATTTCTTTTCTTAAGCTTAGATCTCATAGGCAATTGATTTGCGTGTTTCCGAATTCCGATTTGATTTTTGTGTAAACTTTTAGGTTAGAAGAAACTCGGAATTGTTCTACCAGTGGTTTCATTTCGACAAAAAAGGAAAGAAATCTAATAGCCACAGATTTGCAAATTCAAAATAGAAACGTTTACACGAAAATTGAATCGGAATTCGAAATTAGTTTAAAGTCCTGTAAAGTAAAGTCTATAGTCAGTTTTGAGCAACTTAGCTTTATGCTTTTGATGACTTTGGCAAAAGTACAACAAAAACAAAGAAAAACCCCTCCTTCAAGTTCTGTTTTGTGTGCGATAAGGGCCTTGTTAAAACACAGGGAGATAGAGAGAGAGTGAGAGATAAAGAGAAGAAAACTGCCGCAAATTTAAACAAGATAAATGTTTGTGCTGCAATTAGACACAAAATGAAACTAAATACGCGACAGAGATACGGCAGCAAATTATAAAACGAAAGTTCTCAACAACAATTAGACACTGAGAAAGCACCAGATGGAAAGAAAAATGAAACAAAACCCCCTGCGGGCAATTGGAACACATTGAAAATGTTTTATTTAATATGCAAAATGGTTTTTATTTTTTTATTTTTGTAGGGACTTACCTGTCAACAGTTTCCTTAATCCATTCTCAGTGCCAGAGTTAGAAAGAGACACACACAGAGTGAGAGAGAGTGTAACAGAGCGGGAATTGATTTTTTTTCCAGGTCAGTGTATGAGCTGAGCAGGCAACAGGTAGTAGGCCCATTAGCAAACAGGCAAAAGGGCACAACACACACACACACGCACACTCTCACACACTCAAGCACTTTTTCTCAACCAAAAAAAAAATATAAAAACCAAAAAACAATTAAAAAAAATATACACAAAATTTTACAATTTTTTGCGCGCGTTCAAAAAAAAAAGCTTTGTTGTTGTTGTTATTGTTGCGGTTGCTGCGTTTTGTACTGCCACGGCGCGCCTATGAATCTCAACTGGAGACGCAGACGAAGTCAAACCCAGAAAAATTAAAGGCAGACAGCAAGCAGCGACGCTGACAGAGTCAGAGACAGAGACACGTAAGTAAGTTTGTTGCCTGTTGAAGTCTTTCGTTTTTTTTTTCTCGTTTGCATTGAGAGAGAGAGGGAGAGAGAGAATTTCAGGTGTGGTTCGAAAACAACAAAAACCGGCAAAAATCTGACTAGAATTGAGTATGTATGCATGTGTATGTAGATGGGTAGGTAGATGTGGGTATGCATATAGAACAACATGATGAAAAATAATATGTATTATGACCGAACAATGAACAGTTTTAAGACAGATTAGGCAAAAAATTATTGAGCGTATGAAGCTAATCAAATTTTGTTATTTTTCTTACAAATTTTCACTAAGAGTGAAAGCTGACCAAAACATTTATTTGCTAAACATTTTAACAACATGTTGTTGGCTGCTTCAAGCTAATCAATTAACTGTTTAATATGTTTACATTTCTCTAAATTAACTTCTAGAAGGTGGCGCAAAATACTTGAAAATTTTTGTTGTTAATTTCTAGAGAATGCTGTATTTTGTTTTAGATTATTTCTCAAAATTTTGAAATCATTTGTTTAAAAAAATGGAATAGGTGGCAAAACTGGTTCAAAGTTTATAAAATTTTTAACAATATGTAAATATTTCCCTTAATGAAATCAAGTGCAAAAATCTTTATTATTTTGCTGCGAATATAGAAAATGGATACATTTTTAGTTTCCATTTTTATACTATAAAAATTTTTAAATTGTTTTTTAATGATTTTTAAGCTATTTTCTTCTAAAGTATTTTGGGCATTAAAAAAATTCTATACGCTAGTTATGGAAAATCTGGACAAATATTTCTTACTCCGATAAAAATATGCTAATTCTATAAGCTCAAATGTTAAATTTTAAAATAAATTATTCCTTATTTTCAAAATTTTTTGGACATCAAATGATGCATTTTTAGAGGTGACACAGAGATTTCTGTCACCTCTAAAAATGACGCTTTACTCAAGTTTTAGGGAAAACCCGAAAAAATTGAATTGTGACGTTTTTCTGACACTTAAAAAAAATTACCCAATGCATAAGCCCAACATTTTCTTAAGTATTTTGGCCATTGCATTTAAACGATTGCTTTGTTGTCGAGATATTATCGATAACTGTTTTCTCGATTTTTTACAAAATATGCCTCAATCTTTTCCAACACTGTTTTTAACCATGTTTCCTACACTGTTATGAACATTTTTTTCTGACACTGTTTTCAAACATAGTTAGGCATTATTGTTTTCCAACCCTCTTTTCTACCCTAATTTCAACATTGATTTCCCATTTTGTTTTCCAACACAGTTTTTCAACACTATTTTTTTGCATTTGCTTTTCAATAATGTTTTCCAACACAATTTTCCAACACTGCTACCCAGCACTGTTTTCCAACACTGTTTTTAGCAATGATTTCCAACACTATTTTACAACACTGTTTTCCAACATAATAAATAAGCAACAATTTCACATCAAAGCCTTGTGAGTGTAAACCACACACGCACTTTATTTTTTTTGCGGTTCTATAGGTTATTCTTAGGTTAGGTTGAGGCGGTTGCTGAATTAGGGAACTCTTCAACACACTTAGGCCATTAAGTTGGCCCGCTTGCGGACTTGTCCGTTTCTCCTATTTGTGGGGACTGATTTCAATTTCCTGAGTTACTTTGTGGTAGGAACCTTTTATGGAGCTAGGTCCATCCTGATGCCTTTATGAATCCTGAGATTTGTCTTGGAGAAATATCCTAATGTATCTGTTAGGAAGTGTGAGTCGAGGAATTTCTTTTGTCAACGACTAAGAGCCGAATACGAGCAGAAGAAATGTGAGGCAAGTTCCACTTCTTCCTCCTCCCTGCAGTTTCTGCAGAAATCATTGGAGGGGGCAACTAGTCTGGCGGCATGAGTTCAGACCTGTAAAAGACCTAACGACGGCTGCGCAGTTAGGTCCAATGAACGTTTTTCGCTGCGATTCGGCTAAATCAGTCACGCTGACCTGCAGTTACTAACTGACTGAAATTTTTGAGTAGATTTCTGCTCGACTAATTCTATGATAATGAGCCAACACGTAGCCATAGGCATACCTACATTTTCCATATCGGTGAGAAGGTTGGTGGGTTTTCTTGGTCCCAGACAAACAATTTTAAAAGTACACCATATTTTCTAAAAAGACTTTTTTAATCTTTTAAAATTGATTAGATATACCAATAAATAAATATCTTTCTATTTTAAGCAATTATTTATTTAACTTTTCTTTATTTTTAAAATCAATCAAAAAAATAAAAACTTGAATAAAATTTTGATTCTTAACTTTAGGAATCTTAACAAGTTCATAAAAAGAAACTACAAAAATATTTTCATAAACCTATAATATGTAGAAAAATATATATATTTTTTTTAAATTTTATCGAAGAATTTCTATAAAATAAATGTGAATATTATGCTATAAGATTGGATTGAATAAGAAAATAAATTAAATTTTTTTTTTTAATTCTGAAAATTAAATAGAGTTTCTAGAAACTGTGAAAAATGTATGTACATTTTTAGGAGTTTCTAGAAATTATGAACTTTTTTAAAACCAACTTTAAATTTTGTGAAAAAAAAATGTTTAAGGGACTTAAGGAATTTGTGGCCCACGGGCCTGCCATTGAAACACATCGCCTCAAAATCGTTTTCGTGCTTTATTCTAGCGAGCTAAAAGCCCGATAGGCACTTGTAAAATATTTTAAACACTCCGAGCTTAAGAACACACTCTCAAAAACATTAAAGAAAGATAAAATGACCCATTGGATTCAACATTTATTATGTTTGAAAGTATTTCTGAATTCCCATATGAAGTTAATAGTCTTACTAGAAAAAATAAATTAGCTTCATCGCATTACAAACTTCGCCTCACTTGAGCCACTATTATTTTTCTGAAAAAATTTAAGGAGTGATCAGAAAAAATAAAAAAGGTCAGACAAAAATCCCATTTTTCCCTGTGTAAAAGCTAGAACTATGCAGTCCGTAATTAAATGCTTCATTCCCTTAAATTCTCACTTATAAACGTTTTCTCATTTTTATGATTTTGAAATTAAGGTGGACATTATTAAAATATTAAGAAAGCATATGTTGGCTACTTTTTGGTTGCTTTTCAATTATTTGTTGGTCGTTGTAGACACAAGCATAACTAGAAACATTAAAGTCTTAGTACTTTTTGAAGATTTAACTTTAATAAGAATAAACTAGTAAGTTTTAGCCTGCTCTAGGTCATATAGAAGCTATTTTAAAAGGTTCCCACCTTCAGAAATCTTTGCTCAATTTTAGAATATTTAAAAAAGTGTTTGGGAATTTATAGTGCAGGTTTCTTTTCAGTTCTCGAATACCGATTCTTCAGAAATTCAATACATTGGTTCCAGATCCGATTTTATTTCTGACTTGAAATCAGTTTCTTTCTTTCTTTTGAAAATTTAAAAAACTTATTAAAAGTTTCTTTATTTTTCAAAAATTGCTTAAAATTGGTAAAATGTTGAAAAAAAATCAAAAAGTATTTAATTGTTATATAAAAATTTCCAGCTCAAATTTTTATGGTTCTAAAGACCGGTTTCTCATCTCCTACATCATATAATAAGTAACAGAGAGCTATATAGAAGATCAGAAATTGGCCCTTAGACTTCTAAAACAATTTTGCAATATTTTTTTTATAAGGAAACTTAAGAATTTTTAAAGTATAAATTTCTAAAATAATTTTTCAAAATAGTTACAATTTCAAATGGAAAGTTTTTTTAGAAATTTTTGATGTATCATATTTTTATTATTTAACCATGAATTTTGTCGGCATTTTAAAATTTTTTAAAAAAAGTTTTAAATTTATAAGAATGTTATATAATTTTTGCAAATTTTTTTGGTTAACTCTCAGGCAGTTTCAAATGCGCAAAAGTTTGATATTGTGGTGGAACGGCTTTCTACATACACAAATCTGTACATACAGACATAAATACTTTACGTCTAGCATTAAACAAATTTGTAATAAATTTTATGCTCATGGAATCTTAAGGTTTTATTCTCTCTGGGTCTCTCTCTCTCTCTGTCTCTCTCGCTTTTGGTGTGTCTTTGAAAATCGGGTCGCGTTGGCTGTTTAGTTATTCTATGCAGGTGTGTGTGTGTGTGTGTGTGTGATACCTGTTTGTCCACACACAGACACACAGCAAGATCATCATCATCATCATCATCATCGTGATCATCGCCATCTATCCCAAGTTGGCTCTTTTCACCTTTCCTTCTGTTTCTTACATATTTCTTTTTCTAGACTCTAGTTGAGATTCTTGTGTGCCTTTTTGTGTGGGTTTCTTAATCCATTAACTTGGCTCTCTCTCTCTATCTCTTTCGGCCATTTGGTGACGAGGCATTTAAGCCGGTTAAAAAAACTAATTTTCCTTAGCTTTTGTTTAATGAAAATTTTCTTTAAGCAGGACTGACTTCTAGTGCCTGTCATATAAAGTGCTTAGAGAGCGAGAGAGAGATCGTTTGCCACGCTCAACGATCAACAACGACAACAATTTAGAAAATTAGTTGCACAGTCTACAAAACTTGTTCATTGGCTTTCTAACTGGAGAGTGGTGACCGAGAGGGGGGACTTGTTGGCGGGAGTGGAGTTAAGTTCCACATGGTCACATTGCAATATGCAAATAAGCAAAATTGTAATTTTTGTATCTCCTTCTTCTCTCACTCAATCTGGCAGTTTTGTAGCATTGAACTTGATCTTAAAAAATAAATTTAGATTTTCAACGCTATATAGAAAATATTATTCAAAACTGGATTGGAGCAACAATTTGTGTATTGCATTTGGTTTGCTATGAAATTCAAACCATTTATTGAGCATGGAAATTTTATAAAGATTCAGTTTGCTTTAACTAAAAGGGAGCCTAGACTATTATAATTGACGCATGTAGAACAAAATACGATTGTTCTTGGGAGATGATATATGATTCCAAAACTGATTTGGAAAAAAGTGTTGGAAAACAATGTTGAAAAACAGTGTTGGAAAACAGTGTTGAAAAACAGTGTTGGAAAACAGTGTTGGAAAACAGTGTTGGAAAACAGTGTTGGAAAACAGTGTTGGAAAACAGTGTTGAAAAGCAGTGTAGGCTAACAATGTTGAAAACAGTGTTGGAAAACTATAATGGAAAACAATGTTGAAAATAGTGTTGGAAAACAATTTTAGGAACAGAGTTACAAAATAATATTGAAAAGCAGTGTTGGCTAACAATATTGAAAACAAGATAAAATCGTATGCTTTAGGAGCCTTCTTTAAAAACTGAATGCTGGATATTTCAAATATATCTAAATAGATATTTTTTCGATATTAAAAATCATTTCGATAAGGAAAAAAATCGATTTTATCGATATTACCAATATTTTCGATAATTAAAAAAAATTGCTTTTTCTATTTACGTAATTGAGTCTGCAATAGACAAGGATTTAAGAAATTTGTGTTCTGTTGTCGGATAGCCGAAACCAAGCGCTCCGATGGTACCGAGCTTTCTGGTGAAATAAGTTGGATAGCGCTATCAATTGGGCTTTCTCTTCAAAAAATTTCTCATCGCTTTTAATTGAGAATGATATTTAAAGGCTTGCTTTTCCATATTCCGTATAGATTGGATATTGCTAAACACTTCAGAGATCCACCAACCATTTTACCTGAAGTTTGGATTCAGGTTGAAACTAGTTCAATATTTTATTTAAATGAAGTTTGTGTTCTGTCGAACTAGATCAATACACAATATATATACACTTTTTAAAAATTTTATTTTAATGAATTTTGGGTTCAGGTTGGAACTAGTTCAGTGTTGTATTTAAATGAAGTTTGTGTTCAAATTGGTACTAGTTCACTACACAATATACAAAAATTTGTGTAAAGATGTTATTTAAATAAAGTTTGGATTCAGGTTGGAACTAGTTCTATATACTAGTTCGTTTAGGTTAACACTTCGACAGTAACAGAAGTTTTTAGCCCAAAATCTATAATTTATTGCTCTTTTTAAAAGGATGAAAGTGATTCATCAGTATAAGGTTTTCAAGGTTGAGTTCTGTTTGCAATTTGAGGAACTAGTTTAGTTCATTAAATTTTTGTGTTGAGTTTAAGGTGCAGTTTTTAGATTTTAAACTTTCTCCGACATTTTTACAAAATACTTTCTTACAATTGTTTAACTGTGCTCAAAGGAACTAGTTCGGCTTACCGAATGTTAAGTTTGGAAGTTTTTCAGAGTTCCATTATGGATTTACTAGTTCCCTATAGACTTCAAGCAATTTTGATTGCATTTAAACAGCTTGAATTTGCTGCTCTTGGAGCTGGTTCACCCACCTAATGCATGAACTTGCAGTTCTTGGAACTAGTTCACCCACCTAATGCTTGAACTTGCAGTTCAGGAACTAGTTCACTTGCCTTAGGCTTGAACTTGCAATTCCTGAACTAGTTCACCCCACCTAATGCATGAACTTACAGTTCTTGGAACTAGTTCACCCACCTAATGCTTGAACTTGCAGTTCAGGAACTAGTTCACCCACTTAATGCTTGAACTTGCAATTCCCAAACTAGTTCACCCCACCTTATGCTTGAACTTGCAGTTCTTGGAACTAGTTCACCCACCCAATGCCCAATGGCAACAATAGAAACATTTTTGAAACCAAAAATCGGAAGTTTTCCAACTGCAAGTGGACTTGAAATTCCCCTTCCCAGATTTCTGGTAGCAACAAATTTGGAAAATAATTCTACTGCAGTGGCAAATAAATTGTTGCTCAGATTGTCAGAAGCGAAAAAAATGATTTACAGCTGGCCTGCAAATGGCTCATTTATCATAAGCTCTTCACAAAGCTTCTACGAAAAGTACACAAATTTTGTGTTTTTTTTTTTTTGGCTTTTTTGAAGAATACCACTCCAAGTTCTTGGGCTGTCTGTTTTGTTATTTTGTGGCTCAAACTTTCACCTTGTCGCTGAGGAGTGTGGCGAAACCAAACACTCTTGAAAATTGTCTACAGAACTTGCAAATCATTTGCTTCCGCTTGTCCTGGACGCCCCAAAAACTCAAGAGAGGGAGAGAGAGAGAAAGGGTTTTGTTTTGGTCAACATCCAACTACTGGCTGGGGGGGACTGGCTTTTTTCAAGAACGGGTTTTCGTCTGAGCGGCCGTGACTAAAAAAGGAAGTTGCTCGTAAAGTGGCGAAAGCCGCCAGCAACACACAACAACAACATTAGCAAATTCTGCAGCGCTTTCTTTATTTCTAGCCAACTTCCTTCTCTGTGTGTTTCTTTTTAGCATTATTTAGAAATTATTGCACTTTTTTTTTTAAATAAATTTTCTTTTTTTTCGTAATTTTGTTTACATTTTTTTTTTCGTTTCACAGCATAAAAAAAAATTGTTGACTTTTTATGCACACTCACTGGAAAAAAAATAGCAAGAAATTTACCCGATTGCGATAATTCGTTGAATTTTTGGTATGGACTTTTGTCAGTTTGTTTATGCGATTTGAAATGCTTTTTTTTAGCTTTGCTTTGTTGTTTTTGTTTTGCAGTTCTTGGAGACGCTTTGCACACGTTGGTTAAAGACGGGGGGAGACTTTGGGTTTAGCTTTTGCCGCGCTGGCTGACCGTTCACGACAACGCTCCGAGAGCGACTGATTGACTGGCTGACTTAACCATCAAAGCTGGCCAAACCAGATGAACACTTACTGGCACACACACACACACATGCAACATGCTCGAAGGTTGCGTTTGAGCTGAGATTGAGACAGTGGCAGTGACAATTGACAAGGGGGGATCGAAAGGCATTCGATTTCCAAATGGAGAAAAAAGTATTTCATTTTGCTTTATTGAAAAATCATTTTGGTGAGCACCTTGTTTCACGTTTAGATACTGTCAGCCTAGATTGTGTGATCGAGATTTTAATACCCGTTCTTCGTAGAGTAAAAAGGGTATAACAAGTTCGTGCAAATGTATATAACAGGCAGAAGGAATCATAAAGTATATGTTTTCTTGACCAGCATGAAAAGCAGTGTTGATATAGCCTTATCCGTCTCTCCATCTGTCTATACGAACACCTAGATCTCAGAGTCTATAAGAGCAACTATATAGATACCTATTTTCAGAGTTGACTCGTATTGCCTGCATCCAGATCAAGTCTGATTCATATTTTTGCCACGCCACCTTCCGCCCCCGCAATAGCAAATATTTAATAACTCCTACAATTTTACAAACATTTATATAAATGTATACAAATGTATATCCTCAATATCTACAATCTGTGAAATTTTTAGAAAGATTGAATAATATATGCCGAAGATATACAAATTGCATCTTATTTCAAATATATATTCGGGGTCACTAAGCTATCTTAATGTCTCTATATGATTACATTAAATGATTATATTAACATTTTATGTTTAATTACTTTCTATGTTAACATTTTACCTTAAGTTAACATTTTGTGTTAAGTTAACATTTTATGTTAATACGTTTTTATACCCTTGCAGAGGGTATATTAAAATTGTCACGATGTTTGTAACGCAGTGAAGGAAGCATTTCCGACCACATAAAGTATATATATTCTTGATCAGCATGACGAGCTGAGTTCATTTCCGTCTGTCCGTCCGTCCGTCTGTTCGTCTGTCCGTCTGTTTCTATGCTAACTCCTCCCTCAGTTTTAAAGCTATCTTGACCAAACTTTGCATAAAGTCTTTAAATAAAAATACGCTGCACATTTGTCGGAATCGGCCGGATCGGATGACTATATCATATAGCTGCCATAGGAACGATCGGTCCAAAAACTAGTTCTAATGAGAAAAACTTTTTTGTTTTCAATCGTAGCGTCACTAATCGTGGTATATATTAGTTTTATATGCTTCCACACAATTTCGGAAAAATTTATCAAAATCTGATGACTAAGCATATAGCTGCCATATAAACGCGCGGTCCAAAAACTAGATCTAGTGGGAAAAACTTATTTGTTTTCCATTGTAGCGTCACCAAACGTGGTATATATAAGTTTTATATACTTCCACTCAATTCTGGAAAATTGATCGAAATCGGATGACTATAGCATATAGCTGCCATTGGAACAATCGGTTCAAAAACTAGTTTTAGTGAGAAAAACTTTTTTGTTTTCCATCGAAGCATCACCAATCGTGGTATATATTAGTTTTATATACTTTCACACAATTCTGGAAAAATTTATCGAAATCGGATGACTATAGCATATAGCTGCCATAGGAACAATCGGTTCAAAAAACTAGTTTTAGTGAGAAAAACTTTTTTGTTTTCCATCGTAGCATCACCAATCGTGGTATATATTAGTTTCAAGAAGTCGTACACGACCGACTTTAACTCACGCCCTAGTATTCTTTTGGGTTATGTGAAGTATAAAAGTTTGGTACAAGACTTGAAAGCCCATATTACACGCGTTATAAGCGAGATATCGTTAGCAATGCTGAACAGAACGCTTTAGAAAAATCGGAAAACACTTTTCTGCGGGTCCGATAAATTAAAAGTTCATTAACAGTTGTTTATTACTTGATTTAGAAAAGGTAAATATTTCAAATTATTTTAATTAAAGAGTTAAAAGCATTCCTTAATAGCGATGACGATAAAACAGGCTAGAATGTTCAATTTCATGTTTTGGCCAGTTTTCAGTGCATTTTGTCTTTTCGATTTATAGCTGTAAAAGTCAGTGAACAATTCTGTTCTTTTCACAAAGTTTAAGCAACAATAAAAATTGATTTTTTTGTTGCGTTAAATAATTTATTTCAATAATTTTCATGAAGAAAACTTCACTAAAAAATTGCAACGTCAGATTAAAAAACGCTTATAAAGAAAGAACGAGAAAAGATTTTTTAATTTGATAAATTGGAAAATAATCTTATAATATTTCAAAAACTACTGAAAAAAGGTTCATACAAAAAAAGTTGCCCAATTCGTATAGTTTGGCAATTTTATTATCCGAGTCAAAACCCACTTCCGTTTTATGTAACGTTACGTTAGGGCATATTTTTATACACTTGAAAAGTGTATATTAATTTTGCCCAGAAGTTTGTAACGCATAGAAATATTCATTTCCGACCATATAAACTATATATTATCTTGATCAGGACGACGAGCCGAGTTCAATTCCATTTGTCCGTCCGTCCGTCCGTCTGTCTGTCTGTCTGTCCGTCTGTCTGTCTGTTTCTACGCGAACTAGTCCCTCAGTTTTAAAGCTATCGAGCACAGAGTCTTCTTTTTACTGCACGCAACTAATATGTCGGAACCGGCCGGATCGGATGACTATATCATATAGCTGCCATAGGAACGATCGGTCGGAAAATAAGTTTTAGTAAGAAAAACTTTTTTGTTTTCCATCGTAGCGTCCCTTATCTTGGTATATATTAGTTTTATATGTTTCCACATAATTCTGGAAAAATGTATCAAAATCGGTCGGTCAAAAAACAAGTTCTAGTGAGAAAAACTTTTTTGTTTTCTATCGTAGCGTGCCCAATCTTGGTATATATTAGTATATATTAGTTTTTTTTGCTTTCACATAATTTGGAAAAAATTTATCAAAATCAGATGACTATAGCATATAGCTGCCATAGGATCGATCGGTCGGAAAATGTGTTTTACTAAGAAAAGTTTTTTTTTATGGTGTCAAATTTTTATTATCAATGATTTAAAAAATTTAAATATCTGATATCTATATCCTATATATATTTTACCGGTTAAATCAGTTGGAGTAAACTTTTTCAAGTGTATTAAAACTTCGGCGCAGACGAAGTTAGCTTTGCCTTCTCGTTATTTATATCTTTGAGTCGTGTGGGACGATTCTAATTTTTCTAAATAAAGTGCTATTGAATTACTACCTGAATAAAAAATGGTTTTAAAAAACTTGTCTCTTAAAAATTTTTTTTAAATATATTTTTGGAAATTCCCATATGCAATTATTTAACATTCTTTGCTTACAACCCACGTTTAAAGACAATCGGATCAAAATAAAATGTTTGTCCCACCAGCTTTTACGAGTATTTTCCTCCCTTGGGGTGGAATTTCCCAAAAACCTAATTTCTATTACTTACCGTTTGGACTGTGCGTAGATGAGAAGAAACCCTTTAATATATAGAAAGAGAATGTATCAAAACTTTGATTTTTTAATATTTTAGACAGGTGTTTTTTAAAGTTTTTATGTCTGTTAGAAGAATAAATCTACCCACCTTAATGAAGATTTAAGTCGCTTAAAGTGGCATTCAAACTGTTTCGCCTTAGCCCTTTTTATAATATAAGGCTGCAAGCCGTTTCTTGGGAAGCTCAAGCCGAACCTAAGCCCCAGCATATTTATTTTTACTGCCAAAAGCGAACTTCAAGCGAAATATAAAATATAATTAAAGAGATTGGTTTTATTTGTTAGTTTAGGGCCGATTTCTAAATCGAAATAACAGAGTAAAATTTAGTTTTATCTAACACATCTGGCCCTTAGAGTTCACGACTATCTGCACCCCAAAGAACTAACAAATAAGCCTTAAAATAAACGAAAATGTTCCAAAATAAAAAATGAAACGAAAAACACGGGCGACTATAAGCTACCCAAGTCCCTTTTCCGGTCATTCCCAACTGAACATTCTCCTTTAGAGGAGATATGGCTATAGTCAACACAGATAGTAATTCCAAGCAAAGCCATTTTGCAATCAATCAAGTCCTCGTTTGTGTTCTTAGCACTTTGTTATTTGAAGCCTCAACTGACAATGCAAAAATTCTTTAAAATCTTTCAAGAAATTTCAAAATATTTTTTTACAAAATTTACTCTGTATTATTTCAAAACAAAGCTATCAAAAATTGCACCGCATTTCTAGTCTCTAATCAAAATTTAAAATGTGTGCTTGCTGAACCCCTTTAATGCCGCACGGCACGCCTTTGGCTAAGCCTAGTTTGAGCTACAAGTTGCATGCAACATGTTGCATGTTGTGTTTTTATTTTGGACAATTGTTGCTGCTGCTGCTGCTGCCGCCGCCGCTGTGTAGCTGTTGCTGGCGTAGTGCGTGCTTCTAATTGACACTTTTCGAGAACAACTTGTTGAGTTTATTGTCATCTTAATGGAGAGTGTGTTTACTTACCCTTACGACTCACACACACACACACACACACACCCACCCCAGCAACTCTCGAACTGTCTCCTGGTGGGGGAGAAAGAGACAATTTAAACACAAATTTATGTATTATTAATGCTTTAAGCATTTTCCCTCCTCTTAAGCGAAATACGCTGGAAATTATGTAAGCAATTGAATTTTAATTTGCTGCTCTGGAAATTCTATATAATTTAAAAAAAATATATATATAAAATAAATATAAAAATTTCCAAGTACGGCTTACAACTTGCAACATGTTTGGTGGGAGTTTGGTTACGACCATCAAGCGTTGAAATGAAATTAACTGCAACAGGTTGGTCAAGTTGAAATTGGTTAGGATCGTGAGAAAAATAAAAGGAAAAAAGGAAGAGGATTATAAAGGGGATGGGTAAGGGGTGAGATATAATATCAGACATTTTAAAAAGTTGTACGCCAGATGGGTGCCACATTTGCTGACAAACTTGACGCTTCTAAGAATACTTTGTAGAGAGTTTAAGTCTTTAAAACCATTGAGAGAACTAAAAACAATTTTTAGATGCTCTCAAGGAATAATATAAATCATATATTATTTCGTTTAATTTTTCTTCCACCTTTCTCCCTGTCTCATACAAATTACAACCTAAAAAAAAACCTTGATAAACTTGAATTATTCCCCACTGACATCGTCATCAACTCGTCATATTCTAGTTTCTGATAGATCTGACCAGCTTTTCAGCAATAATCACGCATTCAACTGACTAACCTTGGCATTGTTTATGCCTTGCAATTTGTTGATAGTTGCAACATGCCTAAAAAACTAAACACAGAATTCTGCCATACCATCTGTATTTTGTAAATACATTTTAATGGAAATGTGTTGGAAACTTGGGGTATTTTTTGTTTTTGTTCTACCTGCAACGAGATGGAGACAGCGATAATGCAATACAAACATTTGAAATGAGCAAAAATTGTTGATTTTTAGTTCCGTATAATCCGTACCTGTTGGTGATGTCACACGAACACGATCCAGGGCAAATGGTTTGATATTTGTCTGGGGGTTTTTTGTTTTTACTGTAAAAAACTCGGGACATGGTGGAGCCAAATTTTGTTTGGGTTAAACATATTCTGGCTAAAAGAATGTGCATTGACAGCTGTTTTTACTATTACCAATGGAAAGGCATCTAGGTTGTACCTAGTAAATTCTGAATTGTCATAATTTATTATATTTCCGTGTCACTTATCTGGTATAATAAAAATAATTTACAATTGTTAGTTTGGAAATTACTTGTTAGTTTTTGTTGCTGATTGAAATAACAATTTTAACTTTAAAAGACAAGTCAGACAAGAGACCTTTCGTTTATGTAACACCAAAAATGAGCGGTGGAAAGCTTAAATATATAAAAATTTCCACCAACTTCTAGTGTGTGTTTCAAAATATCATAGGGATTACAACCTTGCCTTCTTTAAAGCTGATGCTAATGTTTAATGCTTTGTCTGACTTGACTTTTTATAAAAAAAAGTGTTGAAACTTGAACTTGAGACGCTCAGACCACATACCACATAGCGTAACAAGATCACATTTAAGTAGAGTGTACATTCAATACATTTCTTGGTCCTTCGAGCCGGATATCTTCATTTTTTTTTACTACACTAGAATTTTAATGTGTACTTATTTATAATCTTTAACATTAACTGGCCCGTGGTCTAAGTTTCTCAAGTTCAAGCTTGATGTTTCCGCCAGTAGTTACCGAACAGAGTTATTGTACTTTTCGTTATTTCTCAATCCTCTTTACTCCAGTTCTCAATCAGATGAACGATAGTCGAATAATAAGCAAAATAAATAATTACGCTGAGCAGCACTGGTCGCAATCATGATGGTGTGTGACCCCCGTACTTAAAAGCAGGGATTAATCCCGAAATGAATATCGGTTCCAGTACCGGTTCCAGTACGTACCGAATTTCGGTTAAAGGTTCTATTTCGGTTTTCAGTCTATTTTGGTTTTCGATTCCGATACGGTACTCAGATGTTTATTTCGGTATACCGGTACTTACCGGTACAAGTATAATTTTTTTTTTTTTTAAATGTATATTATTTCAAGATATCCAACAAATTGATGGATGTAATAGAACTTAAAAATTCTTATTATTAATAATAAGAATTATAATAACCGTTCCGGTTTTTTCGGTTCCTCTTATACCGGTTAACGGTTCCGTTTATTATTCCCTGTGTAAAAGTGATCAGTTATATACAAACTTTGACACGTACAGAGTTTTTTACAGTCGAGCTTTACTGACTTTCTTACTTGTTTCATATGGCGGCAAAAATCGAAAATAAACTTAATCTGACTGCAAGATAAAGGATTAAATATTTAATTTACTAGCTCTTACCATTTCTAAGATCTGTTTGTTCATGCGAAATTTTCAAATCTGAAACAAATTCGATTTGGGTATGGTATAAACCTAGCTTTATTTCTACATCGACTCGACTATTGACACTGATCAAGAATATATATTATTTGTAGGAAATTTGCACAATTTTATGATACCCTTTTAACTAGGGTTGCCGGAAATAATATCGATATTTTTGTCGAAAAGATATCGGATATTTTACTAACGCGATATATCGTATATTTTTTGGGATATTTTCGACGATATTTTTTAAGTTCTGAATGAAAAAGAAAGACATAAAATGTTTGTTTTCGACTATAAAAATAAAGTGTGGTTACCGAAAACAGAAGCCGAATAACCGTTAAGCACACAGCTTAAAGCATCGCTTTTAAAAATCTTGGTCTAACGATTATTGGAAAAAATATTATAATATGAATATGAATTCTTGAAAAAGTTTTCACAACAACTTATGTAATAATTAGAATGGAATTATCTTTGTCAATCTTAGAAAAATACATATTATTTTTTTTAGGTTTGGGATCTCTGAACTGTAGGTTTTGATTTTTTAACACCCTTCAATTCCCTCAAAAGACCTGTTTGTCCTTTGGATAAAGCTTTTTTTGATAAAAATGTCGAAAATATCGATATCAATATCGAAATGAAATTTTTTTAATATCGAAAAAATACCCATATAGACATTTTTCAAATATCTGATATTCCTTCTTTTAACCCATTTCGAATAGGTACAGGGTGTACTAATAAAAACATTCAATTTTTAACAATTCACAAGCAAATGAAATGAATTTCGGCATTTTGATATACATAATTCTGAAAAGATTTAAATAAATTACTACACAGGACAAAAAATTTCACTTTCGCAAACTTTTTTGCGATTTGAAACCGGTTTAAGGAGCAAATTTGGTCTCTAAATCGCAAAAGTTTGCGAAAGTGAAAATGGGAGCATGTTTTTTGATGTATGAATACATATTTTCCGCATCCATTTGAGTTTTATAATTTTAAATCCAAATTAGTTAAGAAATGACTAAAGGATATAAAAATTGTTGTTTTAATATCCCTAAAAATATTATAATATACATTCCAAATGGAGTTTCAATACAAGTTCCAATACGAGTAGGTTTTAAGACCTCAGACATGGTATCGAATGCTGACGTAGGTATACAGTAATCTAGTACACAGAAAAGTAAACTGTTTCTTTAAGCCTGAGATGTATCATAGTATTAAGAGATTCTATAGAATTAATTCGCCAAGCACTGCTTTTTCATTAGCTAGCACTGCGTTGTAATATCTGAAGAGTCCTGAGAAGTTCTCAGTGAGAACAGATGGTTTACTTAAGACTGGCCACCACTGGGACGAACAATGGCTGTATAAAGCCAGCACAGAAAAAAAAATTGATCTGATCTGGGGCTCAATATTATATATTTTCATATCAATAAAAAGGCGATATGATACAATTGAAATTGACCTGTTTGAAAATATCAAACTGATATTTATCATATCCCGAATTCGGGACCTTGGACTCAACACGAATGGAATGACGTATCAACGCAGTGAAATGTTTTTATGCATGATTGGATTTAAAGAAGCCCTTTTGTACATGGGATTTCCAATAAAGATGCGATTATGAATTTAAGTTTTGCTCTTAAAACTGTATTATTAAAGGTACAAAAAGCTTAATATGCATGCTACCAACATGACTTTAAGTGAAAGCTCATTTTGTAACGGTTATTGAACAACTTATAACGCAGTTAAATAAATTAATATAATGATATTATACAAGCTTAAGGCTAGTTTAAACAAAGCTTTGGACAAAAGCTCTTGATGTAACGGAATTTTTAAAGCTTTATGTATCCACAGTATCCACTTCAACAAAACTGCTGCCAAAACAACAAATTCCATACAAAAATTTGACACCAAAATTTTGTTTGTAAATTTTTCTATAGAGATTTTTGTTTTGGCAGCAGTTTTTTTAAGAAAATACTGGGCATTAAGTACTAAACTCACTGCTAGTTGGGGCAGCTTATGACTTTTTCAGCAACATACCACAAAGCTTTTGACAAAAGCTCTTAAAGTAACGGTATTATTGAAGCTTTAAGCTTTCAACTCACCGTAAGACGAGATTTACACGATGAAGCAAACTTCATGATGATTTTGAAAAAGCTCTTCCTTGTAGGAAAGAGGCGTAGGGGGGCAAGCCACACCACTTCATCTCTTTCCCACAAACAAATGCATTTTGAGAAACTTCATGCTTCATCATGTAAATGAGGTATAAGTTGGGCGCTAAAGCTTAAATCACTTTCAGCCAAGCATTCGTTTAAAGATTTTGCTGTAATGGTATTTTAAAAGCTTAAAGCTCTTATCATACTCTTAATTGGGCCAGCATAAAAGCTCAATGCTACTTCTAACAAAGCTTTGCATAAAAGCTTCCGATGTAACGGTATTTTCTAAGCTTAAAGCTCTCAACTTACCGTTAGTTAGACCAACTTAAAAGCTTAAAGCTGCAGTTAACATGAGCTTCAAAGCTCAGGACTCTGCTAAAAACGCCCATTGCCCATTAAAATTTTGATTCGAATGTTGTTTAGTTAATATAAGGAAATCGTTTTCTTTATTTAAATGTTTTCTTTTTGGTTTGTTTTTGTTAAACTTAGCACTAAATAAGTTAATCGTTATAATTAGTAATTTGCCATTTAACTTCTGTTTTTGTTTGTTAAGTTCATTGAGTGACACAGAAAACACAAATCAAAATCAAAAGGAGAAACAAAATTAAAAATATTGTGCCATACATTAACAATGTTAAATATGATTGAAGAATTTTTTGACACAACTAAGAGTCTAGTATTTACTCTGCCATACGTATGTATATATTATGTATATATATGTTTGTATATATGTTTTGTATATCATATTGATTTAATATATTTAAAACACTTTTTGTTTTGTTTTTTTGGGTTTGTAACATTTAATAAATTTTAAACATTGATTGCTCTTGCGTTGTGACAATAAGTTTCTCTATATATTTGGTAATCTGCTGTATACAACATATAGTTCATTCTATAAATATATATATATGTAGATATATATATTTGTCATTTTCATATATGCTTTTTGCTCTTTGTCTCTGCACTCGCGCGTATTTTTTTTTTTTTTTTTTTTTTGCTGCGGATGATTATCATTGACTTTTTTGTTTATATATATATATGAAAAAAAAATGTTTTTTTTGTTTTTTTTTATTTATATATTTTTTTATACTTTTTTTTCGTCGTCCAGCGACATTTTTTTATCAAGGACCAAAACAGAAAAAAAAAACAGGATAAGAATTTGCACTGTGAAGTTGTTTTTTTTTTTTTTTTTTATATACAATCTAAGCTTAAACTTTAGGCTAAATATATGTTTATGTATATATATATGTAAGTATGTATACTAGTTAAACAACAACAACACATTTAGACTTTGACAAAATTTTGTGTGTAAGAGTGGGGAGGGCGGGGGAATTTCATTTAAAAGGTGTTTGGTTTCTTTTTTTTTGGTTGATTTTTGTTGAATTTTTTTTTTTTTTTGTTTTTGGTGGGGTGGCTCGAACTGAGGCCGGCTAACTTGCTGGGCTGGGGCAAGCAGCAAGCCGAGTTCAAATTTCAACTTGAACCAAAGGACTAATTTAGAATTTTGCTTAACAAATTTTTAACCATTTGTATTACCTTTTCTGTTTCTTTGCCTTAGCCTAGCATTTAGGGTGGGAGGGGTTATATAGAGCTGGCCCGCTGAAGCGTTCAAAAATTCATCTTAGAAATTGTAGCAGCAGTCAAATGGCTAACTCTGTTGTATGACCATACAAATAAGGTGCGTATCAAATTTATATAACACTTAGTTTTTTTTCCAAATGGATTACTTTTAAGTATTCTCTCAATTTTCGTACTTTTCTGCGACTAACAAAAGTTGCTAGTCATCGCCACATTGTCCACATTAGGAGGAGTTTAAAAAAAGGTTTGTTTTTAAAATCTAGGTAGATTTATTTATTTAAAATTTACCCCACAAATTTTCAAGCAGGTGAGTGGATTTTTCAAAAGAAGAAAATGTGCATAAAATTTTTTTACAATTTTTATTTTGATGTTTTAAATTGATTTTGAATCCAAACGAAGATAACAAAATCCAAAAATATTTTTTATATTAGTTTTCCTTTTATTTTGCGAATTTTCCAAGTGGGTGAATTTTCCCAAAAATAAAACAAATTTCCTATACTTTTTATGGAATTTTTATAAAGAGCTTAAAATTGATTTTGAATCCAAATGAAGATAACAAAATCAAAATATATCTATTTCTTTAAATTTTCCTTATAATATCCGAATTTTCCAGAATTTTTCCGATCTTAGGAATAGATTTTCCACAGTTTGAAAATAACGTATTCCATTTTATTTTGAATGTGCAAGTGCTTTAAAATTGACTAATCGGTCAAAAATCTAGCTCACAAACTTTCAGGTGGGTGGATTTTCCCAAAAAATAACAAAATAGTCTATAACTTTTATGCAATTTTTATTTGAGCTTTTAAATTGATTTTGAATCCAAACGAAGATAGCAAAATCATAAAAATATTTTTTTTTAATTTTCCAAATTTTTCAGAAGATTTCCGACTTTAGGAATAAATAGTTAATAATTTGAAAATAACGTATTCCATTTATTTCAAATAACTTAAAAACTCAAAAAACACAAACAAAAAATTGCCTATAATTTTTATGGAGTTTTTAAATAGAGCTTGATTTTGAATCCAAACGAAGATAACCAAATCAAAATATATATATATTTTTAAATTGTCCTTTTATTATCCGATTTTTCGAAAAATTTTGCGATCTTAGTAATAGATTTTCCAGAATTTTAAAATAACGTATTCCATATATTCTTGAATGTGTATGCGCTTTAAACATAAGTAATCGGTCAAAAATGTAGCTCACAAACTTTTAGGCAGGTGGGAGGATTTTTCCCTTAGAACCATTTGACTGATCAAGCCAGGAGCCAATTGTGGTATCGAATCTGTTAATGTGGCAATCCTTATATGTAAACAACATAGCACGTTAAGCCTAAGTGGCAACGCTGTATTTTAGCTGTTAACCGAATTTTAAGCTCATAAATAAAGTAGTTTCTATTGATCATCCAAACGATGTGGTTCGACTCGTTCTTTACTCTCACTACCAGAATATAACCACTGGCTAATACAGCCACGGTCTCCAACAGGATATTTATACGATTTTGATTAAACTCGGCAAAATTTTGTTTGAAGCAAATAATATTCACGAGTATTAACAAGTAAAAAAACGCTACCATTGATAACAAAAAAGTTTATATCAGTAGAACTGTCGTAATCATGTCAAAAAACGAGGAATCCAGAAACATGCGCTTTAAGTTATAAGCAACGTAAAAAATACTCGCTTAGCAAGAACATTGCTCCACTCAAATGGCTATATCTGCTAAACTATTTCGAATTTATAAAATGTTTGAAATATAAAATTCCAAGTATAATAATAATGAAAAACCAAAATATCGAAAAAAAAGGTTTTCAAAGGTCGAAGACCCCTTAATTAACTGAAAGATATTTTCAGTTTTGTAAAATTTAAAGTTTATGGTCTAACAGACTGCTAAGATAAGCTCTCAAAATAAAAAACCAAATAAATTTAGCTTCCTTACGCTTATAATTAGTCGATGAACTAAAAAAAAAAGAACAAAAATAGACATTAATTTTCCAATTTACTCTTTCCATTTTTTTTTTGCAATTAAAAAATTCTGCATTTTTACAAAATTCCAATTCTCAGTAAAAATAGTAGCTAATGTTATAAAGAAGAAATCCTCAAAATTTCAGACAAATCGGTTGAGTAGATTTTGAGATTTACTGTTTTGTGGAAAAGTGTATTCCGATACTTGAAACATTTTATTGCGACAATTTTTTTGCCAAATTTGAAATAATATTATCAAGAAAGTGTGAAAGTAAGGCTGGGTTCAGACTGTTCGACGCATGAGACATGACATTTCCAATGTGAAAAGCTTGTCATTTGACATTCAAAAGCATACAACATGAAGGCTTACTTGATTATCATCATGTGTCGAACAAAGTGAACTCAGCCTAATGCTGTTTGGAAGTTATGATAAGCTGGTTGAGTACCAGTGTATCTCTTCACTAGAGCATTTAACCATATGTAAGGGTGGCCATCTAGACAGCACAAAGGCTGAAGTATTTTCATACAAAATCATAGCTGCATAGAGGTTTATCTTTCTTATAGTATTCATTTCCATTTAATTCTGTTATTTCTGCTTTTTTTTAATTTTCTTTAAAATATGGCAAAGCATTTTTACACCTAAGAGGATTCGAGTGTGGTTTTTTGCTGCATTCATACCAACATTTTTCAGCTTTAATCGCAATTCAGTTCCTTTTTATTAATCTCCTTTTTTAGTCATCAATTAGCCATTTCACTTCTTGCCTAAAATGCTTTTTGAACGCTTTGTGCTAGCCTCAATTTTAATGTTAGAGTAATTTTGTTTTTTTTTTGTAATTATTTAGGTACATAAGATTTGTGTTTTTTTTTTTTTTTTTTGGTACATTTGTCAACTCTCGTTTTTAGCTATGCACTTTTAATTAAATGAAAAGAAAAGTTACAAGTACATAAAACACAAAAAGAGAAATATTTCCTAGAAAACGAGAAGCAAATCAAACACCTGAGGGTTTTACATTTGGCTGATTGGATTTGTGTTGTATTTTTCTTCTTCTCTTTATTTTTCTTTTTTTTCTTTTGCAGTCACTTGGTTTAATAAAGTTCAAATTTGGAAGTTACATTTGTTTTTGGTTTTGTTCTTGGCGGTATTCGAGGCGGTGGTTCACATATTAACAACAACAACAACATTCAAAAACTAAGTTTATAGTAGTCGTAGTTAAAGTAATACACAGATTCGGTTGTGTCTCACTAATTATGCACTAATTTATCAATTCCTGAATATACAATAATAATAATAATAATAATAATATAATATATAGATTATTTGATTTTGTTTGTTTTAGAATTCACACATATACATAGGCATGTATATATAGGTATATATATATAAGTTAGTTTAATATAAGTAAATCGATTGCTAATGAGATACTTGTCGCTGGGCGGGAAGATAATCTGTGAAAGATGAAGCAAAAATAGAAATAAAAATTAGCTAGAGGTAAAGGTAAAGGCAAACACAAATTGTGGTCGATGGACAGCATTGGGATTGCATTTTTTTTTTTTAATAAAAGTGCCGCTGGCACCTAGTAAAAACATAAAATTCGCTCACACACACACACACGCACGCACTCACATAATGAATGCTGCTGTTGCATTTGCCGGCTTCAAGGACATAAACACGCGTATACCCAAGCGGGGCACAGTGGTGCGTTTGCTTATGAAAATTATGAGTCATTGATCTTTTAGCAGGGGAAGGCAGAAATCTATTTTAAAGGTATCATAGTATAGCCCCGACACTGCACCCCTAATTTAAGGGAAGTTATACAGAATTAAATTGAATTGATACGTTCTTCGCTTTCAAGGATAAGCAGTTTTCTTGGAACAAAATCCATGAATAGTCAGAAAATAGGAAAAAAGTCTTAGCTAGACTTTTGCTCAAAAATCCACTAAATAAAATTTAATTTAATATTATTTTATTATATAACTAGCATATAACCCGGCGCGCTTCGCTAGCAGCCAAAATGATAAAAAAAACGTTTGGCAATGCTCCCCCCCCGCCCCCCATTTTCCGACCTTCAGAAATGAGAAAATTATTTTCCACCTATTTGGCCCATTGAGCGTACAAACCCTTAAACCACCCCCGGCACCCATTATCCGACCTTGAGAGTGAGTAAGCGCAAAGCTAAAAACTTTATCCTATTGAATTGGCCCAGAGAGCTTTCAAACCAAATTTAAGACATATCGGCTAAAAATCCACCCCCGCACCCATATTCCGACCTTTGCAGTGAACTTCCCGAAATTAAAAAATCACGTGTTTCCATTTATTCTGACCCTAGAGCTTACAAAACGAATTTTATTCAGATCGGCTCACAAATAGCCATTGTCACTGAACCGAAATACGCCCACCATTATTCTTGCCTGTGGGCGGAAATTCTACCACCGAGAAATCAAATGTCTAATTATTTTCTATAATGTGTTCACAAACTGATTTTAAAGCCAATCGGATTAAAAATAGGTTTTACCATATAGAATTTTCCTGGAATTTCCCGACTCCATTATTTGAAAATCTCATGTCCAATTACTTTGCATAGTATACTTACAAGCCGATTTTGAAGCCAATCGGATGAAAAATAGTTTTTTCCATATAGAATTTTCCGGGAATTTCCCTACTTTTCGGGCATATTTTCCAAAATCAGAAAATCTTATGTCTAATTATTTTGCATACTATCCTTACAAACCGAGTTTGAAGTCAATCGGATGAAAAATATTTTTTCATATAGAATTTTCCGGGTATTTTCTATGTGGGCGAATTTTCCAAGATTTGAAAATCTCATGTCCAATTACTAAGCATACTATTCTTACAAATCGATTTTGAAGCCAATCAGATGAAAAATAGTTTTTTCCATATGGAATTTTCCTGGAATTTCCCGACTTTTCGGGCGGATTTTCCAACATCGGAAAATCTCAAGTCTAATAATTCTGCTTACCATTCTCACAAACCGAGTTTGAAGTCAATCGGATGAAAAATAGTTTTTCCAAGTAGAATTTTTCGGCCATTTTCCTTGTGGGCGGATTTTCCGAAATCTGGGAAACAGGTGTTCAATTATTTCGCTTGGAATTTTCCAAAACCCCGCCTTAGTGCCCACTTTCAACTCGAAAGGAAACTTCTGCGAAAATTTCAGCTTTCTATCTCTTACCGTTCAGGCTCTGCGTTGATTGCCAATCAGTGAATCAGTCAGTCAGTCAGTGAGGACAAACTCTTTTATATGTAGAGAGATTTATTTCATTACAACCAACATTTTATTTCCCCCAATTTCAGCCCACGGTGCAGCGGCGGCACTAGCAACTGTGCTGTGACGAACGGTGGCTGGGTGGGTGGATGGGTGGTCCAAGGACAACACGCGCAAGGCTGTTGCATTTAATGGTGGAACCAAACTGCTGTGCTTCATCTTCTGTTTTCCCACTCTTTTTTCTTTTTTTTTTCTATGCTGCTCTGCCATCACATGGCGTATGAGTAATATTTTTCAGGCCAACAGCAACAGCTGCATCAATGCCAATGCCAATGCCAGGGCCAGACGAGACGACGACTACAACAACAACAGCAACCACAACTAGGATGCTTTTAATGGCCTGCCGTTGTTTTGGTTGATAAACTCCCCCACCCTCCTGCTCCTGCTCCTGCAGCTGAACTCATTTGCAGCTCAATAAAGCTAATTTAATGTGGGCGAGTGATGTTAATTGAAACGCGTGTTAGTTTGCATTTCGCTTTAGATCCAACCGAGAACTAATTACAACAATCAAAATGCAATTCGTATCAAGTTTGCCAACGGCCACTTTGCTGTGTGCACTTAAACGGTTTTCCCAAAATGTTTTTCTTTTGTGTCCAATATTCAATTAATTTGCAAACAAAAAGAAATTGCATAATAATTACAATTTGAAAATCAATTAATTTTCAAACATATCCCTTGAATAATTAATCGCTTGTAATGTGTGTTGGTCGTCTCAAGCATATGAAAATGAATATTTAATAAAACTAAAACAAAGGTCAAGCCAAAGTCCATTAAAAAGAGAAACTTGTTTAAAAATTCTTTAAATAAAATAGTGAAATTTTTTTGAAACAAAATTATTGATACCAGAAAGGTCAAGGGTAGATCGGAAAACTCTTATTTATTATGGCAATAAAGTTATGCTAAAAATTACTTATACGACATAAAATTTTTATTTTAGAAAATTGAAAACTTCAAATTTTAAATGTACACAGAAAATTAAAATGATATGATCTGGGACTCAATATGACATTTTTTCATATCAAAACAAGTAAGAAAGTCGGTCAAGCCCGACTGTAATATACTCTGTACCTGTTTGTATATAACTAATAACTTTAATAACTCTGTGCAAGTGCTGCCCATCACGATTACGGGCAGTGCTGCCCAGCGTAATTATTTGATTTGCTTATATATATTAAATTGCGGGGTTGGCAACTCTGCCATCGTTCATCTGATCGAAAAACAATGTATAGGGGCTCGATAAGTAATGACGAGTAGAATATATGTCTAGAAGGTTCAAACAACCTAACTCCAAAATTGCGGGATATTGAGTTTTTTTCAAATTGCGGGGGTGGCAACTCTGCAATCGTTCATCTGATCGAAAAACAATGTATAGGGGCTCGATAAGTAATGACGAGTAGAATATATGTCTAGAAGGTTCAAACAACCTAACTCCGAAATTACGGGATATTTTAGGTGTTTTTCAAATTGCGGGGGTGGCAACTCTACTATCGTTCATCTGATCGGACAACAATGTATGGGGACTCGACAAGTAATGATGAGTAGAATAAATGTCTTGAAGGTTCGAACAACCTAACTCCAAAATTTCGGGATATTAGAGGTGTTTTTCAAATTGCGGGGGTGGCAACTCTGCCATCGTTCATCTGATCGAAAAACAATGTATAGGGGCTCGATAAGTAATGATAAGTAGAATATATGTCTAGAAGGTTCAAACAACCTAACTCCAAAATTGTGGAAGATATTAAGTTTTTTTCAATTTGCGGGGGAGGCAGGGGGCGTGTCAAAAAAAAAACTAAACTTGATCTGCCTGCAAGTATAAGAAATATATGTTCCATACACCTCAAATCTCTATCTCTTACCATCTCTGAGATCTCAGCGTTCATACGGACAGACGGACAGACGGTTATGTCTATATCGACTCGGCTGTTGATGCTGATCAAGAATATATATACTTTATAGGGTCGGAGATGCTTCCTTCTGGCTGTTACATACATTTGCACAAACCCAATATACTCTTTGTACCTTCGGTACAGAGTATAAAAATACCACGAATAATAAATCTTTATAATTCTGGTCACACTAGACTTGAAGTTAGCTAAATTATATACTTCGCAGGTTCGTCTAGGGCTTCAACTAAAATAGTTTATTCTAGCCAGAAAAAAAGGGAAGAATATTTTCAGTTCTTTAATTTAACACTGTTTGGTCTTGGTTTTAAAACTTTTTTTTTTCAGTGTAGATTTTACTACAAAAACTGGGTAAAAGGCTATGCTAACCGCAGTTCCTAGGATCAGATTTTAAGGGTCTAACATTGTATCTTTTTTGCTCTCTCTCTTTTACAAGGTTAAATTTAAAAAAAAAAACACACACATTTGTTGTGTGTGTGTGTATGTGTTTTAAGCTCACCTTTCAGTGGTTATTTGTAGAGTTCCTTGTTGAATGTGGGTCAAGTTGTGGTGGTTGTGGCTGTGGGGGTTGGGTGGGTTAAGTTTTGCGCGCTTTTCTTAAAATGTTTGCTCCATTTGCAAAATTTTTGTTGGTTATTTTGCTTTTGATTAATTTCGTTTGCTGCTCGTACACGTCTCTGTCTGTGTGTGTGTGTGTCTGTGTGGCTGTGTGAGTTGTTGCAGGTGTTGCAAATTGCCGCATTTTTCTGCCAATCAAAATTGTGCCTGCTTCTCTTTTGTTTGTCTGCAGTTTCATTTTGCGGTTTGTTTTTGTTTGTTTTATGCGTTGCCGCGAAAAGCAATTTCACAGCGGAAAAGTGAAAAACAAAAATGTTTCAACGTGTGTGTGTGTGTGTGTGTCTGTTTCTGTATGTGTGTGTGTGTGTGTGTCCTTTTCCCTTTCTTTCCTTCTTTCTTGCTTGCTTGCTTTCATTACACTCAATTGCCATCCATATTCCATTTGCCTCTTTATGTCTGAACGGGCACATTGCTGTCCGCTTCCTGAAGCACTGGCGCTGTCCACACGCCACTGCCGCTGCGCGTCTTCCGCTGCTGCACAATGCCATCCATAATGTCCAGCTGCAAATTGTGTATGCTGCCACGATGATCGGTTAAAGGGGGACCGGCTATAATGCTGCCCCGACGACTGCCACTGCAAAAGGCAAAATAGAAAGGAGGTATAAGAATGGAGCATGGCGAATCATTACCTTGTGCATAAATTAATCTCTCTCTTTCTCTGTCGACTTGGGCTCGTAAAATGCGTTGAACGTTTAATGGACAACAACCGTATAACGCAGCTGCTGTCCAGGAGGAGGGGTGCGGGGATGCAACCACAAAAACCGCAAAAACTCAACAGTCAGGGCCAACAATTGTGGCCAAAAGTTAGACAAACTTTCAATTGGAAAAAATTAAAACACAAAATTGTCTAAAATGTATACAAAGTTGTTACATTTGATTTATCATTTTTTTATAAAATTGTTTCATAAAAAAAATGTTGTATAACCGTTTTGAAGAATTTTGAAATTTTTCAAATTTTTGCACTCCCTTTCACGTCTCTATTCTAACGAGATAAGAATGGAAAGTAGAGGAAAATAATAATTTTGTAGTTGGGTCAATATTTATATGTCGGGAACAGGTAACACTAATGTCCATACTTAAAATCTGGTAAAACCACAATAAAGTTTGACATTTTTTAGCACAAACGGTCTCACAACGTTTTGATGTACAAGCGCTATTTGTCTTGTTTAAAGTAAGTTGAAAAAATCAGTTTGGCTTAAAAATGCAAATTTTATAGAAAGATTTTCGTTGTGTTATTTTTCACAACTTTCGACCTAGATTAAGCACCCAATGATTTATTTATATAAAAAATAAACTGTTTGTTAAACGTATTTCTATGTCGTACGAAGCTGTTAATGCTTTTAGAAACCTTGTTTTGGAGGTGTGCCTCAATCGGAGTGAAAAAAGTGCTTTGAAAATTGATTTGAGCGAATGGAAAAGGGTCAAAAATTTTCATGGAGAATATTTTGAAGAACAATAAATCCATTTTTATTCAAAAATGTTTGTTATTGTTTGTTATGCCCGATAAATAAATAGTAACCCACATAGCTATTATACTAGATAATAAATATAAATAAATATGCTCAATGCAAACTTTTTTACTTGTCTTAATATCTTCCCTACATCGTGGAATAGCTGGTACAAATGAAGCTCTTTACGAAGACGATCCGAACAGTATTACCTGCCGTTCCTATATGTATTGTATACCATTCAACATCGGCCTAGCCGATAGGCACTTCAATACCAGACGACAGTATATAAATTGTCAGCCCTCCGCCAGGCGGTTTTGAGGCCGCCATCGGCCTGGATTTATCCGTCAGCCATCAGCTTGAGAATTTGTATTAACCATCTGGCAGACTGTTATAGATAACCTTAAGTTTGGCAGATTCGCATGACAATATCAAAAGTTTTCATATAAAAATGGCCTTTCGCTTTAAAACAGAAGCTAAAAATGTTTGTTGGGCGTCAGACATTGGCTGCAAAAATCATAACTTTTGAACCATTTAAGTTATCAATTTAATTTTTTTTCCTAATAATCTGCAAACTTCAAAAAAAATTAAGACGTTAAGTGTC
The DNA here is from genome assembly GCA_018904225.1 of Lordiphosa mommai. NCBI lineage: Eukaryota > Metazoa > Arthropoda > Insecta > Diptera > Drosophilidae > Lordiphosa > Lordiphosa mommai. Next base: position 494,222 of record JAEIFT010000082.1, read on the forward strand.
GATATGTTACGCCTACCAAAGGGGGCGTAAAAACTGGGCAAACTCAAACTTATGATTTTTTGTTCAAAATTGACTATTTTATAAAAACAAAATTGTTAAATGGTTCAAATTAATTTTGAAATACTTATTTTAGAAGATTTGAATTAAAAAAAAAACATTGAAAAAGAAATTTTAGGAAAAAAAATTTATTGTTTTTCTACATCGGAGTTTGTAGTCTGTGCATTTTAATATGAATTATTAAATTGGTATATTTTCTTTACATGCTAGAATACGGTATACGGAATTTAAAACCAGCTTACACTTTTCCTGAAAATCAAATTAAGGAAACAGTGCCAACAAGAGAAGATTTTCGTAAAGAATTGGGATTGTTGGTTGACCAACCCAAATAGGGATTTGAAAGTACCAAATGTGGCAACACGTCCTGGCGGCTTTTAAATATTTAGAAATAATAGCTGTAAAATTATTAAGGAGTTCAGGTAATCAACGTTCTTTGTAGCAAAGGGAAAAATAGATGATAAAAATAGAAGGCTAACATCGGCTACGCCGATGTTTTAAATACCCTTGCAGTTTTTGAAAGGCGCTACCATTGATAACAAAAAAGTTTTTCTCACTAGAATTAGTTTTTAGACCGATCGTTCCTATGGCAGCTATATGCTACAGTCATCCGAATTCGATAAATTTTTCCAGAATTGTGTGGAAGTATATGAAACTAGTATATACCACGATTGGTGATGCTACGATGAAAAACAAAAATGTTTTTCCCACTAGAACTAGTTTTTGGACAGACCGTTTATATGGCAGCTATATGCTATAGTCATCCGATTTTTATAAATTTTTCCATAATTGTGTGGAATCATATAAAACTTATATGTACCACGATTGGTGGCGCTACGATGGAAAACAAAAAAGTTTTTCTCATTAGAACTAGTTTTTGGACCGATCGTTCCTATGGCAGCTATATGCTATAGTCATCCGATTTCGATAAATTTTTCCAAAATTGTGTGGAAGTATATGAAACTAATATATACCAAGATTGGTGATGCTTCGATGGAAAACAAAAAAGTTTTTCTCACAAGAACAAGTTTTTGAACCGACCGTTTATATGGCAGCTATATGCTATAGTCATCCGATTTTGATAAATTTTTCCAGAATTGTGTAGAAGCATATAAAATATATATACCACGATTGGTGACGCTACGATTGAAAAAAAAAAAGTTTTTCTCATTAGAACTCGTTTTTGGACAGACCGTTTATATGGCAGCTATATGCTATAGTCATCCGATTTTAATAAATTTTTCCACAATTGTGTGGAAGCATATAAAACTAATATATACCACGATTGGTGACGCTACGATGGAAAACAAAAAAGTTTTTCTCAATAGAACTAGTTTTTGAACCGATCGTTCCTATAACAGCTATATGATATAGTCATCCGATCCGGCCGATTCCGACAAATGTGCAGCGTATTTGTATTTAAAGACTTTTTGCAAAGTTTGGTCAAGATAGCTTTAAAACTGAGGGAGGAGATAGCATAGAAACAGACGGACAGACGGACGGACGGACAGACGGACAGACGGGCAAACGGAAATGAACTCAGCTCGTCATGCTGATCAAGAATATATATACTTTATGTGGTCGGAAATGCTTCCTTCTATGCGTTACAAACATCGTGACAATTTTAATATACCCTCTGCAAGGGTATAAAAAGTGGCACTGAAAGAGCGCTTTGCAACGAATTGCCTGCAGAGCTCACCAATCGACGCTGATCTTGTTTACTCAGCTTTGGCTTGGGTCCACCTGTTTTTTTTTTCGTCTATAATCCAGCTTGATTCTTCCAAAAATTGCGGACCAGCTAGTCGGAGCGACCAATTTTTATACACTTGAAAAGTGTATATTAATTTTAAATATTTAGAAATATCGAGCTGAAATTTAGCAAAGAGTCTTCTTTTTACTGCACTCAACTAATATGTCGGAACCGGCCGGATCGGATGACTATATCTTATAGCTGCCATAGGAACGATCGGTCGGAAAATAAGTCATAGTGAGAAAAACTTTTTTATTTTCCCATGTAGCGTCAACAATCTTGGGATATATTAGTTTTAGATGATTTTACATATTTGTGAAACAAATTATCAAAATCGGATGAATATAGCATATAGCTGCCATATAAATGGTGGGTCAAAAAACTAGTTCTAGTGGGAAAAACTTTTTTATTTTCCATCGTAGTGTCACCAATCTTGGTATATATTAGTGTGATATGCGTCAACACAATTCTGGAAGATTTTATCAAAATCGGATGACTATAGCATATAGCTGCCATTGGACCGATCGGTCGGAAAATGTGTTTTACTAAGAAAAGTTTTTTTTTATGGTATCAAATTTTTATTATCAATGATTTAAAAATTTTAAATATCTGATATCTCTATCCTGTATATGTTTTACCGGTTAAATCAGTTGGAGTAATGTTTTTCAAGTGTATTAAAACTTCGGCACAGTCGAAGTTAGCTTTGCCTTCTCGTTTTTTACCAATTTGCCGAAATGAGCAATGAAATGACTTTTTCGACAGTGGAAAGCGCCGTTCCCCTTGGCATATTATTTTATTCCACAAAAATAATGTCAATTTTAATTATCAAATATATTGGCACAACCGAAATGATTGCTAACCAAACACAGAATGGGAAATTATACAGTGCGGATATATATATGCACCAAGCATTAAACGAAAAATTATATCTTAACATTAAAATTTGCATTGCTAATGTTGTTGTTTTATTTCTTGCTTATCTTATTTTTGATTCTCTTTTTATCTGCATTTACCAATTGTAGCTCTCTCAGCTCTGAGTACTCGTACACTGAAAAAATTGGGTGCTGCTATTTATCCGCACTGGAGTTTATAAACAAACAAATCGGTCTAAAACAAGCACAGCAAATAATTAGGCTTATCAGCTCTGATGAGTAGATTTCAGCATTTATTAATTTGATTATTTTTAAAGATTACCCTCAAAAAAGGAAGTTTAATTAAAAGAAGTCTTTTAAAGTACACTAGTAAACGGACTTTAGGAGTTCAATTGAGTTTATCATTTGCTTTAATAACAGCTACAATTGGTTTATGAATTCTGTGTTAAAAAAAATGGGGTGGCTAATGAAAGCTGCTACCAAAAATAAATTAAATAATTTTCTTTCTATTAAAGTAATCAGCTTATTTTTTTTTTATTTTTTAGATTGAACTTTAGATTTAACAAAAAATGGATAACTGGGACACTGAAACAATTGTACGGAGTATATGGCGCTATTACGCACTGGGGTCTATAGTATAGGTATAAAAGAGAATATATACCTCGTTTATACGCACAAAAATTATCATGATTAATGCCCTTTCAAGTATGCTATGTCCATAAAGAGGAACTATTAGGAAACATTTTTCTTTCATATTTGCCTATTCACTCATTTATTTTGTATAACTTAACCTCTTTGGCAATATAAACAAATGATTTGACTTGTTCAAATGGATAATTATTATAGCAAATAAAATTTGCATACTTTTATGGACATTTCTCATGAAGCATTTTTTGTGTTCATATTTTTTAATTCTAGGTTGATATTAAGAAATGTTGCCTAGTCATCTTTGAATTATATTTGCTATTGTCTTCTTCTATTGTCCTTCTTTCCACTTCTTAATGTGGAAAGCAAGCAAAAACTCGTAAAAATATTTTAAATGCGACCTGAAAGTATGCAACATAAATTTGCTTAATATCCACCTAGATTTCAAAAACATGTCCTCTTTTTTTGTTCTTTATTTCGCCCCTTTTTGCCTTTTTCTTCCTTTTTTTTATATATTCTAGTTTATTTATAATTTTTTCATACTGTTTTGTCTTTTATTTTTTCTAACTGATCCTCTTTGCCCTTTTGCATATTTTCTTGTTCTTGTCAGTTAATCTGATGCGTTTCTCCTACTTTCCATTTCTCACCCTTTTTGCTGTCACACTTTACTAGTTCCATTAAGCTTTTCCTTGTTTTGTCATTTCTAGCTGTCTTCCATCTCTTCCTTGCCATTTTCCGTTCTCTTTCTACAATTTGCAAGTGAATTTCCTTCACTTTGCTGGCCGATTAAGAATGCATAACCTCTAGCCCCAACCCTCCCCCCTCACTTGATGAGAATCTCATTATACTTTCAACTGCTCCATCCCTCCCGCCCTGCTTCGGCCAGGGTATCAAAATGTTGCTGTCACAGCACAAAAGCTACGAAACAGCCGGCGGGGCAATTCAATTAGGCCACAACACAGAAAACGGAGAGACTGTCCTTGCATGCACTTCCGTTGCTAATGGCGCACAAAACTCCCCAATTATCCGGCAAATTGACTTGGACTGTGTCTGTCTCTCTCTCTCTCTCTCTTACCTGATCGAAACACCGGAAATGGATTCACGTCGATTGCGTCCAAATAGCGTGGGCGGCACAGCCGATATGGTGACCACCGAATGGCGACGACCACCTGCGGTTGGATTGGCCTTTTGCGACAGTGTGGCCAAAAATTCCACCTCCTTGGGACTGAGGCCACCTGTCTCGCCGCCCACCTCGGACAGTCGTCGCACCTGGCTGGCCGTAATGCCCTCGGTGATCTGAAGCGAGGGCAGCGAATGTTTGCGACGCTGTTGCATATCGGGAAAGGGACACAATAAATATGGATTCACGGGTGAATCTGGTTCCGAATCATCGCTATTTGAGCGTTTAGTGCCACCGGCACCACCACTGGGATCATAGCCGCCGGCAGCTCCCTCCAAATCATCGCCATCGTCGGTGACATGCGACTCCTCCACCACAATCAAAGGCTCCTGGGTGCTCAAATTGAAGACGGGGGTGAATGAGCTGCGACGCATCTGAAAGAAAATGAAGAACAAACTTTGGTTACCTTTTTTTTATATAACTTAATTCTTGATCCATCAATTTGTGGCCTTGTCAATTCACATCACAAATCAAATTAATTATAACCCCACTCAACAACAACAAGCTCTTTCAATTAGCTTGTAGATCAACGGAATTGAAAACACGAAAATTGCATGCGATTGGCTTATAAAAACCAACGTGAAATTCTGTTAAATCGTATTCAACTCTTTGACCATGTACACAACCCGTTGGTTTGGTCCTTCCGTGTTATTGATCATTGTACTGGCTTATGTTCAGGCCTTTGTCAATAATGAGGTTACTTGTTATTCAACTCAAATTTAAGTCAACACTAACACTCTTTTTTTTTAGCAAATGTGGACCTACACCCCCTTGGAGTGCAGTATGGAAAGCAGCGATGAGAGCATAGCAAAAGTCGAGGTACGCATCGAGCGACTGGGACGCGGCGAATTTGGTTTCACCGGTTTCCTTAGACTGGGTCAAACCATACCCGAAAGCTCGGAGGTGGAGATTCTATGCTATAGCAGTCCCGATGGCGGTGATAATTACAAGCTTCAACCATATTCGGTGCAACGACAGAGTGTTTATTCGGCCATGAATAATTTCTACAAGGACATGATCATGGAGAGTGCCAAGGGATGCTCGAATTTGCCACAATTCAATGACACGCTGCTCGCAATTGGACCAGAGACCTATGAGTTTCGCAAATGTCAAGTTAAGACCGATAAATTTCCAAAAATTGTGCCTGAAGGTTTCTACAAACTCGTATTCCAATCGTTTGGTATAGTTGAAGTGAAATTTGAGCTTCTCGTGCGCGTTGAGAAGAAACAGTTGTAAAAATATCAATTATATTTATAATCTGCATAAATAAATGCCTTAAAAAGCAATATGATTGAGTGGCCTTTTTTTAAGTCTACAATTATTTAAAAGCGTAATCAACGCACAGGCTAAACGGTAAGTATCAAATAGCTGAAATTCGGTCAGTAGTTCTTATTAGTGGTGAAAGTAAGCAATAAGACGGCATTTGGTTTAACTCACAAAATCGGGCAATTAGGGTTCGTAATGAAATTATATTAACTAAGTTTTTACTTGGACTTTAAAAAGCATAAAACAAGAAGAAATATCTAGACTGAATTAAATCAAGTTAATTAGACTTAAACTAGGCCGCACCAAAATAACAAACCAACACTACATTGACAAAAACGTCTCCCCCTGTGCCAAAACAATACCGTTATTAACATAGAACACATCATATCCGAATGCATCCGAATTGTAATTTGGGGTACACTTGTACCCCAAGAAAAAAATTTCAAATACAACATACAAGAACTATTTCATTGGATTAAAAAATGTGAAGGACTAATTTATGAAATGTTTTTAATGTTTGTTAATAAAAATTTGTAAAAAAAAATGTTTAATGCCTAATAAAATAACTAATAACTTTGACTAGAAAGTAGGAAGGACTAATTCGTAGTTTGCGGTACATTTGTACCCAAAGAAGAAAAACTAATAATAATTCTTAAATACAATATACAAGAACTATTTCATTAAAAAAATGTGAAGAACTAATTTATTAAGCCGTCCTTGGGGTACATTTGTACCCCAATTAACTTTCAACGCAAGTTTTATGAATATTTAAACACTAGTTGAACATGGTTTTTCTTTTAAATTTTGATGAGAGAACCATAAGAGCTTTTCCAATTTTGTTTAATGTTTTGTGTTTTAATTAAATAATAATTTAAAAAAAAAATAATTAATTAAATAATAAAATAAAAAAATAAAAAAAATAATAAAAAAATATTTTGCAATTCGAGGGCTGTTCAACAAGTTATCGGCCTGCGAATTAAGGTCTCAAAAAAACAGGTATAGATGTGGTAGCCATGATTCCCGGACTCCAGGTGATCGGAAATGGAAACAGTAAATGAGGTTATGATTAGAATTTATGTAATTCTGGCCCATACCTCAATCATATATTTAAATATTTGTTTCAAAAATTGGCGGCTATTCAAAACAAATTATTATATTTTTTAAGTTTTTTTTGTAGTTTAGTGTAAAAAAATAGTAAAAAAAATGATTTTCCTCCTGATTGAGTTACGGGCCAGAATTACATCAACTCTTCGTCGATTGCAACATGGCTGATCAAAGTCAGTTCAGCAGAACTGCCGCAATCATGGCTACCAGGTCAAAAAACGTGGTTTCAAGAAAAACGCACTTAAAGTTTTGAGCAACGTAAAAAATACTCACATTAGCAAGAACATTGCTCCACTAAAATGGATATATCTGCTAAACTATTTCGAATATTTGAAAATGGTTTAAAGGGGATGAAAGGGGAATGTCCAAGTAATAATAATAAGGCAAAACAAAAAAAATTAAAAAAAAAAATTTTCACTGGTAGAAGACCCCCTTAAACATTTTAATTTTTAATTCAAATTTAATCAATTGATATATAACTAGTACTAGATCCCATAGTGTTTTTTTTTCTCGAAAAGAATCCAGAGCAATTCCGAGTCAACTTAACTACAATAGTAGCCATAGATATACTTGCCACCTTCTAGATACCAATATGAAATTTTATTCTGCTTTGTCAATCCTTTGCCAATCCTTTTCCGTTGTTGGAAATTCCCCCAAGGGTCAGAAAATGTTCGAAATATTCAATATGGATAATTATTTTATTCACCCGATTGACTTTTAAATAATTTTAAATAATAAACCATGTGATTTTCCGATGTTTGAAAATTGCCGGAAAATTATAAATGAAATAAACTATTTTGCATTCGATTAACTTCAGACTCAGTTTATGAACACATTATAAAAAATAATTAGACTTGTAATCTTCCGATGTTGGAAAATTCATACACAAGGAAATTGGAAAAAAAAATTTTCCATGAGAATTTAATTTTTTCATTCGATTGATTAAAAAAAAATGTTTGTAGGTATGGTGTGCAAAAATAATTCGACAAGTGATTTTCCTAAGTTGAAAAGTCCTAGGGGTAGGGTGGCAAAATAACAATCGAATATATACATACGTTGACATCTAGAAACCCAAGCGGTAGAAAAGTATTTAAGTCCATTTTTAAGCTAAGAATTTTAAAATATTTCCGTTTAAGTTATCCAAACCAAATTTAATCGACCAATTGGCGATTTAAAAATCAGCCAAATTAATATGTAGGAGAGTTTAGGCAAACAAATGGTTGTGGTTAGATTTGTAATAGTTATTAAATATAATGGCAACCAAATATTTAGCTTAATTATTGTATTATCAATTACAATACTTTGAAACATGAATCTATATGCCTAGGCAACCCGTTTATGACCTTTGCTTTAAGCGCAACTCAAAAGGCAATTCCCCTGTGATTCATCTTAATTAATCAATATAAAT